>CANTUT010000628.1:320000-337500 GCA_947687605.1 Reutealis trisperma | reverse complement strand
TTAGAAAAAGATTTTTAGTTAATTAAAAAGATTAATTAACTTGATTAGGGTGAGAAAATTAATTAATTAAAAGGATTAATTAATTAATTAGAGAGTGATTGGAGGGAAAAGAAGAGAGGAATTTGAGGATAACAATCTACTCAAATTCAAGAGGTGTGGAGAAATGAGGGAATGCGGAGCCTATTTATAGGCAAATGGGGTTGAGGGTAGTTTAGATAATGAAAATGTGAAAAGATCATAAGGGGTAGGGCTAGAAATGACTGAAAATTGGACTGAAAGGGATAAAAGAGTTATTTTCTATGCAGGTGGGGCCCATAGGGACCAGAGCTAGCAGAGCCTGGTGCAGCGCCGCATTAGGCATTTGCGGCGCCCCACACAAAGGGCATTTGCGGTGCCGCACAGCTCTGATACAGTGCCGCATGCCACGTGGTGTTGGCACATTTTTTGAGGCAGTTCTTTTTTTTTTTTTTTAAAGATTGGTTGTTGGTATAGAGTTTGGAAAATTTGGATGTCTAGTGGCAATGTAAATGAAGTCTAAAAAATTTTCTTTCGGGGGCAGCCCGTTAACCGGTTAGCGGGACCATCGTAATAGCTCTGCGTAATGAGTTAAATTCAGTAAGTGCTAAGGCTACGATTGGATGCTAAGGGTGTAAAATTAAGGGTTCACAGTTGCCCCCTCATCATAATTGGCTTTGAATAAAAGGTGACTCTGATGATAGTGAACGTTAGGAAGAGGTGCCATGTCAGACTCTGGGCTTGTGTATTCTTGTCATGTCCTTTGGGAGGAGGACCTCTAGCATAAATGAAACTTTATCAATGGCTATCTGTTCAGCCTTGACGTTGGTTGCGAAAATGTTCTCGATGAATTTTAATTAAGGCTATCTGTTCGGCCCTAATGTTATAAAATAAAGAAGGTTGTGTGAATTTCAATCAAGGCCATCTGTCTAACCTTAATGTTAGAGATAAAAAAGGTTTGGTGAATTTCAATCAAGGCTATTTGTTCGGCCTTAATGCTAGAGATGAAGAATGTTTGAGGCGAATCTCAATCAAGGCTATCTGTCCAGCCTTAATGTTAGAGATAGAGAAAATTTAGTGAATTTCAATCAAGGCTATCCATTTGGCCTTAATGTCAGAGATAGAGAAGGTTTGGTGAATTTTAATCGAGGCTATCTGTCTGGCCTTAATGTTGGAGGACAAAGGAGGTGTAAAATGAATCTCAATCAAGGCTATCTATCCAGCCTTAATGTTGGAGGTAAAGAATATTTGTATAAATCTCAATCAAGGCTATCTATTTGGCCTTAATGCTAGAGGTAAAGATGATTTGGGGTAAATCTCAATCAAGGCTATCTGTTTGGCCTTAATGCTAGAGGTAAAGATGATTTAGGATAAATCTCAATCAAGGCTATCTGTTTGGCCTTGATGTTAGAGATAAAGAAGATTTTGGACAAAATAATTTAGTGAAAAGAAAGCCTCAACCTATGGCGAGTTAGCTCACGAGATTCTGAGGAAAAGCCTCAGCTTATGACGAGTCAACTCAAAAAATTTTGGTAAGATTTTGGTAAAGAAAGAGCCTCAACCTATGGCCAGTTGGCTCAAGAGATCCTGACAAGATTTTGGTTGTGCCAAAGAAACTTAGGCTTCTGAATGTGAGGGGTTGGGCCTTTTGGAAGGCTTAAAGGAACTTTGCTAGGAGTAAAGGGACTCTAGAAGTCACACTTCATTTATTAGATCTGAAAAGGTATCATTTAGCTTCAAAGTGACACTGGTCAGTTTTAGGAGGTGTCGATAAGCTTGGAGGAAGTATTGGTCAGCTTTAAGAGATGTCAGTGAGGCTATTGGCTTAGCTTATGCATGATGGTGCATGATTACAAATGATTACATAGGTACTAGTGTACAGATGATGCATGCATGTTTCAAAATTTATAGACCTTTTATTTAACTTTTATGTCATGCATGATTTGTGATGATGCCTATAATGGATAATTGCATGAATGCATGAGGATGGAGACATGCATGTGTGGACTAAGAAACTTGACAAAGCTGAGGAATTCAACTTGGGTTGGTATGGAAAAATTGCCATGGTGGCATTATGAGGAGTTCAAGGGGTTGCTTCAGATTTTAGAATCTGGTGGCCCGTGGTTTCTGTTTTGGTGTTGCCAAGAAGGAGCTATGCCTATTCCAGAGAGATAGGGAATATGGCTTGGCTATGACTCAAAGGCAACTCTGGTGGTGCTAAAGTTCAAAGTCTGGCATTTTTTGAATTTTCAGAGTTTTTGATTTGCCTCAGGATGTTGCAAGCCAAATGATGGTTAGTGATAGTTAAGTGAATTTGACCACTATGATTGAAAAGTTTCATGATTTCGGTGACTAGGGAGATATGAGGGGTGCAGAGGCTCAACATGAGGGCCTTGATTTTCTATTTGAGTATCAGTTATGGGTCTATTGATTGGGGTGATGCTGCAGTGGCAGATAGAACAGAGGTATTTTGTGGCTAGAGTTATGCTGGCAAAGACACTGATGAGCCTCAATTGCTTTGTTAAGGATTTAGAGAGATGAACTGTCTTACTAATTATTCCCCGGTGATAAAAATTTATCTATTCTTACCCTTTCTGCTTTGGGTGCTTTGTGGATGTCTGTTTCAGGTTTTGGGTTATCTCGAAAGTGTGGTTGATGGATCATTTTCAAGTGGTGGCCCCTGCTTTTCAATCTGTTCATGCTTTATTGATACTTAGTCAGAGATCAAATAAGATGATTGCTTACAACTTGCCCCCGGAAGACACATTTTTGGCACTACCAATTGTAGAGCATTTGATCTCTCATGACTGGGAGCCATGGGTTTCGAGTGGTTTGCCTATTGGGCTTGGTTTGAATGACTTTCCACTAGGGAGTAAAGGTCTTGGGGTAGATGGGACAGACTTAGGACATGCCCTCAGCTTTTCTTTCTTGGAGTTTATGTAGATCATACTTTCCATTGCTAGAGTTATTAGGTGATGACTGGTTGAGGAGTTATCATGTTGTTTATTTTAGGATTTCACTTAGGATCACAAGGAGGTTGATAAAGGTGGTTTGGCCAATTGAGAAAGAGTACCAAGTTGCCCTGTGGACGGTGACATAGCTGAGGAAGGATGGGCTGTAAGAGAAGCCATTGGTGGAGTGAGGACTGCAATATAGACAGAGGGGTGACTCAATCTTTGAAGGAGACTCGAGGATCTACTGGAAGTGCGACACCATGGCTTATAGTAGTGACTCAAAGAAGGATATTGTGACAGACTTTGACTTTGATGAAGACACGAGAGATTTGCATCTCAAGAGGTAGAGGAGGACTGGCTAGGCCATGACTTCAAACGTGAACTTTTTTTTCTTTTTTTTTTTGAAGTAATTACAGGTTGACAGGACTACACGAAATAGGATAAACTATAGATGATGGGTTTGCATTTTGCAAAATTTGATCATCATTAAATGAGACATCTTTTATTTTTGCTCTAATTGCTGCCTAAGCCGCCTTTTCAGATTTTCAACTTAGCAAGCATTCTTTCTTTTTTTCTTTTTTTTTAGGCAAAAGAATCAAGTGATTGATGTACTAGGCACAAAGAAAATGAGAATGCGACACAAATAAAATATTTTGTATTATGATTTGGACCGCACCCGAATCGGGCTGCCTATGTATCCCTTACATCACTTTTTTATCGATTATTTCTTTTAGGGAGAATAAGGTCCATGTAGTTCTGATTACATACGCATGAAAAATAAAAATGAAATGCAGATGTCATCTTTGGATGATGTATCATTTCAGCTGATCCAGGTTGCCAAGATGGGAGAATTCACTTCCGTCCATGCCCGTGAAGATAGTGCCTCTGTCGATAGAGTCTTCCTATTTTGTCTTCATTCTCCACAGCTTCTTCTTGGCAGGCTTCTTGTAGGTCAGGATCTTGTAAACTGTGATGCTTAGAGTATCCTTATCATGTCCTTATCTTTGTGCATAATAGCTTATGATCTTTTTCACTATTGTCATGCAGATATAATATATGAGATTTTTTTATTCTATGCCATAATTAGTTGATCCTTTTGCCTTTTTCATTTTTTTTATTTTTCATTTTTTTTGTATTTTATCTTTTTTTTTTTTTTTTGCTTTTGTTTTTTTTTTTTTTTTAAGATGTCCCATTTAAAGATGAATCAGAAAAAAAAATTAAAGCAAATTAAAAAGTTCAAACTTTTATTACTAAAAAAAAGAGTCCCATCATGAGTACATTGAAGCTTTGAAGGCAAAATACAAACCTAAAATGACAAGACTTGACAGACTCAAATTCAAAGAGGGACAGAAACAGACACAAACCTTAACATAGGTGACTTAGACAAGGACTCAAATGACTCGGACATGGACTCGAAGGACTTGGATAGGCTCATAGCAGGGCGAGATTCTTCTCAAAGTGCCAATTATTAGGTGAAGCTTGAGATGGTCTCAATGGTTCAGTAAAGGATTGGTGGTGGTGTTAAACTTTGGATTTGGGAGCAATGATGTCTCCACTGTCAATGAGGTCTTGGATTTTATGCTTCAAAGCCTAGCATGCATCAGTTTTGTTCCCTGGTCCTTGATGATAGTCGTAGTACTTATTAGCATTATAACCCTTGGGCAAGGGGTTTGGAGGAGGTCGTGGATCTAAGGGCTTAACCAGATTAGCCTCTAGGGCTTTTTTGTAAACGACACTAAAAGGGATGCCCAGCTTAGAGAAAGTCCTCCTTGTTTCCAAATTCATCAGCTGTTAACAAGACACAACATTTACCTCTCCCTCTCTTTGGGTAATGTTGGTGGTGTTTTCGTGATACCTAGAGGATTCTTCCTTGATTCGTCCTGATTGAATCAAATCCTCTATCTTAGTAGCGATGGCGATGAGAGCTTTGAAATTAGGGAGGTACTATATTTGCAGATGAGCCTGATATTGGGGGAGGAGGTTCTTTATGATGATGTCAATTTGCTCTATTTCAGATGGACGATTCACCATTTGAGCCACTTTTGTCCTCTACCTTGTAAGGAACACGGTGAAGGATTCTCTTGGCCTTTGTTTGGTGGTTTCCAAATCTCGATGGGTGACATCCACCTCAATGTTGTAGTGGTATTGTTTGACAAATGCATTACATATGTCATCCCAAGTCTTCTTGTGATTTTGATCGAGATCTAGTAACCACTTAACAGCAGCTCCAGTCAACGACCGCTAGAATAGCTGGGTAAGGAGCTAATCGTCCACACCAAAAGGTCTCATGGCACCCATATATATCTTGAGATGAGTTTTGGGACACGTGGTGCCATTAAACTTGTCTATGACTGGCATTTTGAATTTTGGTGGAACTCATGCATTTGGGAAGAGAGCTAAGGAGTCGACATCTATCATGTCCTCGTGCTTTTTGATTTTTTGAGCATTTTTTCCATGACCTCAACTTTCTCCATCAATTTCTTAGCTTCTGAAAAGCTAAAGAAATCTCCACTTTGAAAATAATTCATAGTGGGAGAGGGAGTGGTTGTGTTTAAGTCCATGGCAATAGAGGTTGGAGTCTCAAGTGCTTTCCCTTTATCAATGAGATCGATAATGGGAGGAGTAAAAGTAGGGGCATGGCTAGTCTTAGCTTAGGCAGATGCAGGCTCAACATGAGCAGAAGAGGGAGTGACAATGGCATTGGTCATTTCTTTGACCTCATTGATGATGGACTGGCATTGGGAGTTGAGGGCATCAGTAAAAGTGGCAGACTGAGCATTGAGAGCATTGGTGAAAGTTTTAGCTTGGGTCTGAAGAGCAGTGGTAAGTACAGCTTGAAAAGATTCCTCTTATTTCTTGAGGAGGCTAGTGAAGAAAGCACTCATGGCGTCTTGATCAAAGTTGAAGGTATTGGGCATTGGTACCTTGAAATAGAAAACAGAAAAAAAATGGGTAAGAAAATAGATTTGTGAAGGAAAAATGGCATGAATGTGAAGGTGTGTCGAGAAAATGATTCCTTCCATAGGGTTGGTCATCGGGTTTTTATGTTGACAGGGTGAGTGTGTGAGGTGTTTTTGGGGTAATGGACCACCAGTTTGAGTCTTTGAGGTATTTGAGGGTTTACCTTGTCGAGTTTCTCATGTCGTGTATGCATGATTATAGTGTGATGCATGTTGAAAAAGGTTTCATGAACATGCAAGAGTATCAATTATTACGGTACATAGAACCTAAGGTCAAAGGCTGAGGCGACTATATGCACAAGGGTAAAGGGTGGTTTGATTTAAGGGTCCCCATCCCACTAGAGCATCAATATACCTAACCACATATGAGGCAAGGAGTCTCGCGTCGGTCCAACAGTACTGACTGCTCATTACACCACCGAAATGATCGGGGATTCGTCGCGGGGTGGAATGCTTTCGCTATCTCCCAACATACTCAAAGAGAGTTGTAGAGCCAATGCTACTTGTCATCCAAAAAGTTTCCCTAAAGCTAAGGTTTAGGCAAGGAGCCTTTATTATACAAAGTGATGCATGAAAGTCAAATTATACTTAACGAGCCAAAAGGAGATTATTTTAGAAAAATTTTCCTTAACCAAATAGTAATCCTCTTATCTTCCTTGTTATTAAAAAAAAGGTGGCAACCAGTCTTCAGTGGAGTCGCCAACTGTGAGGCCTCGCCCGAGCACCGGCCCGGTCCGCTAGATGGAACCAGGATGCTCATTCGGCTTTAGACTCATGATGGAACCCTCGGGTTCGAATGTAGTTGATTTTGAAAAATGATTTTTGGGAGTCGCCACCTTAATTTATTTTTAAATGGCAAAATTAAGGAAAAACCCATTTGACTCCAATTCATCAATTTTTAATTTAATTTGCCCATGGATAAAATCACTAGCCTTGAACCAGGTTGAGCTCGAGGACTAGGTTTTTAGTTTTAAATAATCAAAATTTGGCTTTTAAGTTTAATTTGACTTGAAAATTAGATTTCATGAATGACATTTATAAGATGATTTTAAAAAAAATGCATGAATATGGCGAAATATGAATGAATAGTGAAAATTCACAAATTAATTAAAAAAAAAGGGAAAAGAGATTGATTGGGATTCTGATTTGAGGTTTGGATTTAGATTCCAAACATGCCTACGTACCCTATTAAATGGGGATCAAAACCCACGTAGTTCATTCCACGATTAAGTGAAGGGGTTTAAAGGTTGATCAGATTGATTGATTTGATTTGGGTTTGAGAGGAAAGGCTGATACCTTGACTTTTGGTGGGCAAAGTGTTTTACCGGACCGAAGTTCCATTTTATCGGGACCGAGTGATTAGATTAAATTTGAAGATTAATTAATTAAAATGATTAATTAATTAATATGATGAAAAGGATGGGTGGATTAATTAATTAAAAAGATTAATTAATTAATTTGGATGAAAAAGTATATTAAGAAAAATGATTAATTCGATTTTGAAAAAAATGATTAATTAATTAAAAGGATTAATTAATTAATTTGGATAAAATGTGGATTAAGAAAAATGATTAATTTGATTTAAAAAAATGATTAATTAATTAATTAATTAATTGAGTAATTAATTTTGATTTAAAAAAAAAGATTTTTAGTTAATTAAAAAGATTAATTAACTTGGTTAAGGTGAGAAAATTAATTAATTAAAAAGATTAATTAATTAATTAGAGAGTGATTGGAGGGAGAAGAAGAGAGAAATTTGAGGATAGCAATCTACTTCAAGAGGTGTGGAGAAATGAGGGAATGGGGAGTCTATTTATAGGCAAATGGGGTTGATGGTAGTTTAGGTAATGAAAATGTGAAAAGACCATGACGGGTAGGGCTAGAAATGGCTGAAAATTAGACTAAAAGAGGTAAAAGGGTCATTTTCTGTGCAGTTGGGGTCCATAAGGATCAGAGCTCGCGGAGCCTGGTGCGACTCCGCACCAGGCCTGTGCGGCGCCACATCAGGCATTTGCGGTGCGCCGCACAAAGGGCATGCGGCGTGGGCTGGCACATTTTTCGAGGCAGTTTTTTTTTTTTTTTTTAGAGATTGGGTGTTGGTATGGAGTTTGGGAAATTTGGATGTCTGGTGGCAATGTAAATGAAGTCTAAAAAATTTCTCTTTCAGGGGTGCTGCCCCTGAACCCCTGCCCACTAACAAGTTAGTTGGACCACCGTGATAGCTCCGCACAATGAGTTAAATTCAGTAAGTGCTAAGGCTGTGATTGGATGCTAAGGGTGTAAAATTAAGGGTTCACACAGTGTGCTAATGATACAAATGGTGCATGTAATAACCTGATTTTTCATTTATTTTATAAAATTCTATTTTTGTAGAGAAATATATTATTTTCTTTATTAAAGCAAAAATTGAAGTTATATTTTTATTAAATTTTATATATTCATATGATTTAAAAAAAATATATTATTAATTTGTAATTTTACTTTAATGTTAAATATATGGTTATAATTGAAGAAAGTACTTATATATTTAATTATGAAAATATTATAATGGTTATTTTTAGAATTTATATTATGATATTTGAATATTAATTTTTAAGAATTTTTAGAAGTTAATATTGTGCTCAATTAATTTAAATCATACTATTAATTATATAAATTTTTATTTGAAAATTTTGGAATTTCGTTATAATTATAATTATTATTATTATGTTTAATTAATTTAAGAAAGTTTATTTGGAAATCTTGAGATTTTGTTTATAATTCTTAAGTAATTATTTATTATAACAAATATTGGTGTTATTATTATTATTATTATTATTTTAACATAAGTTTTGATATATATATATATATATATATATATATATATATATATATATATATATATATATATATATATATATATACGATTTAAAAAAAAAAAAAGGATAAAAGAAGAAGAGATTTAGCCTATCTGATTAGCTTAAGGATATTTAATCAAATGGCTAAGAATTGAAGGTGATGAGAAGCATAAGGGAAATGAGGCAATGAGAGTGAGAGACATCGTGAGGGGAGTGTTTGGCTGAGCGATTCTCGGTTGGCGATGGGCTACATCGCCACCACTAGCCTCTAACCCATTGTTAAGTGACTCCAAGGGGGCAACAACACCGTGATTAGGCGATGGATGGCGGCAAACGTGCAAAGGAAAGCTCCACCGGCGCCGAATATTTCACTCCAAATTTTGACCCATCCTGGCAGTGGAATCCAACGAAATTTATCTCGTTTGACTCTTGATGAAGAGAGCTTTGATTTGGTACTTGTCTGGCCCTCTAAGGTTCGCCGAAGAAAGAGATCAAAAAACATCCCATCAAAGCTTCTATGGCATTTTCCTGCTAGAAGTTAGCGAATGGCGGTGAGTGTTGGCTATTTTGATATCCTAGTGTTGAGGCAAGCTTGATGACATGAAGATCACCCCTGTCAGCCACCTACAGTAGCGGCTCATGGCCGGCCGGCGATGCTTAACTTATATTATTGGATTTAATTAGTAATTGATGATGTTATGATTTGGATATGCTTATTGTGTTCATGATTGTGATTTGGAAGGACCTAAGAGGGGTCATTGATATTATTGAGTTGAGCGGATGGTTGAGATTATTTTTGAAGTGTTTATTTTTTGTTGATTTTGGGTAATGTCCTAGTTTATAGGAGATTCTGTCGAAATTTCAACAAGAATCTCAATAGTCTTTTAGTTATGTCTTGATAAGAGAGTCATCCTTTTCTAATAATATCATCTATTGTTCAATGTTAATATCTTTGGCATCTTCCTGATTCTAAGGGTCACACTTCAAAGGGAGAGTCGGCTAAACGTGTCATCAACTAGGTGAGTGATACTCCTAATATATTATTCTTTCTTCTCATGCATCTACATTTATTGTATGCATATATATATGTATATTATGCATTATTATTGTATAGACGCATGTTAATATTTGATTGTGGTTAATGAATTGATATTTTTATATCATAATGATTATGGTTGACAGATGAAATTGGGAGGATACAATACCACTTAGGATTTATGGATATGGTTATGATGAGATTGAGAAGATGAGTTATGATTGGTGGATGCTAGCCAGGCTTGCTCATCACCAAGGCTGTTACCAGTCGGTTCAGGACTGCGTAGTACAAACTAATGATGGCCAGGCCCATTGGGTATAAGAGACTGATTGTTGGATTAAGAGAGCCAATATTAGGGGATCGGCTCCCCATATTGAGATTTAGTATGATATTGTAGACTATAATTCATCCATGTTTATTTGTGTAATTTGTTTGTTTCTATGACACATTGCATTAGCATAAACATTAGATATATGTTATAGGACACATAGTTAATATATATTAGTTAGTATCATTTATTAAGTCGAATGCTCATTCCTGTTCAAATTATTTTTCAAGTGGTGAAATGAGCTTGTGAAGGGATTTAAATTGAGTTAAAATGGCCTTTTCCTTTCGGTAGTGTTATTTAATTAAATATTGAGTTATGTAAATAATATTCATATATTTGTATCATTACTATAGAATTCCGCAATGTTACTCTTGAAATATTAATTTTATTTTATTGTCAGTTATTATATATGTATTCTGAGTTAAGAATGGTTTGTTAAGTGTGAACCCTTAATTCTGCACCTCTCAGAATTATAGACTATTCAGTCAAGAAAGGAATCAATCAAGACTCTTAAATCATCATCAAATCATTTGGGACTCAGTAATAGGTGCAACACAATTGGAATTATGGAAAACATATGAGAAATGAGTGAACAGGTGAAAATGGGCAGAACGGGTGAATCAGAGCTTATTGCTGCATAGCTCTGCGGCATTATCGCAGAGCCTCTTATGGTGCCTCAAAGCCCTCTATGGCACTACCGCAGAGGCTTATACAGCAACAATGGCATGTTTTTGCTTCCACATTGGAAATTTCAGCCTCATGCTTCATTCTTCCCCCTATATATAGAGATGGTCTCTCTACTCTTGAACACACAGACTTGGAGGCTTAAAAAGCACTAACTTTAAGTAAATTGCTTTGCTTTTTCTTCTTGCTTTGCAAAGTAAGTTGGGTGGTTTCTTCTTGATTCCTACTCAACTAGTTTAAAGCTTTCCACCCGCCTGTTCAAGGCAAGCTTATTGCCCAAGGCTCGTGTTCGTCATGTGAAGAAGGTGAAGTTGCATTCTGGTGGTCCAAGGCTCATGTCTCTTACGTGGAGAAGGTGGAATTGTGATCCGGTTGTCCGCTCCATCCACTCTACGTCCCCAAGCCTCGAAAGCATAAGGTAATCTTCTTTTCCTTTCTATTTGGTTATTGTCTCTTTTAGTTAGTTAATTAAATTGATTCATCTAGGTTGATAGCTAATCAATTCGGTAATCAATTAAATTAATTAATTAACTCAACCCTCTTTTAATCAATCAATCAAAACATGATAAAGTGGCTAGGCTAAACTAACCTTTTCGCAAGAAGGGAGAACTACGTGGGTTCTTATTTCTATTCAAAGGGATATGTAGGCATGCTTGATCCAGGCATTGAATCCAATTAAAATTAATCAACTATCTCCCTATCACCTTCTTCACTTACTTTTGTATTTGTTCCTTTGCTTTATTATTAGGATTAGTTTGGGGAATGTGTGACTTTCCTAGAACCCATAAAGGCTAGAGGAGGTATCCCCTATGTTTAGAATTTTATTTGTAATGTTAATTTTATTTTGGATTATGACTTGCATTTATTATTGGAATCAATGGTCATACATATTATAAATTGTCCTTGCATCTTAAATTGTTCATGAATATATTCTAAGTTACTTTTATATTATTTGGCCAAATATGTTTTGTTAAACTGAAAACCTAGTCCCCGAATCCTCTTTGGTTTCGAGGCTAGTAATCTTTTTCCTTTGGGTAATGATGGGAGTCAAACGGATTTTTTCCTTATATTTTCCCAGATAAAAATAAATTAAAATGGCAACTCTAAAACAATTTTCAAAATAAGCTCAAGGGCTTACTCATAATTTCTTTCCCAAATAAGCATTTCGATTCCCTTTAGCAGATTAGACTGGTGCTCAAGCAAGGCCTCACATTAAGCAGAATCCAATAATATGTTATTTGATATTATGAAATGATTAATTTAATGGCCTAGTGTAGCATTGATTTTAAAATGTTGTTGATTTGGTTCTGCTTAATGTGTGGGCCATAGCCCTATTATGTGGTGGTTTTGTCATTTAGTGTGATGTCGAGCTTACTACGGGTACTGGTAGCCACATACATCACCTATTTTCTAGTGTTGGTCACAAGCCTTCGGGTTTGGAGCGTGACAATGCAAAATTAATATAGGTGCGGTGTAAAAATTAACATGGACATAATGTAGAAATTAATGCAGTTAAAGTGTCCAAATAGTACAGATGTAGCGTAAAAATTATATAGGGTGCAGGGTGTGAATCCTTATTTCAGTACCACCAAAATTAATTTTGAACTCTTCAAAACCGATCAAAGTATTCTTGGCACAATTTGATACCTTTCTTATCTTGACCGAACCTTCTGTACCAGACAATATTTTTTCCAAACCGATCAAATTTTCTGTTAGACTAACTATTTAATTATTTTAAAATTAATTTCAAGTCTATCGAAGTTGACCAAATAATTTTTTTAAAATTTGAAACTCCCAAAAATTGACCCAGAAGTCTCAAAATCTAACCTGAGCAAAATGTAGAATTTCATCTGGCAACGCCACCAAATGAAATTCAATTACATTTCTATTGGAAATGCAAATTTCCTAAATCACAAACCAACTAATCTCTAAACAAAAAATTCACTACGCCAGCTGCCACCGAAGGGGCCAGTGGTGCCACCGCTCATCCGCGCGGCGCCACCGGCCTCTTTGGAGGTTGCCGCCAAGAAGGCCGGTGGCGCCACCTAGAGGCCTGGTGGCGCCACCAATCTCTCCAATGGCAAGTCTCCCTTTTGCCCTCCAAAATTTCCAAAATGCCCTCAATATGATTTTTTAGCATTTTTCTAGACATATCCTTTTGGTTTGTTCACTTTCCAAATTACTCTCATCCCCATTTTCTTATAAATACCCCCTCATTTTCTCCATTTGAATACACACCTTAAATTTGAGTAGATTACTATCCTCAAATTCTTATATTCTTCTCTCTTGAATCACTCTCTAATTAATTAATTAATCTTTTTAATTAATTAATTACCTCATCCTAACTAAGTTAATTAATCTTTTGAATTAACTAAAACTCTTTTATTAATTAATCACTCAATTAATTAATTAATTAATCTTTTTAATTAATTAATTATTTTTTTTAAATTCTTTTTTCAAAAATCAAATTAATTCTTTTTCTTAATCCACCCTTCATCCAAATTAATTAATTAATCCATCCATCACATTAATTAGTTAATTAATCATTTTAATTAATTAATTAATCTCCTAATCAATCTAATCATCCAGTCCCGACAAAACGAAATTTCAATATGGTAAAACCCTCTGCCGATCAAAAGCAAAGATATCAACCTTTTTCCTTACCCTCAAAACACCCATATCAAAATTAATATGATCAACTCTTAAACTCCTTCACTTAATCGTAGAACAAACTACATGGGTTTTGATCCCTACTCAATGGGGTACATAAACACGTTTGGAATCTAAATCCAAATCTTAATCAATCCCCTTTCCCCTTTTTTAATTAATTTGTGGATGTTTTATTTTCATTATGTATTCATATTATTCCATATTCATGCATTTTCTTTAATATCATCTTATAAATATCATTCATGAAATCCAGTTTTTAAGTCAAATTAAACTTAAGAGTCAAATTTAGATTATTTAAAATCAAAAATCTAGTCCTCGAGCCCAACCTAATTTGTGGCTAGTGATTTTATCCATGGGCAAATTAAAATAAAAATCAATAAATCGGAATCAACTTGAGTTTTTTCCTTAATGTTTTTCCAATTAAATAAAATTAAGGTGACGACTCCCAAAATTAATTTCAAAATCAACCAATCCGAACCCAAGGGTTCTATCATAAGTCTAAACCTAAATAAGCATCCCAATTTCTTCTAGCGGATTGGGTCGGTGCTCAGGCGAGGCCTTACATAGGGTATCACATCGGTAATGGGAGGTCTACTAGGATTTGTGTTTCCTTACATAAGAAATATGAATTTGAATATTCATGTGCTCAAAATATTGAATATGTGAATGATAATTTAAAGGTCAAAATAAACTCTATGCTAAGAAATGTGAGAGAGAAAATGAGTTATCCTTTATTGAAAAATATGCCGAATTAAAATGAGGTATATATTAAAAAGCTTCTCCTTTCATTCCTAAGAAAGTAACAAAAGAAGCTGTCTCCTGCGCGCACAGGAGTATAGATCCAAAGTTTACGCCTAAGTTTAACGTGTGAGCACGTGACCTGTGTAATTGAATGCCTAATCGAAGTGGGCTGGCCCTTGTCAACTTAGGTTTTGCAAATATTTTTTTTCTCCAATAATTTTCTTTTTTGCAATTTTTTATTTTGAAAAAATAAAAAAAAAATCACCTATCCCACCCTAGAAACCTAGTCCGGGCCAATCAGGTCGCTAGTTACCTAGCCAGCTCACCAATTTTCCACCAATCCTTCCTATTCGGATATTTGGCCTTACCCAAATCAGCCTTGCAGTCAATTTCTAATTTTTCGATTGAACCGACCAAATCAAGTCAGTTCTTACAATCATGGCTGCAAGTATAATTCACTAATCAAGATATGAATTATAATAAATCCAATGAATTTAATAGGATTAAATAGTAATTTATCATTTAAATTAATGAAAGAAATAGATGATTGATAGAAAGAAGTATTAGAGATTTAATAATTTTATTTTTAAAATAGAGGTCCTAACTATTTTGAAAATCAGGTTAAATCTATAAAATTTAACGGTAATTAGCTCTTTTTTTTTTTTTTTTTTTTTCAGAAAATGAGTTTGTTAAATTGAAAAGAAACAAAAATGAGTGATATAGCACTATTGCTGGGTTCATCATAAGGAGTATTAACATATCCTTTTCTCTTGCTTATGCACCAAGATTTTAAATAACAGTTTTATATATCGTGTTGATATCGGTATAACGAAATCAAACTGAATTGGTTGTAGCTATTATGAATTTTCAAAAATAATTAGAAAACTGATATAATTTAATAAGAAATGAAATATAATGTCCAAAATATAATATATTAAATTAATTAATACTTAAATAAGTATAATTATGCCTAGAACAATCAAATTACATAAATCAGATTTTATTAATTCATGATGGGAAAAAACCACCTTATTCAAAATAAATAAGCTGATAAAGAAAATCTCCCTATTTTATGTAAATAAAGTAAAATTAAAAAAATAAATACATCATAATATTAATTAATCACTATCAAAAGAAAGTATTGGAGAGGATCTAGATTATCTCATCTGCTATTAAACTCATCTAAATTTTATACAAAGTCATTATTTAAATTTTTGAAAATAAATATATAAAGATAAAATATAGTCAAATTGTAAGATTCAATTAATAATTTACACCCACAAATAAAATTTTATACAAAAAAATAAATTTTGTAAAAATTATCAATAATGTTCTAAATATATTGAAATATAAATAATATAAAAACTAATGTACCAATACTTTACATTAATAAAATAAATAAATATAAAATAATAATTTTTTAAACATGATATTTATAATTTATATTAATAAAATTAAAAATTAAAAATTAAAAATAATAATAATAATTTTTATTAATATATTATACCCATATCGCTAAATAATGATCATATCTATATACATCAAGTGTTTTATTATTGCTTTAAAATTAATTTTTATTAATAAAAATATAGCGCATAAATCATATATTGGATTTATTAAAAAATCAGGCGAAAAAGTATCGGGCAGTTGTTTAAAACCATGCCACCTACTGCGTCCATTTATCATCATTATAATATCATTATAATATCTAGTACTTGTTAAAGAAAAATAAATGCCGAACCAGACAAAATTAATTAATTAATTAAAAATAGACAGTGGTTAAGCTGTCACATCATCATCCTACAAAATTTACTAAAATAACTACGCGTGGATATGGATGCAGATACGCAATTTTCACATGCGGTTGGTGAAGCTGTGGTAGGTGTACCATTTCTTTTGCTAGTCATAAATCCCTCTTTTCCTCCTCTTCTCTTCATCAGTCCTCAATCTCACCCTGTGGTAAAGATAACAAAAATGGTGGTGAAAGTATACGGTCCAGCCTATGCTTCTCCTAAGCGAGTACTTGTTTGCCTTATTGAAAAGGGCATCCAATTTGAGACCGTACCTGTCGATCTCATCAAAGGCGAACATAGAAGTCCTGAATATCTTCAGTTACAGGTTCTTTATCCTATTCTCTCTAGTCTTTATCTATATGTAGTTTTGGTTCTCTCTAAATTTGCTTTTACTCTTCGTCAATTGCAGCCTTTTGGAGCTGTTCCTGTAATTCAAGATGGAGATTACACTTTATATGGTAATAAAATCCTTTTTCCTTCATTCAAGATTCATAAATCAAATTTTCAGATTTTACAAGAATTTTATTTTTATCAATTTTCATATTTGAAAGGTGAAAATTTATAGAATCCAATTCTTTTAGTATTGAAAAGAAATAATTTCAGAGAAATCGTGATATTTTTTAAAAATTTAAATTAAATTAAAATTTAAAATCTATATTCAAATTATACAAATATTATTTTTAAATAAATAAAAATAATTAAGAAAATAAATTAAATTAAATTCGTTATCTATGTTATTATGCAAGAATTAAATTAAATTCTATTAATAGAATATTTTCAAATGTAATTTTGCAAACGAAGCCTATATGTAGTATTAGAATAGGAATTGAAATTTTTATAAATATGTTTGTGCTGGTCATTTTCCTATTAAAAAAAAGTATATAAAATACTAATAAATTAAAAAGATCTTATTTGAATTTTGTAGAATCAAGAGCAATCATAAGATATTATGCAGAAAAATACAAGTCTCAGGGAACTGATCTACTTGGGAAGAGCATAGAAGAAAGGGGAGTTGTAGAACAATGGCTAGAGGTTGAAGCACAGAACTTCCATCCTCACATTTACAACTTGACTCTTCATATTTTATTTGCCTCGGCTTTGGGTTTCCATTCAGATGAGAAACTCATCAAAGAAAGTGAAGAAAGGCTTTCCAAAGTGTTGGATATTTATGACGAGAGGCTATCAAAGAGCAAGTACTTAGCTGGGGGTTCTTTTAGCCTTGCAGATCTTAGCCACCTACCCTTTACCCAGTACTTGGTGGGTCCTCTAAAGAAGGAGTATATGATAAGGAATAGAAAGCATGTGAGCGCTTGGTGGGATGATATTAGCAGCAGGCCATCTTGGAAGAAAGTTCTCCAGCTCTAGGCTTTACATTTTAGATTCTATACTCTAAATATGTATGGTGATGGTGCGTTGCCTTTTCAATAATTTTCACCAATGTTTTCTTTTATGTTGTTGTCCTTTTTTTTTTTTTTTTCACCA
>CANTUT010000628.1:265000-312500 GCA_947687605.1 Reutealis trisperma | reverse complement strand
TAAAGGAGATTTTTGCTTGACAATATGTATCAGTAAAAAGTCATGTACAAAATCCATAATAGGAATTCAATGGAAAATATAATGGTATATAAATGGTTGCCATCATTGTTCACAATATGGAATCAATGTAAATGGGCTCACAATGGCCAAATGCCATATAATAAAATTATTATATTCAATGGCTCAAAAATAATAAATAGCTCATGTTCAATATCAAATTAAGGTGCATTTCAATGGATGGTAGTTCAAACAATGGTTGCTCACAAGTATGGCACAAATCATTAGTAAGTACTCACCTTGGTCTCTTTTACTCCTATTAGTATTCAATCTTGATTAAAATATTGGTCTTCGCAATCTTGAGTGATACCTTTGCCTTGCCTTTCGATTGTACAACCATATCATTTCAATTACATATTAATTAGTACCTAGTAATGTTACTATTCATAATTTAGCTAATACTTGTCATTACCCTTTCTAACCTACCCTTACTTGTTTTATCATTTCAATTCATAATTGAGGATGTCAATAATGCCATATATATACATATTATCATTTTTAGTGATTTCTTTAATTGTTTCCAATGATGGGTGAATATTTATGTATAAGGGAAAATAATTATTTTCTTTTTTAATTTCACATTTTTAACCTTATATCAATCAAGTAGACCTAGTTAAACAATTGTCCAATATTTAATGGAACTAATTCTACTTTTATCTTTTAACCTTTTAATTCCATAATTATGCTTAATTCATTAAATTTGAGAAAAATAATTTTTAGCAATTCAATTTTAAAAAAACATTATACAAATTATATTACACCATTTTTAAGCTTAATTCCCCATTCACTTTCATGCATTCAAGCTCAAATCTCAAAATCTCTAAATTGGTCCACAAACCCTAGCATTTGGGAAAAACCATCACTTTCTCATCCAAACCTCAAATTGATCAAAGATTCATCAAATTAATACTTTGACAATCAATTCGCATCAATTATTTGAAATTAGATTACTTCAATTCATAAAATCCTAATTTTACAACTTAGGGAAAATTTGGGGAAAACTTATAATTCATTATCAAATTTTTAAATTGATCATAGAAATATGAAATTGGCATGATAAAGAATCCACATGATCCATCAAACATTAAAAACAAACACTAGAACACAAAGTCTCCCTTTAAACTAAGTTTATGCCTTCAAAATTTCTAAGTCTTGAACCAAGCTTCTATAATTCATTTTGACACTTCCAAGCCATTTTTCACCATGCAAAATAACCTTAGATATCCTCAAATAAAATTTAGAACACTCCTCAATTTTCCATTAAAGTGGCCGAACATCCCTTTTTATGAGGCTTAGGTGACTTTCATACTTCCTTTGCTTGTTTTTGCATGTTAAACCTTAAATTCTCAAGCCCACTTTCCATATTTAATCAAAAGACATACAAAATACACATTTCCTAGTTACACTTCCTTTTGGATGAACCATATAGATGGAAGAAAAGAAAAGTTTTTGCAATTATAACACCAAAGTCATACTTAGAACAAAGAAAGGAGAAGATGAGCATGATTCCTCACCTTAGGAAGCCTTGATTTTTAGTTTCTTATGATGATGACAATGTGGAGAGGTTTTTCTTTGGTTGAGGTTGTGTTTTAAGTGTAGAGTTTGCAAAATGGTGAGAAGTGAACATATTTTTACTTATATATGAAATGTTGAATGGTGGTGATTTAATCACACTTAAACTAATGGCTAGGATTTAATCAAGATGGAGAGTTATGATTTATTCAAGTTAAATAACTAGGATCTCATCTAGGTGGATGATGATCATTATATGGTGTGGAAAGAAAAATGCGTCTAGACTTTATGTAGGAAAAGTGAGAGTTCATCTTGTTTAAGGGTTTGACTTTAGTCAATTTGAGTGGCTATTAAATCAAATTTGGTAGCTAACTCATCCTATACCAATTTAACCTTGGTTAACCATTCCTAACCTTATTAAAGCATTGCTTCTATCTACTTATGGGCTTTAGTGGGTTGACCATCTAATGAGCTTGGGCCTTTAGAGTTCAAAAGCCTATTAACAAGTCTATATGCACATTTCATACTTAGCATTTTTTACTTTAAACTTTTTTTCATTCCTTTCACCTCAACATTCTAATTTGTATTCTTTAACATATTTAGGAACCTTATTTATGATCATATGGACTCTATTTAGTTCACTAAGATACATATAGCCATGGTAAAATTATAAGCAAGGCAAACAATTCAAATAGCATCACAAGGTTCCTACCTAAATCCATCTTCTTTCATTACTATATTAACTTTCTGAAAATCATGTTCTATAGCATTATTAGTAACTATAAGGAGTCCTTGGGTACTACATTCTACCCCCTCAATAAAAAAATTGTCCTTGAATTTTTAAAAGAGCTTAACTGTTACTTATTGAAATAGTTGTGGGTATTTTTGGAGCATGTTACTTTTGCTTTCCCATGTACACTCTTCAACATTATGGTTAAGCCATGGGATTTTGACCATTGGTATCTCCTTATTTCTAACCTTCTTTACTTATCGATCCAATTTAGCTATAAGAACCTCTTTATAGGAAATGTCTTTATCAATCTCGATCAGTTGTGGTTGTAGCACATGCAAAGGATTAGGGATATACTTTCTTGACATTAATACATGAAAAACTAGATCGATATATTCTAATGTAGGAGACAATGCTAAGTAGTATGAAACTTCTCTGACCTTGTCAAGGATCTCAAAAGGTCCAACAAATTGAGGGGATAATTTTTCCTTTTTGCTGAATCTCATTACTTCTTTCGTGAGGAAACTTTCAAAAAGACATGGTCACCTACCATGAATTGAACATTCCTCTTTGGGTTGGTATAACTTTTCTGGTGATAAAGGCGGTCTTTAGTCTTTGTAGAATTTTTTTTACCTTTTTAATAACTTCTTTAATCATATTCTGAGCTTTGAGGTACTTTTCGCCTACTTTAGTTCAATAAATCATATATCAACATTAAGAATGGTAGCTATTGTTATATGCAAATTCAATAAGTGGGAGGTGTTTATCCCACCTTCCTCTGAAATCCAGAACACACATATGAAAAATATCTTTCAATGTTTGTATCATTCTTTTGGATTGTACATCCATTTGCAGATGAAAGGATGTGTTAAAATCAAGTTGTTGTGAATCCTCAATTTTGCACCATCATCATGCAACTGCAACCTAACACTTGCTAAGTTTAGCACGCTATACAGAGCTAGTGCAATGGTCTTGCTAGCCGGCTAGCAGGCGGGAGTTTGAGGGTAGCGCCCTCAAAAGAAAAATTGGCCTTCAAATACCTTACCATGTGGATACCTAATTTTTCAATATGGGCTAACATTAATCTCGAAAAAAAAAAAAGAGTAGTTGCTATATTTCAACTCTTGCAAGGGCCAGCAAGTTTGGCGGAGTGTTGACAGTCATACCGACGGATTTGCCTCCAGTCTAGCATACTGGCTGGTCCCCTTCTGTGCGAAGAAAATTTTGAATTAATCATTTCTAGTCCAATTTTCATCCCTTTTTAGCCCTACCTTTCTTGTAATTTTTGTTTTCCTTTTCCTAAATTACCCCTCACTCCATTTACCTATAAATAGCACACTATTTCTCATTTCAACTCACCCCAAGAGTAATATTGATAGCTATCTATTAGTTCTTCTTTTTTCTTCTCCCTCCAACCACTCTCTAAATTAATTAATTAATCCTTTTAATTAATTAATTATCTCACCCTAACCAAAAGTTAACTAATCTTTTTAGTTAACTAAAAATCTTTTTTAAATTAATCATTTAAAAATTAATTAATTAATCTTTTTTATTAATTAATTAATCACTCTTTTTTAATCAAATTAATCTTTTTTAATTCATCCATCCATTTGAATTAATTAATCATCTTAATTACTCCATTCTTTTCATCACTTAAAATTGGTTAATTAATCCCTCAATTAATCAAATTGTCTGATCTCGATAAAACAAAATTTTGGTCCAAAAAAAATTCCATCCATCTTGTCCACTAAAAATAAAGGTATTTTCATTAAACTCCCAAATCAAAATTAATCTAATCCATCCTTAAACCCTTCTACTTAATCATGAAATGAACTACATGGGTTTTGATTCCCATTCAATAGGGTATGTAGGCACATTTGAAATTTAAATCCAAACCTCAAATCCAATTTTTAAAACTAAATTTATTTTCCACAATGTAATTAATTATTTCTAATGCCATTTCTAAGGAAATTTTGTGGTCTTCTTAGAATCCCGTAAGGACCAGAGAAGACATTCCAATTTTAATTAATTTATATAATTAGTTTAGTTAATTTGGAATTAAGGAGTGATTATGTGGTTTTCCTAAATCCATAAGGATTAGAGGGAACACTCTCCTTAATTGTGGATGTTTACTTTAATTATTTTATTAATTTCCCATATGCTATGCATTTATACTATGCCATGATCATGCATTTAATTATTTGCTATCTTATAAATATCATTCATGAAATTAATTTTCCAAGTCAAATTAAATTTGATAGCCAAATTGTGATTATTTAAAAACTACAAACTTAGTCTCCAAGTTTAACGTTCTTTGAGACTAGTGATTTTTCCCTTGAGTAAATTAATTAACTAAAATCAGTGAATTGGATGAATGGGTTTATCCTTAATTTTTTCATTTTTAAATATAAATTAGGGTGGCGACTCTTGAAATTACTTTTCAAACCCAAAATCAATTTTTTGAACAATAACTGTTCCAGTTGTGTGCACCAAAACTCGTTCTATGACCTCCTTAAAAATCGCTCTGGCTTTCCTTAAGGCAATTTTTTAATCAAGAGAGGGGCGTTCGAGTGAGATCTCATTGTTGGCGACTTCACTAGGGACTGCTTGCCATCATTTTTAATAAAAAGGGAAAGCAAATAAGAGAATTACTATTTGGTTAAGGAAAAATTTTCCAAAATAATCTCCATTTGGATTATTAAG
The DNA here is from genome assembly GCA_947687605.1 of Reutealis trisperma. NCBI lineage: Eukaryota > Viridiplantae > Streptophyta > Magnoliopsida > Malpighiales > Euphorbiaceae > Reutealis > Reutealis trisperma. Next base: position 307,498 of record CANTUT010000628.1, on the reverse strand, counting down.
TGTAATTTGACTTTCATGCATCAATTTGCATAATAAAGGCTCCTTGCTTAACTATAGATTCGGGAAAACTTTTTAATGGTAAGTAGCATTGGCTCGACAAATCTCTTTGAGTATGTTGGGAGATAGTGAAAGCATTCCACCTCACAATGAATTCCTAATCTTTTTGATGATGTAACGAGTATTCAGTACCATTTGACCCATACGAAGCTCCTTGCTTCACATGTGGTGAGATATATTGATGCTCTAGTGGGACGGGGACTCTAAAACAAACCACATTTCACCCTTGTACATATAGTTGCCTTGGCCTTTGACCTTAGGTTCCATGTATTGTAATAATCGATATTCTTATATATATGTTCATAAAACCTTTTTCAGCATGCATCGCATCATAATCATGCATATGGAACATGAGAAACTCGATAAGATAAAATCTTAAACATCTTAAAACCTTAAATTGATGGTCCATCAACCTAAAACACAAAAACCTCATACACTCACCCTGTCAAACCTTGTGACCAACCATATGGAGGGAATCCTTTTCCTAACATATCATTACATTTGTACCCTTTTCTCTTCACTATTCTATATTCTTACGCATTTTTCTGTCTGTTTTTTGGTTGAAAGGTACTGATGGCCAACACCTCAACCCCTCGACTAAGATGTGATGAGTACTTTTTTCACCAACCTCATTAAGAAACTAGAGGAGACTTTCCAAGCCGTACTCACCACCACCTTTAAAACCCAAGCTGACATTTTCACCAATTCTCTTAATGCCCAATCTACTACATTCACTAATGCTCTCAACTCCCAACCCTAATTCATCATTAACGAGGTTAAGGAAATGACCAATGCGACTATTGCTCCTCCCCCTACTTAGCCTGCTTCCACCCAAGCTAGCATTAACTATGCTTCCACTTTTACTCCTCCAGTTATCGATTTCATCAATAAAGGGAAGGCACTTAAGACCCCTACCTCTCTTGCTAGATCTAAATGGCAACACCCCCACTCCTACCTTGAATCTTTTTCAAAGTGGAGATTTATCTAGCTTCCCCAAAGCTAAAAAAACTGATGAGAAATTTGAGGCCATAGAAAAAACAAACAAGAACATCAAGAAGCATGAAGACATGATAGATGTTGAATCTCTGACTCTCTTCCCTAATGCGAGGGTTCCACTAAAATTCAAAATGCTGGTCATAGACAAGTTTGTTAACATCACATGCCTTAAAACAAATGACAAGATGCATGTGGGCACCATGCGACCCTTAGGAGTGGATGACGAGCTCCTTGCTTAATTATTTCAAAGGTCCTTGATCGGAGCTATTATTAAATGGTTACTGGATCTTATAATCACAAGAAGAAATGGGATGACATATAGAATGCATTTGTCAAATAATGCCACTATAACATCGAGATGGATGTCACCCGCTGAGATATGGAAACCACCAAACAAAGGCAAAGAAAAACCTTCACTGTGTTCTTTACAAAATGGAGCTCAAAAGCAGTACAAATGGTGAACCTTCCATTCAAAGTAGAGCAAATTGACATCATCATCAAGAATCTCTTCCCATAGTACCAAACTTATTGTAAACTCAATACCTGCTTAGTTTTAAAGCTCCCATTGCCACTACCAGCAAGATAGAAGATCTAATCTAATTAGGACAAATCAAGGATGAATCCTCTAGCTTAAGGTATCATAAGAATAATAATTATACCACCAATCCCACCACCCAAAGAGAAGGGGAGGTAAATGCTATCTACTATCACCAGCCAATGGGGTTAGGACAAAGAGCTTTCTTTATGTTGGGTATGCCCTTAAGCACTATCTATAATAAGGCCTTGGAAGCTCACCTTGTCAAGCCTTTAGAGCCAAGGGCACCTCCCAATCCATTGCCTAAGAACTATAATGCTAATAAGCACTATGACAATGATCAAAGATCAAGTCATAAAATTGATGTGTGCAATGCTCTAAAGCACAAAATTCAAGACTTCATTGATAGTGGAGACATTACTACTCTTAAACCCAGAGCTTAAAATCACCACCAATCATCTACCGAACCACTGAGCTCATTTAACCATCTCAAGCTTTACCCAATAAATAGTGTTGGCCCTACTATGCCTTATCTAAGTCTTTTGAGTCTATGTTTGAGTCCTCTGAGTACATGTCTGAGTCATCTGAGTCTAAGTATAAGTCATTTAAATCTGAGTCTGAGTCTTTTGAGTATATTTCTATTAAGTCTTTTTTTAATTTTGAGTCTATTAAGTCTTGCTTTTCTGAGTCTGTATTTTGCCTTTCAAGCTTATCCATTAAATGTCACCCATGATCATGGGACTTTCTATTAGCAATGAAAAGTTTGAACTTTTTGCTTCACTTTAATTCTTCTAATTTATCTTTGAATGACACATCTAAAAAAAAGAGAAAAAGATAAAAGATAAATAAAATAATAATAACAACAAAAAAATAAAAATGCAAAAGAATCAATTAATTATGGCACAAAGGAAAAATAAAAAAAAATTACATACATTGCATCTGTATATCAAAGGCTTACAAGCTCTTCTAAGGACACGGTAGGGATGGATCCAAGCATTGTAGTTCATATAAGATCCTGACTTGCACAATCCTATCAAGTAGAAGTTGCATAGAATGGAGGGAGAATAGATCAAAAGTTATTATAACAAGTTGAATGCCAAAGAGAATGAATGCTTTATACAAGATCCAGGGCTACCAACAAAGACTAGTCAAATGCTCTAATAAGAAGGTGGAAGACTAAGATTTATAAAAAAGAAAGCTAGTTCTAAAAGAAATCCAAGCTCCTGTTCATGATCTAAGAGGAAATTCAAATCAAATTGGGTGGTTGGACCATACGTGCTCAAGAAGATCCTATCTGATAGAAGTGCCATCCTTATAAATGTAGACAGAAATGAATTCTCCCATCCTTTCAACCTGAATTAGCTAAAGCAATACTCCATTTGGAGATGACATCTGCATTTCATTTTTATTTTCATACATATGTAATTAGAACTATGTGGACTTGATTCTCCTTGAAAAAATGAATAACGAATAAAAAAAAAAAGAGATGCAAGGGATATGTAGGCAGCCCCACCCGGGTGCAGTTCAAATTGTAATAAGAAAAATTTTATTTGCATTGCATTCTCATTTTTTCTATACCTAATAAATCATTCGCTTAATTCCTTTTACCTCAACAAAAAAAAATAAAAGAAAAAAAAGAGAAAGAAAAAAAAATAAATGCTTGCTAAGTTGAATACTTGAAAGGGCGGCTTAGGTAAAAATTAAAGCAAAAATAAAATATGTCTTATATAATAGTGATCAGATTTTACAAAATTCAACCCATTATCATTGCCCTTTCAATGTCATATATAAATTATCATGTATCATATAACTCTATCAACCTATAAGTATTTAAAAAAAAAAAAAAGCAAAATGGTCATGTTTGAAGTCATAGTCTACCGAATCTTTTTCTACCTCATAAGGTCCACATCTTTTGCACTTTTGTTAGAATCAGAGTATGCCATAATCTCCTTAATGGTCACACTCTTACTAGTCTTTACTACAGTAGTAAAATTATCAACAGAATAAAAACTCCTCTTTTAAGTACCAGCAGTTCTGAAACTACTCTCAAATATCCTCTTTTGCATAATAGTAACCTAAAAATTGCCCCCTAGCGTAGCAACTGAAATCCTCCTTTATTCTTTAAAAACTATAGTCATCCTCCCTGCCTAACTGTAGTAGTCCTTGTAATGTCACCCTTTCTTCTCACTACAGTTACAATCTCCTTTGTCATCACCATTGCTATTTGAGTTACGACTACAACGTGTGGTGTAGCACCTTTTGTAGATCTCTAAGTCTCCTTTAATGATTGAGTCACTTGCTTTATCTGTATTGCAGTCCTCTTACTGCTAATGGCTCCTTCTATAGCCTCTCCCTTAGCTACATCACCCTCTATTCCTTTTAGTAGGGCAGCCAGGTACTCTCTCTCAATTGGACAAATTGCCTTCATCAATCAGCTATCATACCTCTCTATGGTCCCAAGTGAAATCCCAAAACAAAATAGCATGATAAATCCTTCGCTAACACCTATGATAACTCTGGCAATGGGAGCTATGATATACATAGACTCCAAGAAAGGAATGATTGGGGGGCACATCTTGAGTCTGCCCCATCTGCCTCAAAATCCTCATCCTTTGGTAAATGGTCATTCAAGCCAAACCCAATAAGCAAACCACTCAATGCCTATGGCTTTTAGTCATGAAAGATCTTATCCATTACCATTGGCATGGCAAAATATGTCCTCTTAGGTAATCTTTGATAATCATTTTGTCCAATCCTAGACCAAGTCTCAGTAAGGCACATATGGTATTGAAAAGTAGGGGCCACCATTTAGAAATGATCCATCAACCACACCTGCAAAATAATCCAAAACTCAAAATCAGAAGCCCACAAAATACCTTTGATAGGAAGGGTAAGAACAGATAAATTTTTCTCACCTGAGGAGTAACTAGAGAGACTATTCGCCTCTATAGACCTGAACAAAGTAGTCGAGACTTATCAAAGTCTTTGCCAGTACAACTCTAACCACGGATTAACTCTGCTCCATATATAATATAAGCCTACCACCCTGGCATCTCCCCAATCGATGGACTCAAAAAATAGATATCTGACTATCAAACAAAAAATCAAGGTCCTCATCCAAAGACTCTGCCTTCTTATATCTCTTTGGTTATTAGGATCATGAAACTCCTCAATCACAATGGCCAAATTCATTTGACCATTAGTAACCATCTAGCTGGTAACATCCTAAGGCAAGTCCAAAAACCTTAAAAATTCAAAGATGCTCGACTTTGAACTCTGGCACCACCAAAGCTGCCTCTGAGTCATAGCCAAGCCATAGTATTGAACTTCTCAAAGGTGGGGCATGATCCTCCTTAGCAACACCAAAATTTAAAAACACAGGTCACTAGATCCAAAATTCTAAAGTAAGCCCTTAGAATATCCAATTAGCATCATCATCCCTACAATGTCATATCTACCCAAATTCATCCTCTCTACCTTCTTAAGTTTCTTAGTCCACAAATGCATATAGTGGCTAAAATACGGCTTTATATACACAAAAGTCACATGAAAATTGCATTCACAAAGTAGACTGATGAATCCACCTTTTTGCATTTATGTAATCATCTATTATAAGCATCATCCCAGCTCATCCATGGCATCAAAGTTAAATAAAAGTTCTACGAATCTCAAAACATGCATCATCTATACACAAACATACATGCATATGCAGCTATCAGCATGTCACATCCTAATTTTAAAGACATGACAGTCCTATAATATGGGGAGATATAAGGTCATCCACGCCAATAGAACCCACTCATACATATAAAGCATAGCCTAGGATCGTACCAAACCTCATGCATAAACTTAATAAAACTTTTTATAAAGGAAAAGTCTTAAGTTGCGGAAGCTAAAAATATACTTTAATACAATCCATAAGAAAATAATAATAAGACTCCAAATAAAGTCACCAACATAATATTCCAAAATAAAGTTCCTATAATAATTCCTGGAGCGTCTAAGAACACAGCATAGTATGGTATTATTATAACTTTGATAAGGGAATTTTCTCAAGTGGAGTAGGTAGCTTAAGCAAATCACCTTGTTTCCTCATAATGCTCACTTGGAACCACATAAGGAAAGAGGAGTGAGATAGATGATCTTGATGAGTAAACAATAGGGCTTATGCAATAACACATATCCCTTAGAAAGGGTTCATAGCTCATAACTCATAGTTCATCATTCAAAATTTGTGATTCATAATTCACGATTCATAGTTTGTAATTTAGAAAGGTTCATAGAAATCTCACTTATAACACATAACACATAGAGTGAAGGCTGTTGCCTTAATCACTTGAACACATAGAGTGAAGGCTATTGCCATAATCACTCGAACACATAGCCGATGATTACTCACATCAGCACAAGGATTTTTGCATAAAAAGGATTATGGGTACCATTGCTAGAGCTAATGATAATCACTTATAAAAATAGCATTGAAGAAATGCAATCACATGTGAAATGGTAATAATAGATGTTTGGCTTATCGAACAAAAGATAAATAACAGTGTAGTTCCAGAAATAATATAGGTTAGGGCAATAATCACAAAGATTCTTTATTATCATTGGATATTCAAAAATAGTTTTGCACCAATTATCCTTTGGCAACCTAAGCTTAACAAATAAATCATATAATTGTATTCGAAAATAGAAAATAACTTGGGTTTCAAGAATGTCAAAGGTTCACATATCATGATAGCTTGTACTTATAACAATAATATAATGTTTACTCACCTAGTGGTTCCTTTTCTCCTAGTACTCGTAGCCCTTGAACCTCTAATACTCCTCAAGCTCTAACATAATAATTAATTCACTACTTAGTATTTATTTAGCCATTATGTTATCCTATCCCATAACTACCCTATGCACATATAACATTCACATACACTTAGAGTTGCATATAGAAGTGCACTCATCACTTGCATATAACATGTTGACTTTAAAAGTCTTGCACACTTAGCCTTTATAGGCTCACATGAAATCACATTATAACTCATACTATGACTTTTCTAAATTCAAACAAAATTTGTCATGATCTTAATATCAATATACTTAACACTTCCATAAATATCAACTTAACAATAGCCCTTTAAGTGTCATGCCTATCTCTTATGATCAATTCATACAATCAATCCCTTCATCAATTCAAGATCATTAATTCATTATTAACTCATCATAAAACCGATTTCCATATTACTTAATCACTTTCACATATTAATCATAACATAGGGTCAAGATGCCCTAACTATACCAAATTGCCTCTAGGCTTGTCTAGAGTCATTCCTTCAACCAATATGCAATTTAATCATTTATCATTCATATATATATGTCAATAATCATTAAAATAAATTACATAAAAATTATAGACATTGCGATTGAATTCTGAATGTACGCCGAATTGCACAATAAAGAACAAATATGATTTTTCTCACTTTTCACAATTTCCATTTATTATAGTAATATGCAAAAACAAAGTTTGAGCAAAGATTTTTCATGTAATTAAAACAAGAATCATTTTAGAACTTGAACATATAGGAATTGGCATCCACAGAGATTCATATGCATGAAAATTTTCCAACTTTAGGTATTAGGATGAAAAACCATGAGTTTTCTTATTTCTGGTACTTTTTGGTCATTACAGTAATATGTAAACATGTGATTTAATTCGATCTTTTTTATCTAAACACATCAAAAATCCATCTAGAACACAATCATGTAAAAATTGCCCCCCTTGATGAGTTTATGCATGAAAATTTCAATTTTGAGTTGTAGGATTCATCTTTAGAGTATTTGCATAGAGAGGTTGGTGTTTTTGGTAGAGAAATTAATTTCTCTTTCAAAAATTCACCTAAATTGAATTAAATCAGTAGAAATCAGTAAATACTCACTTCAAAATAATTTTCTCATGATTATTTTCATAGAAATCAAATAATAAATTGAAAGAAGAGAAAAACTTACGAATATAGTCAAGAAATCGCAAGGTTTGAAGGTATTTTGTGAATTTTGATGGAGAGAATAATTTTGAGAGAATTTTTCTACCAAAATAATGAAAAAACATAATGGTGGCTGTTGGAAGCAAGGGCTGGCCAAAATTCACTTTATATATTTAGGGTTTTAGGCAATTTCCAAGATTATCCTTAGTGAGCTAGGTTAGGAGTGTTTTAGTGTAGTAGGCTTTTAGGTATTTAGGCTTTTTGTTTAATTTGTAGGCTGATTATAGGTAATTAAAAATAAATTATTTTCCTTATTATTTTCATTAAAATTTCTCCCAAAGTATTTATTTAAAAATATTTTAAAAATACTCATAAAATTATTTTATGCTTAAAAATTGCCTTTTTGTATGAAAATTCATTTCATGTAAAATAAATTATTTCATGCTAATGCACTTCATATAAATCATTTATTTCATAATAATAATTCATATTAGGTATATTAAAATTAATTTAACATGCCACATACTCATAAATCACATCACAAATGAATTTCATAAAATCACATATTTGTCACAATAACTCTAAATTCAAGCAATTTATCACGAAAACTCCTAGGGTAGGTGTGGGTTGTTACACAGTAGCCATGCACAATCATGTATAAGCCAAGCTAATAGCCTCTCCAAAGTTGACCAATACTTTCTTGAAGCTGACTGACATATCCTAAAGCTGACTAGTGCCTCTTTGAAGCTAAATGATATCTTCTAGATCTAACTATAGAAATGTGACTTCTAAAATCCCTTTAGTCCAAGCAAAGTTTCTTCAAGCCTTCCAAAAGGCCTAACCCTTTATATTTAAAAGTCTAAGTTTCCTCAAAGCAACCAAAATCTTCTTAGAATCTCTTAAACTGACTAGTCATAGGTCAAGGCTCCCCTTTACCAAAATCTTTTTAAAATCTCTCGAGCCGACTTGCCATAAGCTGAGGCTCTCCTCTTATCAAAATCATTTTAAAATCTCTCAAGCCGACTCACCATAAGCCAAGGCTCTCCTCTTACCAAAATCTTCTCAGAATCTCTTGAGCCGACTCACATAGGTTAAGGCTCTCCTCTTACCAAAATCCTGTCAGAACCTTTCGAGCCGACTTGCCATAAGCTGAGACTCTCCTCTTATCAAAATCTTGTCAAAATCTCTTGGGCTGACTTGTTGTAGGTCGAGGCTCTCCTTTCACTAAATTATCTCACCTAAAATCCATCAATACCCATAAATGTCTAGAAACGGTTAGTCACCTAGGCATCTATGTGATTTTTTTTCCATCTCTTCCACCCATAAATATCTAGAAATGGTCACCTAGATATCACTGTGGCTCTTTTTTCCACCTTCTTTTACCAAAATGCATGAATTCTACCCATAAATGTCAGTAATAGTAACTTAGACATCCTTGTGGTTCTTTTTCCATCTCTTTTATTTTGAATTTGTTATGTACTCTACTTAGAAACATCTAAATCCTTACTTAGACGTCAATCTAGTTCCCTTTTCCATCCTTATTCATCTTAAAGTCAACCATATCTTTCACCTAGAAATTTTTAGACTATGAAATCCCTCTAGTTCCTTTCTACACTTCTCTTATCCAAAATTCATGCAAACTTTGCACCCAGAAATGTCTAATCTAGACATCCCTCTGGTTCCTTTCCTCACCATTTCATCATACTCAACCATATCCATCAATTCACCTAAAAATATCTAGCCACCAGCCTAGATATCCCTTTGGTTCCTTTTCTTACTTCCATTTATCAGTTACACTTCTCACTCATAAATGTTTAGAAATAATCACCTAAATATCCCTTTGGTTCCTTTTGCCATCATTCTTGAAATTCAACCATGTCTCTCACCCAAACATGTCTAAGCACTGACCTAGACATCCTCTTTGTACCATCCTAATAGATAAGACAATTCTAATGAGGGGGCAGCTATGAACCCTCAATTTTGCACCCTTATTATATAGCCGCAACCTAACACTTGCTAAGTTTAATGTACTACACAAAACTAGTATGACAGTCCTACTAACTGGTTAGTGGGCAGAGGTGCCCCCAAAAGGAAAATTAGCCTTCAAATACCTTACCATGCGGATACATAATTTTCCAACGTTGGCCAACATCAATCTCTTAAAAAAAAAAAAAAAAAAAAGGAGCTGCCATGTGTCAGCCGCTAGGAGAGAGCTTGTCAGGTGGATTGCTACCGGTTATATCGGTAGATCCCCCAGATCTGCTAAGCACTCTAGTAGTTGGTCCCTTCTTGTGCATAGAAAATTTTGAAATTGCCCTTTTTAGCCCAATTTTCACCCTTTTTCATCCCTACCTTTCTAGTAATTTCCCTTTTCCTTTTTCCTAAACTACCCTATAAATAGGCCCTCCATTTCTCATTTCAACTCACCTTAAGAGCTAATATTGATAGCTATCTCTTAGCCCTTCTTTCTTCTCCCTCTAGCCACTCGCTAAATAAATTAATTAATCATTTTTATTAATTAATTACCTCACCCTAACCAAAAGTTAATTAATCTTCTTAATTAACTCTTTTTTTAAATTAGTCATTCAAAAATTAATTAATTCATTAATCTTTTTAATCAATCAATTAATTATTCTTTTTTAATCAAATTAATCTTTTGTAATTCATCCATCTATTTTAATTAATTAATCCATTCATTTCATCACTTAAAATTTGTTAATTAATTCTTTTAATTAATATCTCAATCAATCTAATTATCTGATCCCGATAAAGGGGAACTTCAGTTTGAAAAACATTCCATCCTTCCTATCCATCAAAAAACAAAGGTATTTTCGTTAAACCCCTAAATCAAAATTAATCCAATCTATCTTCAAATTCTTTTACTTGATCATGGAATGAACTACATGGGTTTTGATCTCCATTCAATAGGGTACGTAGGCACGTTTAAAATTTAAATCCAAACTTCAAATCTAATTTTTCAAACTAAATTAATTTTCCATTTATTTTGCACAATGTAATTAATTATTTCTAATGCCATTTGTAAGGAAATTTTGTGGTCTTCCTAGAATCCCACAAGGACTAGAGAAGACATTCCAATTTTAATTAATTTATGTAATTAGTTTAGTTAATTTTGAATTAAGAAGTGATTATGTGGTTTCCTAAATCCATAAGGATTAGAGGGAACACTCTTTAATTTGTGGATGCTTACTTTTATTATTTTATTAATTTCTCATACACTATGCATTCATACTATGCCATGATCATGAATTTAATTATTTGCTATCTTATAAATGTCATTCATGAAATGAATTTTCGAAGTCAAATTAAACTTAAAAGCCAAATCATGATTATTTAAAAACCAAAAACCTAGTCGCCAAGCTCAACTTGGTTCATGACTGTTGATTTTATTCTTGGGTAAATTAATTAACTAAAATTAATGAATTGGAGTCACAAATGGGTTTTTCCTTAATTTTTCTATTTTTAAAAATAAATTAAGGTGGCAACTCCCAAAATCACTTTTAAAAATCCAAAATCAATTTTTTGAATGATAGTTGTTCTAATTATGAGTACTAAAACTCAATCTATAACCTCCTTAAAAATCGCTCTGCCTTCTTTAAGACAATTTTTTAAGTGAAGATGGGGCGTTCGGGTGAGGTCTCACAACTGTGTACGCAACACCTATTGTAATTTTTCTCAGCACCTCAATGTAAACTAAGTCCCTCTATCCGAGATAATGGAAAGTGGAACTCTATGTAATCTCATGATTTCAGCGACATAGATGTAAGCATATTATGTTACTGAATACTTAGTCTTTACTTCAACAAAATGCACTAACTTTGTCAATCAATCGACTATGACCCATATTGAGTCATGTCCTTTTAGAGTCTTAGGCAATCCCACTACGATGTCCATGGTGATGCATTCCCACTTCTATTCCGATAGTCTTATCTCTTGAAGCAATCCAGAGGGTCTTTAGTGTTCAAATTTCACCTATTAACAAGTGAGACATGAGTAAGTACTTTTTATATCGTGATATATTTGCCACGTCTTTTTTCATTTCGGCCCATCAGTAAGTACTTTTTATATCGTGATATATTTTGCTAGAATAGAGGTATACATTATATGGGATATGGTATGCTTCTTTTAGAATCCATTCTCTTAATCCTTATATATTTGGAACACACAATAATTCTCCACATTTTAGAACATCATTTTCTACTTTGAACTCTGAAGCTTGTCCCTTTTCACATCCTCCAAAATTTTCATTAACTAGGGATCTTGTTTTTGCAATGTCTTTATCTCATTAATGAGTTTTGGCCTTATTTGGAAGTAAGCCACTAGCTCTTGTGAGTCACGCACTTTTAATTGTAGGCCTTTGTTAAACATCTTTTTAATTTCATTACTACTAGTCTCTTTCATGCTAGAATATATGAAAGACTACCTATTGACTTTCTGCTCAAGGCATCAGCTATAACATTGACTTTACCAGGATAGTAAAGTATTTAGCAGTCATAATCTTTTAACAATTCTACCCACCTTTGCTGCCATTTCTAAATCATCAGTGGGGTAGTTCACTTCATGTTGCTTTAGTTGCCTACATGAGTAAGCAATAACTTTCCCATTCTGTATTAGTAGGTGTAACAACCCATACACTTGCTAGGAGTTTTGTGACAAATTGCTTGATTTTAGAACTATTATGACAAAGTGTGTGTTTTCATGAAATCTTATGTGCTATATAATTTATGAACAAGTGGCATCCTAGACTAGTTCTAATATGCATAATATTAATTATGAACATGTACTAGGTGATTTATGTGAAGTGCAGATGCATTAATTAATTTAATGCATAAAAAGTGAATTTTCATGCACAAAGTGATTTTTAAGCATAAAATAATTTTTTTTGAGCATTTCTAGAATATTTTAAATTAAATATTTTTGGAAAAATTTTAATAAAAATAAGAAGAAAAATATTTTATTTTTAATACATTTTAATCATCCCATAAATTGGATTAAAAATCCAATTTACCAAAAACCCAAGACACCTAAGCATTCCTAACCAAACTCATTGATGACAATCTTGTAATTTTATACCCAAAACCCTAATATCTAAGCTAATATTTAGCCTCCCTTTGTAATTGGTAGACTCCATTCTATATCTCATTAGATTTTATAGAATTTTTCTCTCAAAAATTCTCTCTTGACCGAAAATCACAAAGTGCCTCTAAACTTTGTGATTTTGTGATCTTCTTCATAAGTTTTCCTTTTCTTTCAAGTTAATTTTCAAGTTTTATTAAATTAATCATGAGTAATCCATATGGGGCTATATATTTTCTGATTTTCACTTTACTATATTTGGCCTAGGCTTGTTTTGGAGGGAGAAACCGATTGTCAACTGTGAACATATCTCTATCTTCTCAAATCCATCAAAGGTAAACCCTAAAACCTAAAAGTTGAAATTTTCATGCATATGAGCATTGGGGGTGCAATTTATGTGTTTTACCATCCTAAACTGATTTTATTTATATTTATATGAAAAATATTGGTTTAAATCATGTGTTTACTTATTACTGTAATGATTTGAAAGTATGAAAAACAAGGTTGGGATTTTGATCCCAAGGCCTATAACTTTTGTAAGATTCATTTTAGTGATTGTTGATATGTATATATGAATAGTACATGATTTAATTTCATGATGATTGAAGGAGTAACTCTAGAAAATTTCTAGAGTGGTTCGGCCTATACCTAGGGTTTCTAAAACCCTGATCGACATGTTTGGCTAATATGTGTACATGCTTAAGTGGCATATGAATTGGGGTTTTATGAAGTGTTAATTGTGAATTAATGATCCTAATTTGCCTATGGGATTGATTGTATAATTTGGCCCAAAGGAGACAAGCATGACTCTTTTAGGGTTTGCTTATTATGTTGATATGTATGGAAAGTATTAAGTGTATCGAGTTGGAAGTTAAATTAAATTGATATTAAGATTATGATTCACTGTATTTGGCTTTAGAAAAGTCTTGATATGAACTATTATGTGAATTCATGTGAGCCTAAGAAGGCACAGTATGCAAGACTTAAAAGTCAATATGTTATGTACAAGTGATGAATATACTTCTAAGTGCAACTCCATGTATATATGAATGATATATGTGCATAGGGTAGTTATGGGATAGCATAGCATGATGTTAAGCCAATGCTAAGTATTGAATTATAATGTTATGTTAGAGTTTAGGAATTGTTAGAAGTGCAAGGGCTACGAACATTAGGAGCTAAGGAACCACAAGGTGAGTAAACATTATATTCATGTTACAAGTATAAGTTATCATGATACGTGAACCTTAGAGATTCTTGAAACTTGAGTTTTATTCTATCATAAATTATAATTCTATTATTTCTTTGTTAAGCTTGGGTTGTCAAAGGATAATTGGTTTGAAACTATTATTGACCATTCAATGATAAGAAAAAAGCCTTTGTGATTGTTGCTTTACCATAAATTTTTTCTGGAACCACATTGTTGTTTATCTTTTGTTCAATAAGCTAAACTTCTATTGCTATTATTATACATGTGATTGCATTCTTCAATGTTATTGTTACAAGTGATTGCCATTAGCTTTGGCTATGGTACGTATGAACCCTTATATGTAGAAGTCCTCGTGCGTATGCAGAAAATCATCAAAACCTATACATATGGTCTAAACCTGATGGATAGGGGCAGTGTATCCACCTCAGCTAGAAGGGGTGTTCTAGCCATGGAGCTGATAAGCTTTACACTTCTTTACAAGTTGGGAGTTGGAATTTAGTATGATGTCACCTCTCCCTTATGTGATCATATAAATAAAGCAAAAACCATCACTCTACAAGTTACAAGTTTGATTTATGCGAAACTTGCTAAATCGCAAACTATGAACTATGAACCCTTCTAAAGGGATATATGTTATTTTATAAGTTGTATTGTTTACTCATTGAGATCATTTATCTCGCCCCTTTTTTTGTATGGTTTTAGTTGAGCATTATGAGTAGGCAAGGTGATAGCTTAAGTAATCTACTATATTTAGGAGATTTCCTTGTCCAAGTCTATTTACATACTATGATATGCAGAGTCACTCTTAGATGCTCAAGGAATTTTTTTTTTTTAACATTATTCATTGATGATTAATTTGGAGTCTTAATTTTTCTTTTTCTTATGGATTGTACTCAAAGTATTTTTAAACTATTCTTTAGCTAGTTAAGGAATTCCTTTATTATTGGTCATTCAAGTTAATCTATGAGATTTTGGTACAATCCTAGGCAATGTTTAACCGCACATGAGAGGGTTCTATGGGCATGGGTGACCTTATGTCTCCCTATGTTCTAGGACCATCATATCTTAAAGGTTTGGATGTGATAAAGTTGGTATCAGAGCTGTAGTTTTAGGTCTAGTTTATACTTGTCTATTTATTAGGTTGATTATGTATAATCCTGAAGCATAGGAATTTTCTTTTCATGTTAATTATAGTCTATTGCTAGTATAGTTCTGTGAAATCCTAATAACCTGTAGTACTCCTTGTTACTATTCTATGTGTCTTATGATTCTCTTATCAGATGACTAAGAAAAGTACCCTTGCTAGAGGACCCTGACCTAGAGCACCTCATGAGTCATGTAAGAGGACCTAGCCAGAGAAGTTTGAAAAGGCCATGCTTGTGATCCACCTGAAGAAGGAGAAAACTCCTTATGAGGAGGACCCTATACACTGTTTAGGTTATGATTGGATTTAGAGTAAGATTTAGAGGTTAGAAAGAGATTGCTTGGACCTGATGAAGGAAAATCGACATCTGAGATCCCTATTACATGCTATGAGAGAGGACATGGAGCAAATTAATGCTAGAATTGTTAAACAAATGGGAGACTATACACCTAGAGATCCCTACAGGATTTGTAGTAGGGATGGGCATACTAGTTCTGCATGCTCTCCTACCCGCTATTCACCATCTAGATCCTTGTCTTTAACTAGTCGCAAGCCAGATAGAGATCTCATTTGCTATCGATGTGGTAGCATTAGTCATATTGCTCTCGATTGCCCTTCTAATGATCATTCACCTATTCGACCCTAGAAGATACCCGATGTTCTCCCTGATAAGGGATACAACTGAGACTCAAGCTAATAGTTGGTAGCTATTAGCCTAATGGCATAGGACTCATATGATATAAATGACATTATATGAATACTTAGCTATTTGGCTTGGGTTTGATTTTTAACTATTGCCTATGAGATGATTGACTTTTATATGATAGGAGAGTTCATTAAGATATAAAATATGTGTTACATGATACATGCCATGATATTCAATATATGTTATGTAATATGTGCCCTGTGATGTGATACTATATGATGTGTGCTCATATTAAATGCTTGGTAAGTATGATAATTTTGATGGTAGAGTTAAATGGGTTAGAAGGGAGTTAACATTGAATACCTTTACCCATTATAATAGAATGCCTCCTAAGAAGAAGGTCTGCATAGCTACTCAACCTGTTAGGGCTAATGAGAATGCAGTTTCAGACACCACTTCAGATGCTACTTTTGCACTAGTGAGGTCGAGAGAGAGGTCCAACTCGAGAGTATCGACTAAGGGCTTTAGTGAGTAAGCCTCTTCACAAGATGTTCAAGTTGTGCGCGAGGAGATGAGGGACTTTTATAAAGAATTAGATGAGTTGCGAGCTCAAAGGCAGGAAGTGCCGCTAATGCAAGAGGAGAATGGAGTTTCACCTCCCACAGTAGTGGCACCTACATGGAGGGAAGGGAAGCAGCTAGCCAATGAGGGAATGACCATTCCAGAATTCAAGAAGTTATAACCACCTACCTTTTAGGATGAGGAGGATGATGACCCTTATGAATTTTTGGACGAGATGGACAAGTTAGCCTGTCGACTATCCTGCTCTGATGCTCAGGTGATTGAGTTAGTAAGACTTCAATTTAATAAGGAGGCATGGTATTGGTATAAAAGGAGTATTGAAGACAAAAATGGAGAATTTCACCTACTTGGGCAAAGTTTAAGCAAGGAATGATGGATCAATTCCTACCAGAAGGTGAAAGGCAGGATAAGGCACTGCAATTTGAATAGCTAAGGTAGAAACCTAGCATGTCAGTGTCAAAGTATGCTAAGGAGTTTGATTGACTTAGTAGATTTGCTGCTAACATCATTCCTACTAAAGTCAATCACATCAATAGGTTCTTAAGGGGATTGATTACATCCCTATTCAACTCTTTGGCAGGAACTGAGTTCTTAACCTTAGCTAAGCTAATAGATAAGGCTAAAACAGTGGAGAAGAGGTATAAGGCCAAAAGAGTCGAGCATATTGAACATGAGTAGAAGAGTAAGCATAAGAGCAAGGGTCACAAAGGCCAACATAGAGAAGGAGGAGGAGGTCCAAGAAGGGAATCTTCGCTAATGACTTCAACACCTAGACAGCGTAATGGTCAATCTAAATAGAGTTTCCCTATTTATGGCCAGTGTGGCAAGAAACATCCTGGAGTTTGCTAAAAAGTCTCTGGCGCATGTCTGAAATGTGGTCAAATAGGCCACTCTATTAGAGACTTCCCACAGATAGGAAATTTGAGAAATGTGACCTCAACACCTCTACCACCTAAACTATCTCAACCTCAAGGGTAAGGCGCTAAGAATAAGGGACCAGCTGGTGGAAATGCATCGATAGCAGACAATAAGGGCAAAGGTCATGTCTTCGCTTTGAATCAGCAAGAGGCCTATACTTCGTATACTGCCATCACAGGGAACATTTCCATTCAAACTTCTAGTGCAAGATGCTTAATAGATTCTTATACTACACACTCATTTGTGTCTCTATGTTTTGCTAAGTGTTTGGGTAGAGATAAGGAGTTAATGAATGAACCGCTGGTAGTGTCGACTCCTTACGGGAGATGATGGAAGTAATATATGTATTTAAAGACTGTGAGTTAGACATTGACGGACGAAAACTTCTAGTGAAGTTGTTAGAACTTGATGTACTAGAATTTGATGTGATCTTAGGAATGAATTGGCTATATGAGCAAAAAGCTCGTATTGACTATAGAGAGAAGCAAGTAGAATTTCAAACCATGGATAGGGGAAAGTTTATATATCAAGGAGATAGAAATAAGAACTCCCTGAGTTTGATAGCAGCTTTAGGAGCTAAAAGAATGTTAAGGAAAGGGTCTCAAGCATACTTAGCTCTCATAGTCAATACCAATAAGGAAGCCACTGTTCATGGAAAAAGCATACTAGTGGTAGACGAGTTCATGGACATCTTTCCAAAAGATCTATCTAGAATACCACTGGATCATGAGATCGAGTTCAGAATCGAACTGCTACCAGGCATGCAATCCCTATTGATACCACCATATCGTATGGCACCAGTGGAGTTGAAAGACTTATAGACACAATTGCACGATCTATTTGATAAGGGTTTTATTCGACTAAGTACTTCGCCATGAGGCACTCTAGTGCTATTTGTAAAAAAGAAAGATGACTCATTCCATATGTATATCGATTATCATTAGCTAAATAAGGTCACTGTGAAGAACAAGTATCCTTTGTCAACTACAAGGAGCTGGTTACTTCTCTAAGATTGACTTGAGGTCTAGTTATCATCAGCTGAAGATCTGTGGAGAAGACATTTGTAAGACTACTTTATGTATAAGATACGGTCACTATGAGTTCACGATCCTATCGTTTAGTCAAATGAATGCTTCGGCTGCTTTCATGGACTTGATGAACCGAGTGCTCAAGCCATTTCTTGACAAGTTCATGATCATTTTCATTAAAGAAAACCTAATTTAATCTAAGAGTAAAGAGGAACATGAAGAGCATCTAAGGATGGTGTTGTAGACGCTACATGATCACTAACTCTACGCAAAGTTATCTAAGTGTGAGTTTTGGATGGAATCTGTCAATTTTCTTAGGAATGTTATGATTAAAAAAGGAATTGAAGTTGATCCTAAGAAAGTTGATGCAGTAGCTGATTAGCCATGACCCACAACAGTTCCTGAAGTTCAGAGTTTCTTAGGTATGGCTAGCTATTACCACAAATTTGTACATGACATCTCTAAGATAGCATCACCATTAACCAAGTTAACCAGGAAATAGGTGAAGTTTAATTGGGAGGAGTCCTGTGAAGAGAGTTTCTAAAAGCTTAAGAAGTACTTGATATCAGCTTTGATTCTAGCTTTTCCAAAAGGTGAAGAAGGGTTTTCGATCTACTACAATGCCTTAAGAATAGGGCTTGGGTGCATCCTGATGCAAAATGGTAAGGTCATTACCTATGCATCGCAGCAACTCAAGAAGTATGAAGTGAATTACCCTGCTCATGACTTGGAATTAGCTATAATAGTATTTGCTCTAAAGATAGAGACACTACATTTATGGAACAAAGTGCGAGATCTATACAGATCATAAGAGTCTCCAGTATATCTTGAGCCAAATAGGAGGCAAAGGAGATGGGTTAAATTGCTTATGGACTACGATTGCTAGATTCTCTACCATCCTAAAAAGGAAAACATTGTGGTGGATGCCTTGAGCTAGAAATCGATAGGAAGCCTAGCTTATGTGGCCGTGGATAAGAGACCTATCATAAAGGAGTTAAGAGGACTTTTAGCCAGGGCATGAGATTAGAGATTGGAGAATTGCGAGCTCTATTGGCACATTTTCAAGTGAAGCCAAAGTTATTGGAAGAGATAAAGACTTTACAAAATAAGGATTTGCAATGGGTTAAGTTAAGGGTGATAGCTCAAGTAATCCACTCTGCTTAGGAGATTTCCTTATCAAAGTCTATTTACATACTATGATATGCATAGTCACTCTTAGATGCTCCAAGAGTTTTTTTTTTTTTAGAAAATTATTCATTGATGATTAATTTGGAGTCTCAATTGTTCTTTTTCTTATGGATTGTACTTAAAGTATTTTTAAACTATTATTCCACTAGTTAAGGTTTTCCTTTATTATTGGTCATTCAAGTTAATGCATGAGATTTTGGTACAATCTTAGGCAGTGTTTAACCATGCATGAGAGGGTTCTACATACGTGAGTGATCATATGTCTCCCCATGTTCTAGGACTATCATATCTCAAAAGTTGGGATGTGATAGTACTCACCCTAAGCCAATTCTAAAAGCATTAAAGTATAGGTAAAACTTTCATTACCTTTAGGTAATGCCAATATAGGAGCTAAAATCAAGCAACCTTAAAGTTTTTGGAAACTTTTCTCACAAGTTTCATCCCATTTATACTTAACTTGCTTCCTTAAAAGCCTCGTTAGAGATGCTGCTATTCTCGAGAAATCCTTTATAAATCAGCGATAGTAACTTGCCATACCTAAGAAACTCCTCACTTCAATAGTTATTATAAATTGGGGCCAATTTGCTATAGCTTTTACTTTCTTAGGGTCTGCTTTAATTCCTTCCTTGCTCACCACATGGCCAAGGAAGCAGACTTGCTCAATCCAAAAATCACATTTAGATAATTTAGCATAGAGTTATGTTCTGTTAGAGTTTGTAACACTGTTCTTAAATGTTTCTCATATTCCCTTTTACTTTTCGAATAGACTAGAATATCATCAATGAATACAATCACAAATTTGTACAAGAATAGTTTAAACACCCAATTCATTAAGCCGTGAAAGTAGCTGGTCCATTGGTTAAACCAAATGGAAATACTATGAATTCGTAATGTACATACCTCATTCTATAGGCAGTCTTACAAATATCCTCTCTTTGGATTTTAAGTTGATGATAACCCTATCATAGGTCTATTTTTGAGAAATAACTAGCTACTTTTAATTGGTCAAATAGGTCATCAATCCTTAGTAAAGGATACTTATTCTTCACTGTGACTTTATTCAACTAGCTATAGTCAATACATAACCTTAAGGACCCATCTTTCTTTTTGATGAACAAAACTTGAGCACCCCACGAGTAACTACTTGGCCTTATAAAACCATTATCAAGTAAATCTTGTAATTGAACTTTAAATTCCTTTAATTCAGAAAGTGCCATTCAGTAAGGTGGTATTGATATTAATTAAGTTCCATGTATGAGCTCAATTGTAAACTCAATTTCCTTATCCGGTGGCATTCGCGATAAATCCTCAGGGAATACATTAAAAAATTCATCGACTACTGGTATTTTTTTTAGTATTATCTACTCTCTCAATATCCACCACATATACCAAATACATTTGGCAACCCTTCCTTAATAACCTTTTTGCTCTAATAGCTAAAATCAAATTCATAGGAAGGTTACTTTTATCACCTTGAAATGTGAATTAGGATTGATTCTCCTTTTTGAAATCAATTCTTTTTCCTCTATAATATATGGGCATCATTTGTGGACAACCAATCCATTCCTAATATGATATTAAATTCTAAAACTCCTGATTCAATCAAGTTTGTAGGGAATTTCCTATCTTCAATTTCTACACTGCAGTCTTTATACATTTGTTCTACTACCACAGATTCTCCTAAGTGTATGGTTATAATTAAAGGTGATGCAATCCGCTAGCTATAGAGAGCTAGGAACTGATTATATTAAATCAAATATAAGGATTGATTAAAAACAAGAATAAAGAAAAGCTTAAACCATTTCACACCTGTTGAAGAGCACCAAAGCTATAAGGGGTGAATGCCACAAGTTACCTTGATAAGCTCATATTTAAGTTCTAAACAAGAACTTGGAAGAATTTCTCACTTGAAGAAAATTGAAAGAGGATTATTATTAATCATAAAACTGATATGAAGTTATAACGGAGGTTTTAATTTATATAAAGACTAAAACCTTAACTCTAACCCTAGAATCAGATAAGATCTAGGAAATTTGATTCTATAAGGAAAGAAGACTCTTTATTAAAAATAGAATTCTAATTAAGAAATTAACTCCTAAAATTAATTCAAATAAAATAACTTTGATGTGGACTAACTAATATATTAAATCCAGGGCCCACAAATACAAAAAAAAAAAATAAGTTTATAACCATAAAGCTTAGAAAATTAGAAACTAGTAGTCATCGCGCCCGTAATAGCCATCACAACCGTGATGAAGAAGGAAGCAACTTTGCTACTGCACCTGCACAACCTGTCGTGCTCCGCGTGATAAGTTGATGCCTAGAATTATTGCGACTGTGACATTATCAATCTTCAAACTTCCCATCCATTCCACCATCATTTTGTAGCCAAGAGTAGGTGATCATCCTTTGGGAAGCTTTTGTGACATTTTGGATATTATGGAAGCCTTTTAAAGGCGATTCCTCTTTTTGCATTTTCATGATCAAACCTTGCAAGGCTTCTTTCATTTTCCTTGTTCTTGACCTTGTCATTAGACTTCCAATCTCTTGCAAAGGATTATGGGAAGATCTTGTAATCATAGCTTCTTGATCTCTATCATTCCTTCCCTCCTCGAAAGGATACTTCTTTAAATCACCTACATCAAACAAAGGAAGATTAGCAATATTAAATGTAGCACTAACATTACCATAGTTGCTTGGCAAATCTAGCTTGTAGGCATTGTTAGTGATTTGCTCTAAGACTTGGAAAGGTCCATCCCCTCAAGGTTGCAATTTGGACTTCGTTTGGGTGGAAAGTCGTTTATTCCTTATGTGAACCCACACCTAATCTCCAGGTTCAAACACAATCTTGACTCATTCTTTATTTGTTTGCCTTGCATATTGTTTATTCTTCCTTTTAACATTGGCTTAAACCTTGGCATGAAGATCCTTCATAAGTTCAACCTTTTTTCTATCATCTAAATCTATATGCTCATTAGTATGTAAAGGCAAAATATCCAAAGGAGTCAAAGGATTAAATCCATACATAATCTCAAAAGGTGAAAAGGAAGTAGTTGAATGAATATTCCTATTGTATGCGAACACAATATGTGGTAGGCATTTCTCCCATTATTTCAAGTTCTTTTGTATGCTTACACACAATAAAGTAGAGAGTGTCCTATTAACTACCTCAAGTTGTCCATTCGTTTGAGGATGTTCAATAATAGAAAATTGTAGTTTAGTTCCTAATTTGCCCCATAAAGTGCGCCAAAAATGGCTTAGGAACTTAACATCCCTATCACTCACAACTGTCCTAGGAAAACCATGTGAATGAACTACTTTTTTAAAGAACAAATCAACAATATGTGTTGCATCATTAGTTTTAGCACAAGTAATAAAATGAGCCATTTTACTAAACTTATCAACAACAACAAATATGTTATCCATACCACTTTGAGATCTAGGCAATCCTAACACAAAATCCATTGAAATATCAGTCCAATGATGGTTAGATATAGATAAAGGGGTATACAATCCATGTGGCTTGACCTTAAACTTTACTTGTTTACAAGTAATGCACTTATCACAAATAGATTGCACATCATACCTCATGTTCGGCTAATAAAAATGTTCATTTAAGATGTCAAGATTCTTTTACACACCAAAGTGTCCCATCAAACCACCCCCGTGAGTTTCCCTCATAAGCAATTCACGAATAGAATATATAGGCATGTATAAGTTATCCCTTTTAAATAAGAACCCATCATGTCTATAATATTCTCTAAATGCATACTTATCACATGCATCCCATACTTGGCCAAAATTAGCATCATTAGCATACAATTCTTTAAGAAATTCAAAACGAAGTAATTTTATTTGCAATGAAGAAAATAATGCATACCTTCTAGATAAAGTATTAGCAACAACATTTTCCTTTCCATGTTTATACTTGATTACATAAGGAAATGTTTCTATGAACTCTAACCACTTAGCATGCCTTTTGTTAAGCTTACCTTAGGATTTCAAAAAATTTAAACTTTCATGATCAAAATGAATAATGAATTCCCTAGGCCAAAGATAATGCTGCCATATATGTAGAGTCCTAACTAATGCATACAATGCTTTGTCATTAGTAGGATAATTCAAAGTTGCCCCATTAAGCTTTTGACTAAAATATGTAGTAGATTTAGAATCTTGCATCAAAACAACTCCAATCCTAATTCCAAATGCATCACATTCAATCTCAAAAGCTTTATCAAAATTTGGCAAACTCAATAATGGTGCATTTGTTAATTTATCTTTCAAAGTACTAGAAGCTCATTCATACACATCATCCCACTTAAACACAACATTCTTTTTAACAAGTCCATTCAAAGTTGCAGTAATAGAACTAAAATTTTGAACAAACCTTTGATAAAAACATGCCAAACCATGGAAAATTCTTACCTCAATTGCATTTTAGGTGTAGCCTAGTCCTTTATTACCTTTACCTTTTCCTCATCAACACTATTTCCATATGAACTCACAGCAAATCTAAGAAATATAATAGATTCCATGGAAAATGAGCACTTCTTAAGATTAGTATACAATTTGTGCTCCTTCAACACACAAAAAAATAGCATGTAAGTGATGTACATTCTCATCTAAACTTTTACTATACACTAAAAATATCATCAAAGTACACTACCATAAATTTTCCAATGAAAGTGCATAACACATGATTCATTAACCTCATAAATGTACTAGATGCATTAGTCAACCCAAATGGCATTACTAACCATTCATACAAACCATTTTTAGTTTTAAATACAGCTTTCCATTCATCACCTTCTTTCATTCTAATTTGATTTTAGCCATTCTTTAAATCTATTTTAGTAAACAAACAAGAGCCATGCAATTCTTCCAACATATCATCTAATCTAAGGATTGGATGTCTATACTTTATAGTGATTTTGTTAATGACTTGGTAATCCATACACATGTACCATATGCCATCTTTTTTTTTTTTTTTTGAACTAAGATGACAGGCACTGAACATGGGCTAAGATTTTCCCTCATGAATCCTTTCTCCACCAATTCATCCACTTACCTTTGAATCTCCTTTGTCTTCTCCAATTGGCTCTATAAGCATAATGGTTTGGAATTGAAGCTTTAGGCTTGAAATCAATTTAATGTTTAATACCTCTTAAGGAGGTAAACCATGTGGAATCTCCTTAGGGAATAAATCCTCAAATTCCTATAATAGAGAAACAACAACACTTTGCGAAGAAAGGTTAAGCTCATTAGTTGAAAGGTACATGTCCTTGTGCATAAGTACAAGTAATTGTGGCCTTAACATTAAGAAACTCTTAACCTCACTTTTTCCAACAAATGCACTCATTATCTTATGTTTCTCTCTTTTTTCCACATTTTTCTTTTCTTTTACTCTCTCTTTTTCTTTTCTTGTTCACTCTCTCTCTTTTTCTTTTCCTCTAACTCACACAAATGTTTTCCTCTGAATTTACATTCCTTTACTATTCTCATTTGATCGTCATAAGCTTGTACAGATGAGAAAGGGATTAGTACAAAAATCCTATTATTAAAGGTAAAAGTATATTGATGTTTGTGCCCATCATGAGTGACCCTCTTATCAAACTACTATGGACACCCTAAAAGGATATGACTAGCATGCATTGGAGCCATATCACACACAATTTCATCTACATACTTCCCAATGGAGAAGGAAACCAATACTTGCTTGGTTACTTTGATTTCTCCACAATCACTTAACCATTGTAGCTTGTATGGCTTTGGGTGCTTTATAGGCTTTACTTTAACTATTCCACCAACAAAGTGCTAGCTACATTGGTGCAACTCCCATTATCAATGACCATTATATTGATTTTTTCCTTCACCAAGCATCTTGTATGGAAAATTTTCTCTCTTTGCTCCTTATCACCATCTTTTTTTGGTTGAATGCTCAAAGCTCACTTAGCTACTAATAAGTCCCCCTTCATTGTTTCTTCAATTTCAACATTCGAGCAATCTTCCAAAGGTGGCATTTCATCTTCACTGAAGCTTGCACTTTCAATCTCTCCATTGTCCTTTTCCACCATAATTCACTTGTCTGGACATTAAGAAGCAATGTGCCTGAAGCCTTGGCACCTAAAACACTTGATATCATCAGTCTTAGTAGGAGTTTTTGAATTAATTTTTCCTTTAGAAACAACACTAAACTCCTTGGACTTGGGCTTCTCTTTTGACTTGGACACAAATTTGTTGTCCTTCCAATTTGACTCCTATGATTGATTTGAAGATGAATTAGCTCTTGTACTCCTTGATTTGAGTTGCCTTTCCACCTTAATAGCCTTATGCAGTAGCTCCTCCATCTCCACATAGTGTTGTAAGTCCACTATATCAACAATCTCTTTATTTAACCCTTCAATGAACATTGCCATTGTAGCTTCTTAGTCCTCCTCTATGTTAGCTCTAACCATTGCAATCTCCATCTCTTTGTAGTAATCCTCTACACTCTTGGAGCCTTGAACCAAACTTTAAAGCTTCCTTTGCACATCCATATAGTAATGATTAGGGATAAATCACTTCCTCATTAATATCTTCATGTCATTCCAAGTTCGAATGGACCTTTCACTATTCCTCCTTCTCTTTTGCTATAGGTCATCCCACCAAATACTTGCATAATCAGTGAACTCCGTAGTTGCTAACCTTATCTTCTTCTCTTCGAAGTAGTTATGGCAAACATACACATGCTCTACCTCCCTTTCCCACTCCAAATATAACTCAAGATCATTTTTTTTCCTTGGAATTCAGGAATCCTCATCTTGATGCTTCCTAAGTTGTTATCCCTTTTATTTATAACCCTCTTTCCTCACTTAAAATAAGAATCTCCCTCATTCGATTCATCCTTATCTTCTTCCTCATACACCCAACTTCTTAAAGGCTTTGATTTGCTTAAAGTTTGTAAATCATCTACCCTTAAACTAAACATATTCATTTGATCCATCAGAGCCCTCATCTATAGCTTCATATAAGGATCTTATTGTTCACTAACACTATTGCTTATTATGAATTTTCCTGCAAAGAAAAGGTTAGTGCAAAAATAGATTTGGTTCCTCAGCAACTCAACTCATGTGCTTTCACTCACAAAATGTCAACTCCACTCATGTTTCACTCTACTTTAATGGCTTCTCTTTAAATTAGGCTCACCACTCAAACCTTTTACCTCTCTTAAAAATTCTTTCACTAGTTCTTATAAAGAACTCTATCAATGCTCTTACCAAGATAACAAGCAACAAGAAATTTTAAGGTCTAAAATTTTAATGAAAGAACAAGGTGTGACTAGAGAATTAAAGGTGTAGGTCTGGAATTTTTTTTTTTATTTAGATGTAACCAAGAACGATAAGAACAAAAAAAACAAGAAGCAATTGGATATGAAATTCCTCCTTTTTTTTCTAATATATTCAAATGCAAAGAGCACAAGGACAAAAGAATTTCATATTTGATTTTTTTGTTGAATCAAAAATTTTAGGAACAAGAATTTGAAAGATACGTATTCATGATTTGAAGCCAAAGCGCTGATACTAAATAATGTGACCCACCAGCTTTAGAGAGTTAGGAACCAATTATATTAAATCAGACCCAAGGATCGATTAAAAAAAAAAACCAAGAACAAAGAAAAGCTAGACCCAATTCACACTTGTTGAAGAGAACCAAATCTATAAAGGGTGAGCACCACAGTTACCTTGATAAACTCAAATTTAAGTTTTAAACAAGAATTTAGAAGAATTTCTCACTTGAAGAAAATTCAAAAAAGATTATTATTCATCATATAACTAATATGAAATTACAATGGAGGTTTTAATTTATATGGAGACTAAAACCCTAACTCTAACCCTAGAATCATATAAGATCTAAGAAATCAGATTCTATAAGGAAATAAGACTCCTTATTGAAAATAGAATTCTAATTAAGAAATTAACTCCTAAAATTAAATCAAATAAAATAACTCTGATATGGACCAACTAATATATTAAATCTAGGGCCCACAAATACAAAAAAAATAAGTTTAAAACAATAAAACTCAAAAATTAGCAATTGGTAGTCATCAGGCCTATGAAGTAACTTTGCTATTACACCTACATAGCCGGTCGTGCCCACGCAATAGGTTAATGCCTGGAATCATCGTGACTATGACGAGTGTGTCATGACTATGACACCGTCAGTTTTCTGCCTTCCCTTCTATTCCTCCACCATTTTGTAGCCATGAGTAGGTAATCATCCTTGGGGAAGCTTTTGGGACTTTTGGATAGTATGGAAGCCTTCTAAAGCTGATTCATCTTCTTCTATTTCCATGACCAACCCTACAAGGCTTTTTTCATTTTCTTTGCTCTTGATTCCAATATCTTGCAAAGGATCTTAGGAAGATCTTGTAATTGTAGCTTCTTGATCTTTATCAAAAGATTCATGCATTACTTCTTTATCTTTACCTAATTTCTTAGCAAAGTATGGTGAAATAATTGAATGTGTCACACTAGAATAAAAAGATATTGAGCATTAACAGACTAAATAAGAATGGCACATGTAACAATATTGTTAGAAGTACAAGCTTCTTACTAATTAAAAGCACACACCTTCCCTCTGCCTCTATATTCTATAGCCTAAATATTACTCGAGGATTTCCCTGTACCTTAGCCTCATCCCCAAATCCAGCATTTTTAGTCTGATTCATTTATATAGTAGGTTGCAAAGCTACTGTTTCTCTGATTAACCGTCATTGGATAGTCTTTGATAAAATGTCCCATTTGGACACAGTGTAAATATGCTCTTGTGGCTCTTTAATAGGCTCCTCAATGTTGTCGTCCGCATATAAGTAGGTATAGTTTGGCCTAGCTGTCTAGTTTGAGAAGTACTTATGTTGCCCGAGGCTGAGGCTACTAAAACACTACCAACCTAGACTTGACTTTGTCCACCCATTCTTGACTGCCATGGAGAAGTTATAGTAAAAGTTTGCTTTAGAGCCTTACTTTGGGTAGAACTTCCCCATTGTTGTGTGTTTGGCCCCTTACTTTTACTCTTATTTTTTTACTCCCTCTCTACTCATTCAACTCTTTCAACCTTATATCATGCTCCATAAGCTTATCTTTGTCAATTAATTTAGAAATAGTGAGGAAATTAGTGGCTATCAAAATAATATAAAGTGAAGCGATTAGTCCTCATTGGAACTAATGTATCCTACTTACTTTTGTAGACACAATATGAGTTTCATATTTACTTAAGCACTTGAATTCCTAAACATGCCCAGATACAAACATCCCAAGCTTTTGCTTCAAGGGTCTTGCCTTTCTCCTTCAGTTAAGAATTCATCCATCAGCTTTTGCTTAAATTCAGCCCATATGGGAGGATCATCGGGAGGATCATCTTCATACAACTAGTCCTCAATGTCCTTTTGAAACCAATCCCATGCATTCTTTTTAAGTGCAGACCCATTAATTCAATTAGCTTTTCATTGAAGCATGACAGTCTATGTGCTATATTATCTAGTTCATCTAGAAATTCTTTAGGGTCCTCCCCTTCTTCTCCTTTAAACTTAGGGGTTTCATCTTTTTCAATTCATTCATTGTAACTCCTTTCTTAGGTAACATCTTTCTTGTCACACAATGTGGAGCTTTGGGTGGGAGAGGAAGGATGTTTTCAACTCTTGAAATAGATGGTGCCTTAGGTAAAGGTAGTGGAGGAGGCATCTCTTGCCTTCATCTTAACTCTGCAAGTTCTCGTCTTAAGTCTTGATTTTCTTATATTAATGCTTCCACATCTACAGGTAGTCCTTATTCTCTATTACTTATAGTGTGCTATCTTGATCAGGATGACTCTTTGTCATTATCCCAAACAGATGCAACTTTAGATGTTGCATTTGGAGCAAAGCTGTCAGCTTCCTAAGATTCTTGCCTTTTTTGTTGTTCTGGTCTATGTGGTAGCGTATAAGCCATAATTTTAATAATACCATTGATTTTGGTCATACAGTATATTTCTCGATATTTAATAAAATATTTGATTCATTTCATAGTCATATTGATTATCACTAATTATTATTATTCATTTTATGGCATTAATCACACATATCACTTAACAATTTAATATAAGTCATAGATCAAACCATTGCCACATATAAACATATCATATAACAAAATAATATACATGTCAGTCATTTCGAACTTTCATACAATTGCCACATATCATGCAAATACAAAAGGACTATAGCATTTTATTAGTTATTTCCGAGTTTAGATTGTTTACTGTATTTACATACATGATATTTACTGCACCCAAAATCTAATAAAAATCCATCTATTCATAGCCCATTCTCACTAATTTCTAAAGCCCCTCTCATTATTGGTGGCTTCACTCTCTTCAAGCCCCATATGCCTATGAGTTGTGGATAAAAGGAAAGAGGATAATATATATCTCTTAGTAGGACACCTCTCCTCTAAATGGTCAGACCTACCATAGGCAACACATAAATATTTGAAAAATCCTGTCATCATATCTCGAAGAGGTGAAATCAGTCTCATCCCCTAGTTTTGATACCTATGGCTAACTCTAGCTAACTCTTAACCACTTTCCTTAACCTCCATACTTTCTCTACTAATATGTGAAGCTCCCTTATAACCTCTTCACACTGTGCCCTCATTCTTACTACCTAGACTGGATAGGGTTCCTCCTCTATATTAGTTTTCTCTAGTTTGGGCAGAGTAGCCGAGGCAGCATCTGACACTTTCTTCTCCCTAACAGGGTTATGTATTTGTGACATCTATAGATTACAGTCTTATAATATGATATCATATAATATAACAATAATGTACACATAAATCACAAAAGAGAATGATAACCTAACATATAATGTTAATTCAGATCTATCTTAATAATACAATTCAACATGACAATAAATCTTATGCTCCATGGTTTAGCCTAAAATTCATATAGTTGATAAGTCTAAATAAGACCTAAACCTTTACCTCTGATACCAACTCTATCATGACCCAAATTTTAGGTTGTGACGGTTATAAGGCATAGTTAGACGTAAAGTCACGTAAACCCATAGAACCTCGTTAAACTTATTATCAATCATTTACCATGTTAAATCTTATCCTAAGATTGAAACCCATATACTCTTTTCTATTGCTAGTTATTACCTTATTATTTTACATATTACCAAATATCATTAATACAACTTTCGTATTTGTTATGTTAAAATTTCCCATTTCACATACTGCACCTCATCCATGTATCAACTACTTACTATACTACATAATAATTATTACAATATGGTTTACAGTACTTATAAATTGATAACATATTAATACTAAACCTTCAATAACCATGGAGCTCTATAATAACAGTGTTTAGAGTAATATAACCAAAAATCCAAAAACACCAAAATTTGCAGAGCAATTACCAAACGGAAGAACATAACTTGAAATTTACCTCACTAGCTCACCACCTTGACTTGAAAATTTAAACAACTACAAGATGAGACAAGTTTTGTGAGTACATAATAATATAATATAAAATACTATAGGTGAATTAAGCAGTCATTATCTGGATAAGCTTAAATATGGCAATAGAGAGATATTAATCAAAATTTCCATTATGAATACATTTTCCATTTAAAAAGCTTAAGCCTTGCTAACTCACATGCATTGCATTATGCAAGGCTTATTAGGTCTTATGGCTATAGGTGTTGCCCCAATAAAGACTGGGTACTATCGCCCTACCTGTAGACTTATATCAAATATACAAGGTCCAATTTATTTCACACCATCAGAAGGGATTTTTGCTTGACAGTAAGTATTAATAAAAGGGCACAGATAAAATCTATAATAAGAACTCAATGGAAAATATAACGGTATATGAATTAAATATGGGATCATTTTAAATGGGCTAGCAATGGCCAAATGCCATACAATAAAATTATTTTATTCAATGGATCAATAATCAATAGCGTAACTCATGTTCAATATCAAATTAAAGTGCTTTTCAATAGATGGTTGTTCAAACAATGGTTGCTCACAAGTATAGCACAAATTATATCATATTATTAAGTACTCACCTTTATCTCCTTTTCTCCAATTATTATTCAATCTTGATTAAAATATTTGTCCTTGCAACATTGAGCAATATTGTTTGCCCTTGCCTTTCAATTCTATAACCATATCATTTCAGTTACATATTAATTAGTACCTAGTATTGTTACTGATAGCAGTATGTGACCTAGGAGCCATTTAATAGTTATGTAATAGTAGATTTTAATTCCTAATGCCACAATAAATATATTCATAATGTGAAAAGGGTTTCATATTACTGAATATAGTCTTTAAGTATTTGTAAGAGGATCTATTCTCAAGTGTTGAGAATATGGGAGATAGATCGCTCTTATACAAATATTTTAAATATGTTTATGGTCATAGGATTAATGATTAGGCATCATTAATTCCGAAAGACTATCACCTCTATTTGTTTTTTATAATTAGTATGTGATATAGATGATTATAGAGGCAGTGAATCTCATGCTGCTTGATATGTGATGTCGATACAAACACATGGATATTCATAAGATGAGTAGTCAAATTGTGACATTAGATGATAATAATATGGGGTTTTACTACTTGTCAATTATTTATCATTTAGGTCATAATACTGCATATAATCCTTTGACTTGAGGGATACTATATCTCATGTATAGTTGGTTAGAATTTATTACTGTTTACATAGATGTACTATTCATGTATGGATATATGGTATGTGATGGTTCTAATTTGTTAAGTATGGAAATAAGTGATCGCCAAGATAGAATTCATTACCTCGAGTAAACAAGGTTAAAATCCTATACTATCTAGTTATTCTTGATAACTAAAGTTCCAGGCCAGGATAGACAGATTCACTAGAAAGAGTTTCTAGTAGGAATCTATTCTCATCAAGAATTAAAACCAAGATAAGGATATAAAATCAAGGGACATTAGGGTTTGATATAAACTATTACCCTAGCAGAGATTGGGATCTTTAATGGAGGGATTCTAGTGTATGATAATTTATGATGGATGATCTATGTGATGTTTAAAGTTATCAACTATAAATATTCATTTCTAATTAGGTAGCCATGATATGTAATACTAGTATCACTCACAACTTATGAGACTAAATGTGAAGTAGGGATTTCACATTAGCAGAGAAAAATATTTTCTCATTTTCATTGCTAATCAGACATGAACCCATAAAGTCACACACCCAATAGTGATCACCTTCCAAGTGTAAAAGTTTTACCATAATAATTAATTAAAGTGTTTAATTAATTGATTAGTGGTAAAATGATCAAACATGTAATTAAATTTACAAGGACCCTAGCATGTCCTGATGTTTAATCTATAAAGGTTTCTATTCAATTAAATCTTAATTTGTATTTGATGCAAATAAGAAAGATTAAATTGAAAATTGATTTGGACTAAAATCAAAGACTTAATTTTAAGCTTAATAAAAACCCTTAACACATGAGATGTGGCCTAAGCCTATATGTGATATGGAAAATAGGCAATTTAAGGGTTAGAGAAAATTCACTATTCATAAGCCCATGTGATGGGTTTAGGAGTTAGAGAATTTTCTATCAAGGTTAAAATTGTAAATGCATCTTTTAGCTAATGGAAATGTCCATTTTGCCCCTAAAGGATAAAATAGTCATTTTACCATTTGAAGAAGCAAAGTCAACTTTGCCCCTTCACCAAATGGTGAGCTAAAAGGATATGTAAGAGCATTTAAGTCTTTGTGAAGACTTAAGGGTTAAGTCTTTGAAACAATATAAAAGCTTTGAGTTTTTATGTTGCAAACAAGAGTGAACATCATTTTTGAAGTTGTAGCATTTTTGAAGAGAAAGAAGTTGAGAGAAAAAGAAAAGAAGAAATAGTTTCTTCAAGTTTTCTTTTAATCTCCAATTCTTTTTTTTAGTTCTTTATGAATGAACAAATACTTGTAAATTGAAAATGTGTTTAGTCCAAAACAAATCAAAGAGAAATCTTAACTTCCTAAAGGTTTTTGATAGAAAATCTTGAAACAATTTGGACAACCAAGAGAGTGATTCAAGAATACCAAAAAAAACTAAGAGGAGACTTGGAGTTAAGTTAGGTGTGGATGATCTAGAGGCTTCACACTTGGGAAGCTCTTTGATAAAAAAAGAAGGAACTTACAAGAGGTAATATGATTACTCTTCCTTCTTCTTTCTATGCATATGTGTTTTACACACAAATTAATTAATTGCTTGAATGAATTTTGGACCAAAATTAGGTGAAGTAAATTTTTAAAATGTTTGAAAATTTGCCCCACCACCTTCCTTCTGCTGCATTTGGCTCCATCATTCCTTCAGTTACAAATTATAATTTAATTAATCCTTATCATTACCCTTTCAAACCTACCCTTACTTGTTTTATCATTTCAATTCATAATTGAGGCATGTCAACAATGCCATACATATACGTATTATCATTTTTAGCAATTCCTTTAATTGTTTCCAATGATGGGCAAATATTCATGTACAAGGGAACATAATTTTCTTTTTTAAGTTCACATTTTTAACCTTATATTAGTCAATTAGACCTAGTTAAACAATTTTCTGATATTTAATGGAACTAATTCTATTTTCATTTTTTAATTCCACAATTGTGCTTAACTCATTAAATTTGGAAAAAATAACTTTTAGCAATTCAATTTTAAAACTAACATTATACAAATTATATTACACCATTTTCAAGCTTAATTCTCCATTCAATTTCATGAATTCAAGCTAAAATCTCAAAATCCCTAAATTGGTTTATAAACCCTAGAATATAGGAAAAACCATCAATTTCTCATCCAAATCTTAAATTGATCATAGATTCATCAAATTAACACCTTAACAATCAATTCCCATCAATTATTTGAAATTAGATAATTTCAATTCTTAAAATCCTAATTTTCAAACTTAGGCAAATTTGGGGAAAACTTATAATTCATTATCAAATCTTCACATTAATCATAAAAATATGAAATTGGCATGATAAATAACCCACATGATCAATCAAACATTAAAAACAAACACTAGAACACAAAGTCTTCCTTTAAACTAAGTTTATGCCTTCAAAATTTCTATAATTCATTTTGACAATTCCAAACCATTTTTCCTTCACCCAAAATAACCTTAGATATCCTTAAATAAAATTTAGAATACTTACCCTAATTTTCCATTAAAGTGGCCAAGCACCTCCTTTTGTGAGGCTTAGGTGACTTTCATGATTTTTTTGCTTGTTTTTACATACTAAACCTTAAATTCTTAATCCCATTTTCCATATTTAATCATAGGACATACAAAACAAACATTTTCTAGTTACACTTCCTTTTGGCCGAACCATATAGATGGAAGAAAAGAAAAGTTTTTGCAACTATAATACCAAAGTCATTCTTATAACAAAGAAATGAGAAGATGAGCATGATTTCTTATCTTGGAAAACTTTGATTTTAAGTTTCTTATGATAACAATATGGAGAGGTTTTGCTTTGGTTAGTTATGTGTTTTTGGTGAAGAGTTTGCAAAATGATAAAAAGTAAACATTTTTTACTTATATATGAAATGTTAAATAGTAGTGATTTAATCACACTTAATCCAATGGTTAGGATTTAATCAAGATGGGTGTTTATGATTTAATCAAGTTAAATGGCTAGGATCTCATCTAGGTTAATGATGATTGTCATATGGTATGGAAAGAATAAAAATGTGTCTAGAGCTTATGTAGGAAAAATGAGAGTTCATCTTGTTTAAGGATTTGACTTTAGTCAAATTTAGTGGCTACTAAGTCAAATTCAGTGGCTAGCTCATCCTACACTAACTTAACCTTGGTTAACCATTCCTAACCTTAGCAAAACATTGCTTCTATCCACTTATAGACTTTAGTGAGCTGGCCATCTCATGGGCTTGGGCCTTTGGAGTTTAAAAACCCATTAACAAGCTTATATGCACATTTCACATCTAGCTTTTTTTTTTTTCCCTTTTTAACTTCCTTTCTTTTCTTTCACTTCAACATTCTAATTTGCATTCTCCAACATCTTTAGAAACCTTATTTATTATCATATGGACTCTATTTAGTTCACTAAGAAACATATAGCCATGGTAAAATTATAAGTTAAGGAAATAATTCAAATAGCGTCACAAACTTCCTACCCAAATCCATCTTATTTTATTACTATATTAACTTCTGAAAATCATGTTTCGTAGCATCATTAGTTACTATAATGAGCTACAAAACCCTTGGATATTGCATGAATAGATTCACAGTGATTAGATGCTTATTCCATGAACAACGATTACTAAATATAAAAGTGATAGAACAAAACGTATTATAAAATTAACTAGAAAAGATCAAAATGAATAAAAAAAACTCATGAGATAAGAAAATAAAAATTTCCTTTCTTTCTTATTATCAAAAGTATCACAAAATATCTGTATTTATAGGTTTACAAGAAACTTCAAAGGTTACATAGAACTTTAATATTCATATGTTACGATTATAATTAAAGATAGTAATAAGGAAAGAGTTAAGAAGATGAATGGATATCCACATTAATCCATATATTTTATAACATAATTAACTTTTGCTCTCTTTTTTTTTTTTTTTTTTTTTTTCAATACACCAACTATATCAATTAGCAAAAATTCAGAAAATTGGTTTGTTAAATTGAAAAGAAACAAAAATGGTTGACATGCCACTATTGCTGGGTTCATATCATGGAGCATTGACGGATCCTTTTCTCTTGCTTACCCACTGCGTTCATTTATCATCATTATAATATCTTAGTATTTGTTAAAGAAAAATGAATGCAGAACCAGAGGAAATTAATTAATTAATTAAAAATAGATAGTGGTTAAGCTGTCACAACATAATCCAACAAACCTTACGTACATAGCTACGCGTGGATATAGTTGCATGTACGCAATTTTCACATCCGCGTTGGTGGAAGCTGTAGTAGGTACATTTCTTTTGCCAGTCACGTTATGTCCATTTCAAGAACAAATTACTATTATTAATTTTTCTTAAAAAATTATTTAATTTCTAAAATTTAATTTAATCATTAAATTGATTTTTTTAAAACAAAAAATAAATTAATTAGTTTTGTTAAAAAAATTAATCTTTTTTATTAGAATTCATATAGATTTTTGTTAATAGAAAAAGAAACATATATGAAATGCTATTGAATTGGTTGGCACGAATTAATATTGAAATTGAAATTATTTTTATGAAAGAATATCATTTACATGTTACTGTGAAAAATAATTTTGTAATGCTATTTAATTATTTTAAAATTTTTATCATTAGAATACAAGAAGTTTATTTTAAATATATATTCTAATAATGCCTTATCAAAATATATATTTTTTTCAAAAGCAGCAATATACAACAATCTCTAAATCTAGAAATTAAATAATAATCAGTCGTTTGCCTGCACGTTACACGGCTATTATCTTTATTTTGATTATAAATATTTTCAATTTGTAAAATTTAAATTAAATTTTTTATTTAAAAAATATTTAAATGTATAAAATTTAGGAAAATTTAACTAATGCTAAATTGAATACATACAATAAAAATTTAATGAAAGGTATAATTAAAAATATGTCATATAAGATGAGAAAATTTTATTGATTTATTAATTAATATATTAATTATATTTATATAAACTAATATTAAAAATGCAATTAATATATTTTTAGAAATAAGAATCATTATTTAATTAAGAAATTAACTTATTATTAATACGCTAGTTTTTAGGATTGAAATCCTTATTTAATTAGAAAAGTAATATATTTGTTATTAATATAATAATCCAAATAAAAATATAATAATGTAAAAAAATATAAAATTACACATTAGCTTAATGTTTATGTGTCAAAAATAAGTATAAATATCAAAAAAAAAAATTATTTGTCAAAACTAAGTACACGTTAAAAGAAAATTATGTATCAGAATTTATATATTTATAGATTTATTTTAATAAATAGGTTGCCATATGCCACCTAACAACATAAGGTGTCTTTACTCTCACATAATGGTGAAGCTAGGACAGAGTTAAGAGTACATAACAGACCCCCTTCACCTCTTCTCTTATCTTCATTAGTCCTCAGTCTCACCCCAGTGTTGATTAAAATAGTGGTAAAAGTTATGGGGCAGCCTATGCTTCTCCTAAGCGAGTACTGGTTTGTCTTATTGAAAAGCGCATCTAATTTGAGACCGGACTTGTTGATCTCATCAAAGGAGAACAGGGAAGTCCTGAATATCTTCAGTTATAGGTTCTTTATCCTATTCTCTCTAGTCTGTATATATATAATAGGACTAGGCACGGTTTAATACAATCCGAATATTGAAAAAATTTATGAAATTGAATCGAATTTTAAAAATTTTTATTTATAAAAAATTAAAATCAAAATAAAAAATCTGCATATTATATTGTCTCAAAAATTTTGGGATAATACAATTCAATGATTGGATATTTCGGTTCTGATTCAATCCAATCCATTATAATATGGAGATTTTTGAAAATTTCACAAAATTTTTCTTTTCTTTTAATTTTTCTATTTTTAATAATAATAATAATAATTAGCAAAGGGATTAATTAGAAATTGATGAAAATCTACAAGTAAGAAATTAATAAGAAATTTAGAAACTAAAAACAAAAAATTTACAGAAATAAAAATTATAAAATCTATAAATTTAGCTTTGTATGTCCTACTCAATTTATGATTTATCAAGAAACCACCAAAATTTAGAAACACCGAAAAGAAAAGAATAATTGAAAAGAAAAAAAGAAAAAGAAATCATAGAAACGGAAGGAAATTAATGTGTTTTTATCTTAGTATTATTAAAACTTATCCATATTATATTACTAATTTTCATTAATACAAATTTAATGAATATAATATTTAATTAAATTGTATAGATATCACTAGTTATATTCAATTGAGCTATATACATTGATAATTATAGATTTATAATTCACCTATTTTTCTTGTGATATAATATTGATATAATTTAATAATTGGTATAATGTCATGTATAATTTTATAATTTTTATGTTATCTATATATTATTCAATTAGCATTACTTATTTATTATACATAGAAAACTGGTTATTTCGGTCTAATTTAATTCGGTACAGTTCGATTCAATTTTGATCTAGTTCTAAGTCCGGATATACATTAATATCTAGAACCATACCAAAATATTTCACTCGGTCCAGATCGATTCCAAGAAAGTCAAAAATTTAATGGTTCAATCCAGTTTTAGATATTTTCAGTTTCATTATTCGGTTCAGTTTGAAACTTTTAATATCCATGCTTAACCCTAATATATAGTTTTGGTTCTCTCTAAATTTGCTTTTACTCTCCGTTAATTGCAGCCTTTTGGCGCTATTCGTGTAATTCAAGATGGAGAGTACACTTTATACGGTAATAGAACCCTTTTCACCTTTGTTGAAGATTCATATATCGAAATTTCTGATTTTACAAGAATTTTATTTTTATCAATTTTCATATTTGAAAGGTGAAAATTTTTAAAATTCAATTCTTTTAGTGTTAAAAAGAAATAATGTCATAATACATATCCAAGGATATATGACCGGTATTAGGACACAGGTAATACACGTGGCTATCAATATTCATAGTAAGCTTAAAAACTTGCTAAACAACAAAACAATCAAATGACAGCTGTAATTATCACAGAACAACGCTTTAGGTCCACATGTTAAGCATAACTAATTAGATATCAAATCAATTTAATGCCACTCTGGCTAACATATCTATTATCTCAAAATATCAAATCTATCACTATAGGGTTCATGCTTAACAGAATAACTCACCAATTCACATGAAACTGTACAACTAATGAGTAAAAATAAAATTACAGATAATAGAGATAATATTGTAGAGTTCTAGAATAATAATATAAATAATAGAATAATAGTTACGTAATTGAATAATTAATTATAGTACATTGCCAAAGAATGAAAGCAGAATAATTCAACTAAAATTTCTTCATGAGCTCATCCCATAACTTGCAAAAAAATAGATATTGAAAGGAATGAGCATTTGACTCAATAAGTTATATAGTGCTAATATAACTTAAATTTGAAAATAAAAAATGTCAACTAGATAAACAATTCATATAATTATACAATGATGAAAATCAGTCTATAGAAAACACGCAAAACCTCAATCTAGGGAGCCGATCCCCCTATACCTGGTTCTCTTAATCCAAAAGTATCTATTAAATCTAATACATAAAGTCCTAGCTATCCATAGCCTAAGCCATGCATCACCGACCTTACTAACAACAGCGATAAGCGATGAGCAAGCCCCAAGCCATCATACACCAATCATAGCTCATCAATCAGAATCATCATCACAACGAAATTCATAGTCCTAAGTGATTCTTATGTCATCCCAATCCCATCCAACAACCACGAGTAATATGCAACTTCAGTAATACGGAACAGTCACATACATATGCCAAGATGCTAAATTATATTCGTAATACACACACACATACACACACACACACACACACACACACACACATATATATAATATGAACAATCAATGCATGTATGGAAGTGCAATTTTTAAATAATTAAAGCAAATGGAATGTTATATTAACCTATATAGCTCACAGACTTAACGGAGCCCAACTAGCTTTCCTCGAAGTGTGATATTTGAAAATTAGACAAATTCCTGAAACACCAATACTGTATAATAGGAAGGCTATTAGAACACAAATGACTTCAATTTTAACATCTAGAGTTCTACCCAATTACTCTTAAGATTCTACCGAAATTTCGGCAGAATCTCCTCTATAACTAGGACATAATCCCACTGCAATAAAAGAAATGGATACTTCTAAATTATCACAATTCATGACAATCAAGCATCACTCCATGACCCCCTCCTAAGTCTCCAACTCAACAATCAACACAACAAAACCAATTACTTAATTCAAAACCAATCTCAATCGTACATATTTATACAAGAATAAATTCTAATATATATAAAACATGAACAATTTAAATATATTTTTTGAAATCATGCAAATAAAAATGAATAGAATGAAAAAAGTTATTTCCTTTTAACTTGTTTCAATAAATTATTTAGCAATTAAACTTATTTATTAAATAAAACTGACTAAGTCTATAATTCATATAAATTCAATATTCTTCATTTTTCAGTAAAATAAAATTAACTTGTAATTCTTCAAAATCATTAAAATTTTACTTACTAAGGAAAACATATAAATGAACTCATATAATTAAATTCATAGAAAATCATAATACTTATAAATTCATATATAAATAAATAAATTCATATAATTACTATTTAAAGAATCACATAGAATTATAAAATTAAATTAAATTTATCAATTAATGAAATTTTCACTGATCATATAATTTTGTTCTTGATAATTTCATAAGATTGCATAATGATTTATATACATAAACCAAAATTAATTCTAACAACGTCAATTAACTTATTTCATAAAGTTAATTTTATTTGTTATTTTAATTTCATTTAAGTTACTAATAATTAATTATATAATTATTAGAAGATTGTCAATAATCTAACTATATCTTAATTAAATTCATATATTTTCATAATACAACTTCAACTTATTAATTTCATGAAAATTCAAATTAATTTCAAATTTATCAATTAACATCAAAAACATATTTATAATTCATATATAAATACATTTCAAACAATATAATCTGAAATTCAAGGCATCACTGTGATATTCAAAGTTTTAGACTTACCCATGCAAAATCTAGTCGAAAGAGGGTCAAAATTGTATCAAATGATGAAACAAATCTACTGGAACTAGATTTGCATGTCACCACCACATGCCGCCATCAGAGCATAGCCAGACGGCCACGCCGCATCAATGTCAATGGTGGATTAGGGTGAAAATCACATCACCAGATGTGTCCAGTCGTTAGGAGTTTGGATATGACCACCACTCTCCACCACTCACCGCTAGTGATTAGAAATCGGGCCTTAAATGTTCAGTAGTCCAACTATAAGATATGCCATTTCGGTGATCGATCGGTAACAAAACAGGTACCAATTTGAAGCTCTTGATGAGATGAGAATAACGACACTACAATATTGACGTCCATCATCAGGATTGCTGGAATTCAAGGTCAGAAGCTTTAGTGGCCAGAGAGCTTTACCTTGCATGCGCACCACCATTTGCCATTGGTTTCAATTGCTGCTGGTCCCTCTAAGCTGGCCCAAAAGGTGGGCTACTTGGCTGCCCCAATTGTGTCAATTATAGCCAATCGAAGGTAGCTTGATTGGGCCTCTCCCTAAACAAATTCCCTCACACTCTCTCCCTCTCATTCTCCTATGCTCCCCCTACTCCAAAATGAAAAATCTAATTGGTCCCTTTTGGGACCAATCAAATAGTAGGTTTAGAAATTAAATTTTTAATAATAATAATAGTAATAATAGTAATAATAATAATAATAATATACTTTAGTTAACAAAAATAATATTTTGTTAACAATGGTGCCATGAGGAGATTTATTTTAATGAACAATGTGACAATGAATAAAGAATATAATCAATTTTGATAAGCATTTTTATCATAAAATGTTAATGTGACTACGTTAATTATTTATTTGAAATATGAATCTAAAGTGCTAGTGAATGGACATGAACATAATACCTACT
The DNA here is from genome assembly GCA_947687605.1 of Reutealis trisperma. Taxonomy (NCBI): domain Eukaryota; kingdom Viridiplantae; phylum Streptophyta; class Magnoliopsida; order Malpighiales; family Euphorbiaceae; genus Reutealis; species Reutealis trisperma. The sequence continues at coordinate 265,361 of CANTUT010000628.1, read as the reverse complement.
CCTAAGTCATTGGAGATAATAATAGTGACATGAGAAGTTAATTTTAATCAAACCTACGATGGTACAATAGAAGTCAAACTTAGTTTGACTTAGTGAGCTTACATGATTTACTTACTTGAACAATGCTATTAAAGTGCTAGTAAATGTGCATTATAAAGTAAATAAAATTTATCTAGCAATGTTTAGAGTGCATAGAGAAATTAGAAAGTAAAAATATGTACACTAACGTGAAAGTAAAGAAATGAAAATTTTATTGAGCTACTAAGTGTGAAATGTGCAAATATGGATTTATTAATGGGGTTTTGGACTCCAAAGCCCAAGCTCACCTAGATGGCTAGCCCACAAGGCCCATAAGCAGATG
>CANTUT010000628.1:2500-257500 GCA_947687605.1 Reutealis trisperma | reverse complement strand
ATCAAGTTCTCAAAATTCATTCTAACACTTCTAAATCATTTTTCTTCATCTAAAATAACCATAGGTATATCCAATTAGAATTTAGAACACTCCCTTGATCATTCACTAATGTTGGCCGAATTCTCCCTTTAGTGGTATTTAGGTATATTTCATGTTTTCTCTTCCTATCTTCCCATTAATCCTTTAATTCTTTAGTCGAATCTCTATATCTCATCTAAAATCATCCAAAATTACATCTTATGTATACTCACACTAAGTTGGTAGAATTCTCCATATTGTGTATAGGAGATTTTTAGGAAACCCCATTACTCAAACCAACCTTAGAACATAGAAAAGAGAAGATGAACATAATTCCTCCCCTTAGTTAGCTTTGATTTGTTAAAGTTCTTATTGCAATTGGTGTAGAAAGAATCTCTTTTCTTATTATGAAACTTTGGGGTAGAGATAGGCTAAATGTTGTTTCATAACATAATTTTGCTTATATATAATGGGTTGGATGGTGAGGATTTGATCAAGTTGAATCCAATGATTAAGATTTAATCTTAATGAATGGCTAAGATTGGATCAAGTTAGATGGCTAGGATTCTCTCTACAATGGTGATGTTCATCATGTAGTATTGGAGTGCTCAAAATGAATCTAGACTCATGTGTAGAGATGATGAGAATTCAACTTGGTTTAGGATTTTGACTTGGTTAATTTTTTGATGGTTAACTTGGTCAAATTTTGTAACTCTCTCTCTACAACATATTCTTATTGTCTTAGGCCAAATATTTTTAGCTCATAAGTTTTAATGTTCACTAACTTTGGGCTCAATAGACCGACCACATTCTATTGGGCTTGGGCCTTTGTTATTTCAAGCCCATTAACATACTTAAAAATTTTCCTTTTAAATTCCTTTCTTTCCTTTCACTATAACTTTCAAATTTATGTTCTCTAACTTTTTTGCATACATCATTAGTTATTATATAAACTCTATTTAATTCATTAGAGCACAATTAGTTATAATAAAATCATATACTAGGCAAACAATTTGAATAGCATCACAAGGTTCCTAACTGATTCCCTTTCATTTATGTACTATGCTAACATTCAAAGATCTAGTCTTTTAGCATCATTAACAACTAGAATGAGCTATGAAATACTTAGGTATTACATTTTTACTCCCCTTAAAAAAAAATTCGTCCTCGAATTTTTAAAAGAACTTACCTATTACTGATTAAACAATTATGGATACTTTCGAAGCATATCATCTTGGCTTTCTTATGTATATTATTTCACATTATGGTTATTCCATTAAACTTTGACCATTGGTATCTCCTTATTTTGAAGCTTCTTCATTTGTTAATCTAGTATAGTGATCGAAACTTCTTCATAGGAAAGGTCTTGATTGATCTCGATCAATTGTGGTTACAATATATACAAAGGGTTAGGAATGTACTTCCTTAACATTGACATATGAAAAATTAGATGTATATATTCTAATGCTGGAGGCAATGCTAACTGGTATAAAACTTCTTTGACCTTGTCAAGAATCTTAAAAGGTCCAATGAAACATGGGGATAATTTTCCCTTTTTGCCAAATCTCATCACTTCTTTCATGGGGGAGACTTTCAAAAAGACATGGTCATCCACCATGAAATAGACATCCTTCCTCATGGAATCAGCATAACTCTTTTGGCAACTAAAAGTAGTCTTCAGTCTTTCTTGAATTATCTTTCACTTTTTCAGTGGCTTCTTAATCATAAATGGAGCTTCAAGATACTTTTCACCCACTTCGGTCCAACAAATTGGAGATCAGCATTTTCTACCATATAGTGCCTCATACAGTGCCATTCCTATAGAGGAATGGTAACTATTGTTATATATGAATTCAATAAGTGGGAGATGTTTATCCCATCTTTCTTCGAAATCCATAACACGCATACGAAACATATTCTCCAATGTCTATATTGTTCTCTTAGATTGCCCATCTGTTTATGGGTGAAAAGCCATGCTAAAGTCAAGTTACATACCCAAAGCTTCTTGCAATTTTTGCTAGAACCTTGATGTGAATTGAGTGCCTCTATCCGAGATAATGGAAAATGGAATCCCACGTAATCTTACAATTTCATTGACATATACTTGGGCAAATTGGCTACTAAATATGTAGTCTTTACCTTAATGAAGTATGTAGATTTCATCAACTGATCCACTATAACCCATATTGAGTCATACCCTTTAGCAATCTTGGGTAGACCTACTTTGAAATCCATGGTGATATGTAATATCTAAGTATTTCATAGCTCATTCTAGTTGCTAGTGATGCTAAAAGACTAAATATTTGAATGTTAGCATAGTACATAAATGAAAGGAAATCGGTTAGGAACCCTATGATACTATTAAATTGTTTGCCTAGTACATAATCTTATTATGACTAATTGTGCTCTAATGAATTGAATAAAGTTCATATGGTAGCTAATGAGGTGTGTAAAGAAGTTAGAGGACACAAATTTGAAAGAAAGTTGAAAATGAAAGTTTCTAAGTTTATCATGAGATTTGTTGATGGACTATAGGCTTGTTGATAGGTCTTGGGTCATCAAAGGCACAAACTTAACAATAGTGCGCCAGCCCATGGGCCTATAATTGGTGTAACCTCAAGTTCATATATTAGAATAGTTAGCTCAATTATAGTAGTTAGCCAACACCAAACAAAATATGTTGTAGAGAAAGAGTTACAAAATTTGACCAACTAGCCACAAAAATTGACCAAAGTCAAAATCCTAACCCAAGTTAAACTCTCACCTTCTCTACACATGAGTCTAGGTTCACTTTGAGCACTCCAACACCACATGATGATCACCATCATTGTATAGAGAATCCTAGCCATCCCACTTGATCAAATCTTAGCCATTCATTAAGATTAAATCCTAACCATTGGACTTAACTTGATCAAATCCTCGCCATTCAACCCAATATATATATATATATGCAAAATTATGTTGAGAAATAACATTTAGCCTATCTCTACACCAAAGTCTCACACAAAGAAAAGAAATTCTCTCTACACCAATTACAATAAGAACTTTAGCAAATCAAAGCTAAAAAAGGTGAGAAACTATGTTCACCTTCTCTTTTCTATGTTTTAAGGTTAATTTTAGTACTTTAGTTGTATAAAATCCCTTCTACACCATAAGAAAATTAGGCCAACCTAGGGTAATCATACATAAGATGTGGTTTTGAATGATCATAGATGAAGAAAAATGATTTAGAAGTGTTAAATTGAATTTTGGGAACTTGATTCAAAACTTGAAAATCTTAGAGGTATAAACATAGTTAAAAGAGAAACTTGGTGTTCTAATACTAGATCGTAGTAATTAAGTGATCATATATGTTATATTTGTGTTAATTTCATATTTCTACAACTAATTTGGAGATTTGATGAGGAATTATGAGTTTTCCCCAAATTTGATATAAGTGGGACAAGTTAGGGTTCATATGAATAAGAGTAAATTAACTCAAATTAATTGGTAGAAATTGATTGCTTAAGTGTTAATTTGATGAATCTATAGTTAATTTTAGGTTTGAAAGTGAATTGATAGTTTTCTCCAAATTCTAGGGTTTATGGGACAATTTGGAAATTTGAGATTTAGACTTGGAATTATGAAAATTGAATGAGGAATTTAGCTTGGAATTGCTTAGAAATAATAATAAAAAATAAGTATGTGTGTGACACAATTAATACATCTCTATTATAAGTAGAAGTAGTAAAACAAGTAAAAGATATAATTAGTAACACCATTAGTTACTAATTAATATGTAATTGAAATGTTATGGTGTAGAACTTCAAGGCAAGGGCAAGGAAATTGCTCAAGACCAAGAAGGACATTAAACTAATCAAAGAACAAACAAATAATAGGAGCAAAGGAGTTAAGGTGAGTACTTAATAATATGATGTAACTATGCATTTCTTGCAACCATTGTGTGAATTACCATTCCTTGACATGTACTTGAAATGACATTTAATATATGGTTGCCTATTGATTGTTGAACCCTTTGGAGATCCATATCTTCCTTATATGATGTTAACCAAGATGAGCCTTTTGCCTTAGTCCTATGTTATGCTCGATGATGAGAATGATTAATATGCCAAATTATCTTTTATTGATATCCTATTGTGAACCTTGGATATGTTTTTTATTGATACCCATGAATAAGTAGAAATCCTCTCCGATGTGAGGAATTACATCATACCTTGTGCATTTGGTATAAGCTCATGGGTAGGGTAAGAGTACCCAACCTCTGTTAGGGGGGACACCTAATCGTAAGACCTGATCAGTTTTTTGTAATGTGATGCATGTGAGTGAGTAAGGTTTAGACTGCCACTCTAATATTTATGTGTGGGAAGCTTCTGCTTCCAAGACATTATATTTCTGTAAAAATGCATTCTAAAGTCTAATATGACCAATTTTGATTAATATCACTCCATTGTCACCTTTTGAGGATAAACAATCTAGAGCTCTATGATGACTAAAGGCTTAGTACTAAAGTATGTTGTGTTGTAGAATAATGTAAATAATTGATAACATTTGTTAAGTTTATGTATACTTATGATAGTAAGTAACAATGTATGGATAGTATGTGTTAATATCTAGAATGATATTTGTGAACCCTTAATTTTACACCTCATCGTTCGGCAGCAACTTGACACCTGCTAAGATTAGTGCACTAAAAATGGACTTGCAGTCACATTAGTATGAGGATACTTAATTTTCAAACACTGGCACTTTTCCTACCCTAACCAGACCTTCTATATCATATAGCATTTTTTCAAAACTGACCAGATCTTTTCTTAAACTGACTGTTTAATTGTTCTAAAGTTAATTTCAAACCTATCAACATTGACTGATTAACTTTCTAAGCTTTGTAACTCTTGAAAACTAATATGGAAGTCTCAAAACTTGACCGATAGAAAAGTTAGTTTCTAGCATGCATGCCCACTAAGGAGCTAGGAGGCGCTGACGCCCCTCCAAGTGGTACACTACCCACCTCACCGGTGGAGCCACCCAAAGGGTCGGCAATGAGGGCCCCACTGACCCGCTTGTAGTTTTCAAAATACCCCCCAACCTGATTTTTCAGCCCTGTTTAACCCTACCGCTTATGATCTTTTCATATTTTCACTACCTAAACTACCTTCAATCCCATTTGCCTATAAATAGGCCCCCCATATCCTCATTTCTCTTTACCCCTTTGAATTTGAGTAGATTGCTATCCTCAAATTCCTCTCTTCTTCTGCCTCCAATCACTCTCTAATTAATTAATTAATTACCTCACCCTAACCAAGTTAATTAATCTTTTTAATTAACTAAATCTGTTTTTTAATTAATTAATTAATTAATCTTTTTAATTAATTAATTAATCACTCTATTTTCAAAAATCATTCCTTTTTTCAAAAATCAAATTAATCATTTTTCTTAATCTACCCTCCATCCAAATTAATTAATTAATCATTTTAATTAATTAATCCATCAATCCATCCATTTCATCACATTAATTAGTTAATTAATCATTTAATTAATTAATTAATCTTCCAATCTATCTAATCACCTGGTCTCGATAAAATGAAACTTCAGTCTAGTAAAACCCTCCGCCTACTAAAGGCTAAGGAATCAACCTTTTCCTCTCAAATTCAAATCAAATCAATCAATCCAATTAACCCCTAAACCCCTCTACTTAATCGTGGAATGAACTACATGGGTTTTGATCCCCTATTCAATGGGGTATATAGGCACGTTTGGAATGTAAATCCAAACCTCAAATCCAAATCCTAATCGATCTCCTTTCCCCTTTTAATTAATGTAATTTATGAATGTTTTGTTTTAATTTTTGCACTAATACCATACTCCTGCATTAATCATGATATTGTCATATAATATTTGTCATCCATGAAATTAATTTTTCAAAGTCAAATTAATTTTAAGATCCAAATTTAGATTATTTAACTAAAAACCTAGTCTTCGAGCTCAACTTAGTTCAAAAACTAGTGATTTTTATCCTTGTGTAAATTAATTGCAAAATTAATAAATTGGAGCCAATTTGGATTTTTTCCCAACTAAAAAAAATTAAGGTGGCGACTCCCAAAACCATTTTCAAAATCAACCAATCCGAACTTGAGGGTTCCATCGTGAGTCTAAACTCAAATAAGCATCCCGATTCCCTCTAACGGACTAGGCCGGTAATCAGGCAAGGCCTCACAGCTGGTGACTCCACTAGGGACTGGTTGCCACTTTTTTTTTAAAATAAAAGGAAACTAAGAGGATTACAATTTGGTTAAGGAAAATTTTTCCAAAATGATCTCGTTTTGGCTCACTAAGTATAACTTGACTTTCATGCATCACTTTGCATGATAAAGGCTCCTTGCCTAACCATATCTTTAGGAAAACTTTTAGATGGTGAGTAGCACTGGCTCGACAACTCTCTTTGAGTATGTTGGAAGATAGCGAAAGCATTCCACCCTGCGACGAATCCCCGATCATTTTGGTGGTGTAATGAGCAATTAGTACTGTTAGACCCACACGAGGCTCTTTGCTTCAAATGTGGTTAGGTATATCGATGCTCTAGTGGGACGGGGACCCTTAAATCAAACCACCCTCACCTTTATGCATATAGTTGCCCTAGCGTTGACCCTAGGTTCCATGTACCGTAATAATAGAGATATCTGTACATATGCCTATGAAACCTTTTTGGCTTGCATCATGACATTGCCATACATACATAACATGAGAAACTCGACAAGATAAATCCATAAAACCCTAAGCCGATGGTCCATTACCCTAAAAATACCTCACACACTCACCTTGTCATCATGTAAACCCAGTGACCAACCACGTGGAAGGAATCCTTTTCTTGACAGACCTTTCCTTTTTTCTTCACAATTTTGTATTCGTACCCATTTTTTCTATTTTTTATTTTTAAAGTACCAATGGCCAACATCTCTAGCTCCTTTGACCAAGAAGCAATGAGCACTTTCTTCATTAGCCTTCTCAAGAAACAAGAGGAAACCTTCAAAACTGCACTTACCACCACCCTTAAAACCCAGGCAAACACCTTTACTAATACTTTTAACGCCTAGTCTACCACCTTTACTGATGCCCTCAACTCCCAAAACTAGTTGATCATCAATGAGGTCAAGGAAATGACCAATGCCACTGTCACTCCTCCTCCTGCTCGTGTTGAGCCTGGATTTACCTAAGCCGGGACTAGCCATACCCCTACTTTTACTCCTCCCATTATTGATCTCACCGATAAAGGGAAAGCACCTGAGACTCTAACCTCTCATACCGTGGACTTAAACATAACCACTTCTTCTCCCACTATGAATCCTTTTCAAAGTGGAGATTTCTTTAACTTTCTCGAAGCTAAGAAATTGATGGAGAAAGTTTAGGTCATGGAAAAAATGCTCAAGAACATCAAAAAGCACAAGGACATGATAGATGTCGACTCTTTATCTCTCGTCCCAAATGCACAAGTTCTACTAAAATTTAAAATGCCGGTCATGGACAAGTTTAATGGCACCATTGTCCCAAAACTCACCTTAAAATGTATGTGGGTGCCATGAGACCTTTTGGTGTGGATGATGCGCTCCTTGCTTAATTATTCCAACAGTTATTGACTAGAGCTGCTATTAAGTGGTTGTTAGATCTGGACCAAAATCATAAGAAAACTTAGGATGACATCTGCAATGCTTTTTTCAAACAATAACACTATAACATTGAGGTGAATGTCACTTACCGAGATCTAGAAACCATTAAACAAGGGCCAAGAGAATCCTTCACCATGTTCCTTATAAGGTAGAGGACAAAAGCAACTCAAATTGTGAACCGTCCATCCAAAGTAGAGCAAATTGACATCATCATCAAGAACCTCCTCACCCCAATATCAGGCTCACCTGTAAACACAATACCTCCCTAGCTTTAAAGCTCTCATTCCTATTGCCTCTAAGATCAAGGATTTGATTCAATCGAGACAAATTAAAAATGAATCCTCTAGTTTGAGGTATCATAAGAACAATAATTACACCACCAACTCCACTATCAAAAGAGAAGGGGAGATAAATGGTGTCTCTTATCACCAGCCACTGAGGTCGAAAAAGAGGACTTTTTCTGAGCTAAGCGTGCCCCTTAGTGTCGTTTACAAGAAAGTCTTAAAGGCTAATCTAGTTAAGCCCTTAGAACCATGACCTCCTCCAAACCCTTTGCCCAAGGGTTATAATAATAATGAGCACTGCGATTTTCATCAATGGCTAGGGCATAAAACTGATGTATGCAAGGCTCTAAGGCATAAAATTCAAGACCTCATTGATAGTGGAGACATCATTGCTCCTAGACCTAAAGTTTAGCACCCCCACCAATCCTTTTTTGAACCACCAAGCTCACTTGACCATCTTAAGCTTCACTTGATAATTGGCACTTTAAGAAGAATGCTGCCCTGTTGTGCCCCTACCCAAGTCCTCCGAGTCCATGTTTGAGTCGTTTGAGTCCATGTCTAAGTCACCTGAGTCAGAGTCTTTTGAGTTTATTTCTATTAGGTCTTTCTTTGAATTTGAGTCTGTCAGGTCTTGCCCTTCGAAGTCTATATTTTTCCTTTTAGGCTTATCTTTTAATGTACTCATATGGGACTTTTATCAGTAATAAAGAGTTTAAACTTTATGATTAGTTTTAATTTTTTTTATTCATCTTTAAAAGGGACATCTTAAAAAAATGAAAAATACAAAAAAAATGATGAAAAAGGCAAAATGATTAATTAATTATGGCACAAAAAAAAATCTAAAATCTCATACATTGCATTTGAATAGCAAAAGTGGAAAAGCTCATGGACTGTTCTATACAAGACAAGATAGGGATGATCCAAGCATCGCAGTTCTAAGATCCTTACCTACACATACAAGAAACTTGTCAAAGAGAAGCTATGGAGAATGAAGACAAAATAGACTGAAAGGTATCATGACCAACTGAATGCCATCAAGGAAAAGAGAATCGATGCTCTATACAAAATTCAAAGTCATCAATAGAGACTAGCTGAGCACTTCAACCAGGAGGTGAGAGGCAAAGATTCACAAGAAGTAAATCCAGTTGTGGGAGAAATCCAAGCCCTTATTCATGATCCAAGAGGAAGTTCAAACTAAACTAAGGTAGACAAGACATACTCAAGAAGATCCTATCCGATGGAGGCACCATCTTCACAAACGTGGACGGAAGTGAATTCTCCCATCCTAGCAACCTAGATTAGCTGAAATGACACATCATCCAAAGATGACATCTACTTCATATCTTTTTTTTCATGCATATGTAATCAGAACTATATGGACCTAATTCTCCTTAAAAGAAATAACTGATAGAAAAGTGATTTAAGGGATATGTAGGCAGCTCGACTTGTGTGTGGTCCAAATACAAAATATTTTTTTTGCATTGGATTCTTATTTTCTTTGTGCCTAACACATCATCCATTTAATTCTTTCGCCTAAACAAAAAAGAGAAGAAGAAAATAAAAGAGAAGAAGAAGGAAAGAATGCTCATTAAGCTAAAAACCCGAAAGGGCGGCTTAGGCAGAAATTAAAGCAAAAATAAAAGATGTCTCATTTAATGGTGATCAAATTTTGCAAAATGCAAGCCCATCATCATGACAAAAGGATAGCCCTTTCAATATCCTCTATAGCTCATCCTATATTGTGTAGTCCTATGAACCTGCAAGTATTTTGAACAAAAAATTAAAAAAAAATGTCAAGTCTAAAGTCATGGTCTAGCTAGTCCTCTTCTTCCTCCTGAGATGCAAATCTCTCATGTCCTTATTAGAATCAAAGTCTACCATAATCTGCTCAAATGAACATACTCCTCCTTCAGATCTCTATAGTTTCATTTACTGCAGTAATAGCAGTACCAACAGAATCATAATTGCTCCTATAGTAGTATTAGAAATTCTCTCTTGAGTACCAGTGGTTCTAAAACTGCTCCCAAAAATCCTTCTCTACTGTTCAAAAACTATAGTACCCCTTTCTGCCCTAACTGTAGCAGTCATTCTCTGATCTATCATGGTAGTACCATCTTGTCTCACTACAGTCACAATATTCTTTGTCATCGTTATCATAGTTTGAGTCACTACAACCTATGTGTCGCACTCTTAGTAAATCCCTAAGTCTCCTTCAAAGATCAAGTCACCCCTCTGTTTGTGTTGTAGTCCTCCTACTACTAGTGGCTCCTCCTATAGTCTCTCCTTCCTCAGTTGCATCATCCTCTATTCCCCTCAGCAAGGCAGTTGGTACTCTTTCTTAATAGGTTAAACTACCTTTATCAACCACCTATCATACCTCTCTACGGTCTCAAGTGAAATCCTAAAACGGATAGCATGATAACTGCTCAGCCAGCCACCACCTGATAACTTTGGCAATGGGAGCTGTGATCTACACAGACAATAAGAAAGAAAAACTGGGGCACATCCTGAGTCTGCCCCATCTGCCTCATCCTCTAGTGGAAAGTCATTCAAACCAAACCTAATAGGCAAACCACTTGATACTTATGGCCCCCAGTCATGAGAGATCTAATCCTTTACCATTAGTAGTACTAAAAATGTGTCCTCCGGGGGCAAGTTGCAAGCAACCATCCTATCCAATCTTTGATAATCAATAAAGCATGTGCAGACTAAAAACAAGGGCCACTAGATTTCAAAACCTAAAGCAACCCTTTGATCTCCTCGTAATGCCACTATGGCAAATATCCCACACCAATCCAAGTTGAGTTTCTCAAACTTTGTAAAGTTTCTCAGTCCATAAATGTATGTCTTCATAGGACACAAAAGTCACATAAAAAAAATTTTGCATTCACAAAGCAAATGCATTAATCCACCCTCATGCATTTATGCAATCTTCCATTATAGACATCATCACAAATCATGTATGGCATAGAAGTCAAATAAAAGGTCTGTGAATTCTAAAAATGTAAGCATCATCTGTGCACTAGCATCTACACCATCATTTGCAATCATATATCATCATGCATAAGTTGAGCCAATAGCCTCACTGACATCTCCTTAAGCTGACCAGTACTTCCTCAAAGCTAACTCATACCTCTTAAAGCTGACCTATGCCTCTTTGAAGCTAAATGATACCTTTCCAGATCCAATCAATAAATTGTGACTTTTAGAGTCCCTTTACTCCCACCAAAGTTTCTTTGAGCCTTCCGAAAAGGCCTAACCCCTCACATTTAGAAGCCTAAGTTTCTTTGGGCCAACTAAAATCTTTTTAGAATCTCTTAAACTGACTCACCATAGGCCGAGGCTCTCTATTTATCAAAGACATTCTCAGAATATGTCGAGCTGACTCACTTCCCTATCCAAATCTTATTAGAATTCCTCAAGCTGACTCACTGTAAGCGAGGCTCTCCCTTTACCAAAATCTTTTTAGAATATCTTAAGCTGACTCGCCATAGGCCAAAGTTCTCCCTTTACCAAAATCTTGTCAGAATCTCTCGATCTGACTCGCCATAGGTCGAGGCTCTCTTTTCACTAAAATATCTTGTCCAAAATTCTTTTCCACCCATAAATGTCTAGAGACGGTCACATAGACATCCATATGGTTTCTTTTTCCACCTCTTTTATCCAAATCTATCAATTTCACCTATAAAATGTCTAGAAATGATTGCCTAGACATCTATATGGTTCCATTTTCCACCTTTTTTACCTAATCTTCTTTACCTGCAGCCTTAAGGCCAAACAGATAGCCTTGATTGAGATTTACCCAAATCTTCTTTACCTCCAGCATTCCTTACCTTCAGTAATAAGGCCAAATAGATAGTCTTGATTAAGATTTACCCCATATCATCTTTACCTCCAACACTAAGGTCAGACAGATAGCCTTCATTGATATTTACCCAAATCTTCTTTACCTCTAACATTAAGGTTAGACAGATAGCCTTGATTGAGATTTACCCTAGATCATCTTTGTGTCCAACATTAAGGCCGAACAGATAACCTTTATTAAAATTCACCAAACCTTCTTTGTCCTCTAACATTAGGGCTGAACAGATAGCCTTAATTGAAATTTACCAAGACCATTCTTGCATCCAACATTAAGGCTAGAATGATAGCCATTAATAAAACGTCATTTATCCTAGAGGGCCTCCTCTCAAAAGACCTGACAAGAATACACAAGCCTAGAGTCTGACATAGCACATCTTCCCAATGTTCACTATTATTAGAATCATCTTTTGATTCAAAGCCAATTATGATGAGGGGGCAACTGTGAACCCTTAATTTTACACCTCATCATTTGGTTGCAGCTTGACACCTGCTCAGATTAGGGCGCTATGTAGAGCCAGCATAGTGGTCCGGCTAGCAAGTTAACAGGAAGGGGTCAAAGGGGTTGCCCCTTACAGTGGAGCAGGGGGCAACGCCCTTAGAGCTAAAAATGGACTTTCAATCACATTAGTATGAGGATACTTATTTTTCAAACACTGGCACTTTTTCTACCCTGACTAGACCTTCTATATCAGACAGCATTTTTCTGAAACTGACTAGATTTTTTCTCAAACTGATTGTTTAATTGTTCTAAAATTAATTTCGAATATTGACACTGACCGATTAACTTTCTGAGTTCTATAACTCCTAAAACTGATTTGGAAATCTCAAAACCTGGCTGACGAAAAAGTAAATTTCTAGCCTACATGCTCACCAAGGCACTGGGTGGCACTGTCGCCCCTCCAGGAGGCGCATTGCGTGCCTCATTGGCAGTGCCATCTAGAGGGTTGGCAACACAGGCCCCACTGTCCCGCCTGCAGTTTCCAAAATAACCCCTAACCTGATTTTTCAGCCTTTTCTAGCCCTACCCCTCATGGTCTTTTCACATTTTCACTACCAAAACTACCCTCAATCCCATTTACCTATAAATAGGCCCCCCATTTCCTCATTTCTCTTCACCCCCTTGAATTTGAGTGGATTGCTATCCTCAAATTTCTCTCTTCTTCTCCCTCTAATCACTCTCTAATTAATTAATTAATCTTTTTAATTAATTAATTATCTCACCCTAACCAAGTTAATTAATCTTTTTAATTAACTAAAACTCTTTTTTAATTAATCACTCAATTAATTAATTAAGTAATCTTTTTAATTAATTAATTAATCACTCTTTCTTCAAAAATCATTCCTTTTTCCAAAAAACAAATTAATCATTTTTCTTAATCCACCCTCCATCCAAATTAATTAATTAATCATTTTAGTTAATTAATCCATCAATCCATCCATTTCATCACATTAATTAGTTAATTAATCATTTTAATTAATTAATTAATCTTCCAATCCATCCGATCACCCAATCCCGATAAAATGGAATTTCAGTCCGGTAAAACCCTTCGCTCACTAAAGGTCAAGGTATCAGCCTTTTCCTCTGAAATCCAAACAAATCAATCAATCCAATTAACCCCTAAACCCCTCTACTTAATCATAGAACAAACTACGTGGGTTTTGATCCCCATTCAATAAGGTACGTAAGCACGTTTGGAATGTAAATCCAAACCTCAAATCCAAATCCTAATCAATCTCCTTTTCCCTTTTAATTAATGTAATTTATGAATGTTTTATTTAATTTTTGCACTCATACCATACTCATGCATTAATCATGATATTGTCATATAATTTTTGTCATCCATGAAATTAATTTTTCAATGTCAAATTAAATTTAAGTGCCAAATTTAGATTATTTAACCAAAAACCTAGTCCCTGAGCTCAACTTGGTTTGAAGACTAGTGATTTTTATTATTGGATAAATTAATTGCAAAATTAATAAATTGGAGTCAATTTGGGGTTTTTTCTTAATGTTTTCCTAACTAAATAAAATTAAGGTGGCGACTCCCAAAACCATTTTCAAAATCAACTGATCTAAACCCGAGGGTTCCATCATGAGTCTAAACTAGAATGAGCATCCCGATTCCCTCTAGCAAATCAGGCTGCTGCTCGAGCAAGGCTTTATAATGTTCTATTCATAGTCATAAGATGGCACTAAAGTATGAAGGTTATAAATGAATGGTTTGAGTAATTATAGGAAATGATAAAAAATGAATGTGGTTTCAATCTTAGGAAAGATGGCAAAATGGAATATGTAAAATAATAATAGGATCAATGGTGTTCTATAGGTTTAGGTGATCTTATGTCTTCCTAAACTCTAGGACAATCATAACCTAGAAATTAAGTTGTGACATGATCCATTCCCACTTCCACTCCAGTAATCTTATCTCCTGAAGTAATTCGGATGGTCTTTGGTATTCAAATTTCACTTGTTGATAAGTGAGACATAAAGTTACAAAATTCGCCACATCTTTCTTCATTCCAGGCCACTGATAAGTAACTCTTTATATCATGGTACATTTTGTTAGCAACTGGATTTATGCTATACGAGGTTTGATGTACTTCTTTTAGAATTCTTTCCCTCAACTCTTTTACATTAGGCACGTATAATCAATCTCCATATTTCAAGACACCTTCTTCTATTTGAAACTCCAGAGCTTATCTATTTTCCACATCCTTAAAGATTTTCATCAATCGGGGGTCTTGATTGTGCAACATTTTTATCTCATCAAAGAGTTTGGGCCTTACTTAGAAGTAAGCAAATAGCACTTATGATTCATTTATTTCCAATTGTAAACCTTCATTAAACATCTCTTTTAACACCCTTATTATTGGCCGCCTTTGTATGGCAATATGTGAGAGACAACTTATTGACTTCCTGCTTAGTGAATCTACTACAACATTGGCTTTACCAGGATGGTAAAGTATTTGGCAATCATAATCCTTTAACAATTCTACCCACCTTATTTACCTCTGTAACAACCCACACCCACCCTAGGAATTTTTGTGATAAATTGCTTGATTTAGAACTAATAAGGTTAAGAGTGTGCTTGTGTGAAAATTTATGATCTAAATGATTGATGAGTATGTGGCATATTAAATTAATTTTAATATGCATAACATATGTTGCTATTGTGAAATAAATGATTTACATAAAGTGCATTTGCATAAAAGAATTTATTTAAAATAAAATGAATTTTCATGCATAAGACAATTTTTAAGCATAAAATAATTTTATGTGTATTTTTAAAATATTTTAAAATAAATATTTTTGAGGGAAATGTTCTAGAATTAATACAAAAAATATTCTTTTTATTTTAATTCTTATTCAGCCAAAAATTTAAAGGAAAAGCCCGAATGCCCAAAAACCCACTACACCAAAATCCTCCTAACCTAATTCATTAAGGGTGTTAGTAGAAATTCCACTCCAACCCTAATATATATTCTAAAATTCGGCCAAACAAGGCTTTTCAGCAGCCATTCTCTTATTCTTTCTGTATCTTGGTAGAAAATTCTCTCAAAATATTTCTCTCCACTGAAATATTGAAAACACCTTTCCATTTCATAATTTCATGACCGTAATCGTAAGTTTTTATTCTCTTTCGATTTCTAAACTGATTTCTATGAAATAAATTATGGGAAAATCATTTTGAACTGTTTGATTACTGGTTTCTATAGATTCAATTCTGTTTGAGTGAATTTTTGGGAGAGAAAATTTATTTTCTACCAAAAACACGATTCTTTCCGCAAGATTTCTCGAAAGGTGAATTATATAACTTAAAATCATAATTTTTATGCATAAACATCATAAAGGAGGGGTGATTTGTGCATGGTTGTATTCTAAACTGATTTTTGATTTTTTTTGATGAAAAATATTGGATTAAATAATATTTTTGCATATTTCTATGATGACCAGAAAGTTTCGAAAAACAAAGGAGTTCAAGGTTTTCGTGTTAGAACTTGAAAGTTGAAAAATTTTATTCTTGCATGGTCATATGGCTGCCAATTTGTATGAATAAGTATTCTAATATGATATTTTTTTGTTTAGATGAAAAATAATGATTTGAATCATGTGTCTATTTATCGCTGAAATGAACGAAATGCGCAGAAAGCGTGGAAACTCATAATTTTTTACCTAAGCCTTTGAACTTGGAATTTTTTTGTATAAACCCTATCTATGGCTGCCAATTCATGAAGGACTGTGTTCTAAACTGATATTTTCTATGATTGAATGAAAAATAATGATTTAAACAACCTGTTTACATATTTCTGAAATGACCAGAAAATACCAAAAACAAGAAAACATATGGTTTTGTGCTCTATGATTCAAAAGTTGAATTTTTGTGTATAAATAACACCAATAGTGGCCAATTCTTATTAATTTATATTCTAAAATGATTTTTGTTATGTTTATATGAAAAATCTTGGTTCAAACCATGTTTTTACATATTTCTGAAATAGACAGAAAGTACGAAAAGAAGAATAATTTGGTTTTTACCTTGATGATGCATTCGGCCTATATAAACATTTTTCTCCCAATGTTTATAAATTTTATGTGATGTGTTTTGATGCTTATTGACATGTATGTATGTGTAATAAATGATAAAATTGCATGTTAGTTGAAGGTATGATTCTAGATAAGCTTAAATGCATTTTGGTATACTTAAGGTATCTAAACCTTATATTGTGATTAGAATGCAAATGTGATTGGAAAATATGGAACTAGATGTTATGATGAATTGATGATGAACATATGATTATGAGATAATGAAGTGAAAGTGATCATAAGAGTTAAGCATGACGCATGAAAGCTTAATTGTCAAGTTTATATGTATGGAAGTGTGAAGTGAACTAAATTAATTGTTAAAGTGAATTAATATTGAGGTAATAATATGGTGATGACCTTAAAAAGGTATTGATATGATTGCAATATGTTTTCATGTGAGCCTATAAGGCCTAAGTATGCAAGACTTTTAAAGTCAATGTGCTATATATAAGTGATGAGTACACCTATATGTGAACTCTAAGTGTATGTGTATGCTATATGTGAATGGGGTAGTTATGGGATAGGAGCATCATGAGTAAATAAATACTAAGTATTAAATCAAATATTATGTTAGAGTTTGAGGAGCTTTAGAAGTGCAAAAGGGACTACGTGTACTAGGAGCAAAGGAACCCCAAGATGAGTAAACATCGTATTCATTCTACAAGTGTGAGTAAACATTATGTTCTTGTTACAAGTGCAAGTAACATTTTGTTATGTTACAAATATGTGATGACATGCTATGTGAGCCTTTGTAATCTTTGAAACCCAAGTTCTTTCTATTTTAAATATTATTATATGATTTCTTTGTTAAGCTTGGGTTGCCAAAGGACATTTAGTCGAAAACTATTTTGGTTATCCAACGAGAATTTCTTGTGATTAACACCCTAACTTGTATTCTTTCTAGAACTACACTATCATTGTATCATTGTTCAAAAGCTAACCACTATTGTTATTGAAATACATGTTATTGTTGCCTTATGTGATATTGTTAATTGTGATTACCATTAGCTCTAGCTATAGTACCTTTACCCTTTATGCAGAATCCTCATGCCAATGCGGGTAATCATCAGAACCTGTGCACACAGTCTTAACTCGATGGATAGGGGTAGTGTATCCACCTCAGCTAGAAGGGGCAGTTCTAGCCGTGGGGCCTAATCAGCTTCATGCCTTTTATGTGATAGGAGTTGGAATTTGGTATAAGGCCACCTCTCCTCTATGTGTTCGAGTGATAGAGCAATAGCCTTCACTCACTATGTGTTATAAGTGTGATTTCTGCAAACTTGCCAAATTGAACCCTTGCCAAATTGCAACCTGATTCATGAATTATAAATCATGAACTATGTGTATAAGCTACGTGTTTCCTTTTCAAAGGAATAGGTGATAATGTATGTGCCTTTTCATTTACTCATTGAGATCATCTATCTCACCCTTTTTCCTTGTGTGGTTCCAGGTGAGCAAATGTGAGGAGACAAGGTGATGGCTCAAGTATTCTACTTCGCTTGGGAAATTCCCTGTCCGAGTTATCAATAATACGATTTTTATGAAGTCTTGTCATTAGATGCTCCGGGAATGTTAATTGACACTTATGGACACATATTATTTTTCCTTATGGATTTTATATGTAATGATTTATTTTAAGTCTTCCGCAATTTATGGTATTCATCCAAATGTTTTTAAATGAGTTAATGTAGAGTTTGGTAAGATCCTAAGTGTGATTTGTTTATATGTAAGTGGGTTCTGCGGGTATGGGTGACCTTATGTCTTCCCGTGTTCTAAGACCGTCATATCTCTAAGGTTGGGATGTGATAGCCTCAAATTTAAATCTCTTTGCTTTAAGATATATTAAAGACTTTTATGATCCATATAGACTTACATTTCTCCCCATACAAATAGTGCCTCCATATCTTTAAAGCAAAGATAACTATTACATTTCTAGATCATACATGGGATAGTTCATCTCATGTCGCTTCAGTTGCCTAGATGTGTAAGCAATAACTTTTCCATTTTGCATTAACATGTACCCTAAACTAATTCTAGAGGCATCATAGTATATGGTGAAACCTTTATTCCCATCAGGTAATGCCAATACAAGAGCTATGATTAAGCAATCTTTAAATTTTTGGAAACTCTTTTCACAAGTCTCGTCCTACTTAAACTTAACTTGCTTTCTTGTAAGCCTTATCAGTGGCACTGCTATTCTCAAAAAATCTTTTATAAAACGGCGATAGTAACCTACCATACCCAAAAAACTCCTCACTTCAATAACAGTTGTGGGTTGAGGCCAATTTGCTATCGCTTCTACCTTCTTAAGATCTACCTTGATTCCTTCTTTACTAACTATACTTCCAAGAAAATGGACTTGTTCCATCTAGAAAACACATTTAGACAATTTGGCATAACGCTTAACCTCTCTTAAAGTTTGCAACACTATTTTTATGTGTTCCTCATGTTCTTCCTTACTCCTCGAATAAAACTAGAATATCATCAACAAACACAATCACAAATTTATCCATAAATGGTTTAAACACTTGATTCATCAAACCCATAAAAGTCGCTAGTGCATTCGTCAAACCAAATGGTAGTACTGTAAATTCATAATGTCTATATCTCATTTTACATCTAGTTTTACAAATATCCTCTCGTCGGATCTTAAGTTGATGATATCCTGATTGAAAATCTATCTTAGAGAAATAACTAGCTCCTTGCAATTGATCAAATAAATCACCAATCCTTGGTAAAGGATACTTATTCTTCACAGTCACCTTATTCAATTATCTATAATCAATATACAGTCTTAGGGACCCATCTTTCTTCTTTACAAACAGAACTGAAGTACCCGAAGGGGAACTACTCGGCCTAATAAAAGCATTATCAAGCAGGTCTTGTAATTGAACTTTCAATTCTTTTAACTCTGAAGGTGCCATTCAGTAAGGCAGTGTCAATATTGGCTAAGTTCTAAGTAAGAGCTCAATTGTGAACTCTATCTCCCTATTTGGTGGCATTCCTGGTAAATCCTCAGGAAATACATTAAGGAACTCATCTATTACAAGTATCTTCTTAGTAGATTTATCTATTTTCTCAAAATCTACTACATGTGCCAAATATGCTTGACAACCCTTCTTTAATAATCTTTTTGCCCCAACAGCTGAAATAAAGTTCATAGTAAAGCTACTCCTATCACCTTGAAAAGTGAATTTGGATCCATTCTCCTTTTTGAAATTAATCCTTTTTCCTTTACAGTCTATGTGAGCATTATGTATAGATAACCAATCCATTCCTAATATGACATCAAATTCTAAAACCTCAAGTTCAATCGAATTTGTAGGAAATCTCCTATTTCCAATTTCTACCATGCAATTCTTGTATACGTGTTCTACCTCTATAATTTCTCCTAAGGGTGTGGTTATAATCAAAGGTTCGTTCATCACCTCCTTATTCTTATTTAATTTCTTAGCAAAACATGGTGAAATAAATGAATGCGTTGCACCATAATCAAACAAATATCGAGCACTAATAGACTAGATGAAGATGGTACTTATAACAACATTGTGGAATGTGCAAGCATCTTGTTGATTAAGTGCATATACTTTCCCTTTTCCTCTACCTTTTATAGCTTGCACATTGCCTGAGGATTGTCCAGCGCTATGGCCTCATCCTCCCGATCCATGATTTTCCACCTGATTCATTTGCACAGTGGGCTGTGAAGCCTTCATAGCCATCTTTTGATTGATAGTCATCAGACAATCCTTAAAAAAAGTCCCATTTGTCCATAGCGTAGGCATGCTCCCATGGCTCTTTGACAGGATCCTTGATGCTATCATCTATACATAGTGCAAGTAGGTATGGACTGACCTTATTGTCTTATTGGATATGTGTTAATGTTGCCTAGGGCTGAGGCAACTAAAACACTTCCAGCCTGGACTTGACTTTGTCCTCCCATTCTCGGCTGGTATGGAGTGGATATTGTGGAAGCACATTTAGGACCCTTACTTTGGGTAGGGCCTCCTTATTACTGGCTGCTTTGTCCTTTACTTTTTCCCTTGTGTTTCTGCTCCCTTTTTGCTCATTTAGCTCTTTCAGCCTTATGCCATTGATAAATACTTGAGCATATTCCAATACAGACATTACAGGCTTTTACTTCAATTGTTCAAATTGAAGGGCACAGTTTTGCCTTTCCCCTTCAATTAGGAACACTTCCATTAGTCTTTGCTTAAATTTAGCCTATATAGGAGGCTCATCTCCATATAGCTAATCCTCAATCTCCCTCTAGAACCATTCTCATGCATCCTTCTTGAGTTGTAGCCCTACTAGTTCAATGAGCTTTTCGTCAGAGCATAAAAGTCTCTAAGTTATCTTATCCAATTCCTCCAAAAACTCTTAGGGATCTTCCCCTTCTTCTCCTTTAAATTCAGGAGGTTTCAGCTTTTTAAAGTCATTCACTGTAAATCCTTCCTTCAATAGCATTCTTTTTTGTACATGACGTGGTGCCCTTGGCAGAAGAGGAGGTATATTCTCAACTCTAGGAACAAGTGGGGCCATAAGTGGCAAAGGTGGTGGAGGCATTTCCTACCTTCATCTCAATTCCTTAAGTTGTTGCCTTAGCTCTTGGTTGTCTTGCATTAATGCATCCATGTCTCCTGGCAGTCCTCATTCTCTTGTATCTACTGTGCATTGTTTTGATCAGGATGACTCTTTATCATTATCCTTTATGGATGCAACACTAGATGTTGCATCTGGAGCAATACTCTCAGCTTCTTGAGATCTTTGTCTTTTTTGTTCTATCCTATAAGGTAACATCTATGCCACAAATTTGATATTACCTTATTTTAGTTCATCTTATATATATCTCAATATATAAAATATATATGAATCATTTGCAACACACTGACTACTATTTAGTATTATCTTTCATTTCATGACATTACTCACTCACAACCTCTAACAATTCCATATAAACATATCATTTAACAATGTCACATTTCATTTAATAATTTGTTTACACATATCATGGATACCTTTCATAATATACCCAAGGAAGCATACAATACAAGGATCTAATTCACCTTCTCAATGGTCCTATTACAAAAGCATGAATGAAGAAATTTAGGGAAGCACTAAATAGAATGATCTTACTACAACTTCTAGAATACAAAAATAAATCATTCATTAAAATAGGGATTCAAGATGCACATCAATGTTTGATGACAAGAATCCAAACGAAGGAAGGCAAAAACATGGAGAGTCAAACATGGCTATAAGTAGAAATTTCACAAGTTTTAAAAGTTGAATGCAGGCTCCAACATAGCCAGGAATGCACCTATGTTTTTGGGCATGTTGGCTACTGCCTAAATCCTTCCAATTACTAAGCCTAACACAGCCAGGAACATTCCTATGTTACTGGGCATGTTGGCTTTTGTAAAATTTATTTTTATTTTCTGATTTTCATTATTTTCAATGTTTTTGGGCCTTAAACCTATCATATTTAGTATCCCAACTCAATTTTGACTTATTATTTATTTAAGAACTAATTTCTAATTAGAAAACTCTAATCCTTATCTAAGAAAATTCTCTAACCCACACTAAGTTAGGGTTGAACTTCCCTATATAAACTCAACCAATCATATGTAAAAAAGAAAATGGAGTTTTGGTCAACAAAATTTAATTTTCTATCTTTCATTTAACAACTACACATAATATGCATACAAAAAGATTTATATACATTCCATTGGTTATCTTTCATATTAGACTATTTGTTACATATACATACATGTCAACTGTTTCACCAAAATCCTAATCAAAATACATCCTTTCTTCTCTCTATTTTTCTTAATTCCTCGGACCCCTTTCACTATTCTTGGCTTCACTTTCCTCAGGCCTCATATGTCTATGACCTGTGGACAATAATGAAGGGGATAGCATATGCCTCCTAATGGGACATCTTTCCTCCAAATGATCTAATCAACCATAAGCTACACATAGATGCTCATGGAATCCCGGCATAACATCTTGGAGGGGTGGGATTAGTTTTGCTCCCGAATTTTAGTACAATGCCTAATTTTGGCTAACTCCCATTTCATATTTCTCATCATCCTTCTTAATTTCCATACTTCCTCCTTTAACATATGAATTTCCCTTATCACTTCCTCATATTGTGCTTTCATCCTTACTACCTAAATGGGGTCAAGATCCTCCTCTGGATCCGTCTCTTCAAGTTCAAGTGGAGCAACTGAAGTGGCATTCAATAATTCCCTTTCTCTAATAGGATTATAGATTTGTGGCATCTACATCCATAATGAAGCAATATAACACAATAATACAATAACATAATAATGCACATGTAAATCACAAAGATGAAAGAGTAACTTAACATATATCGTTAACACAGATCTAACTTAACAATACAATTTGACAATGACGAGAATTCCAATGCTTCAAGGTTTAACCTATAATTCATATGATTATTAAGCCTGAGTAATACTTAAACCTTTAGCTCTAATACCAACTCTATCACGACCTAATTTCTATACTGTGATGGTCCTAGAGTTTAAGGACACATAAGGTCACCTAAATCCATAGAAACCATTGATCCAATTATCATTTTACATATTCCATTTTGCAATCTACCCCAAGATTGAAACCTTATTCGTTCTTTATCCTTTCCCATTGTTACTTTAACCATTCATTTATAACTGTTATACTTTAGTGCCATCTCATGACCATGAATAGAACATCATTCATAAATGTTAACAAATACTATCCATACATTCTTACTTACTATCATGGATATAGATACATAACAAAAAAAAAATTATCATTTGTTTACATTACTCTCCAACACAACATATTTTATCATTAAGCCTTTAAACACCATTGAGCTCTAGATTGATTATCCTCAAGATGACACAAGCAACACAAAATATGGCACCTTTAGCAAGTCTAAAGTGAAAAAGGCTCAAAATTTACCTTGCTAATGAATCACCTAACCTAGAAAATTTTAAACAACTATGGGATGAGACAAGCTTAGTGAGTATATAATAATATAACATAACATAAAGGCAATATAAAAGGTCATCACTTGGATCAATTCAAGGTAGCAATGGAGTGATGTTAGTCAAAATTGGTCATATTGAACTTTATTATGCATTTTAGCAGAAATAATAATGGCTTAGAAGCGGAAAGCTTCCCATACATTAATATTAGAGTGGTGATCCAAATCATGCTCACTCACATGCATCACATTATGTAAAACTGATCAGGTCTTGCAGTTAGGCGTTCCCCCCTAACAGAGGCTGCGTACTTTCACCTTACCCACGGGCTTATATCAGGTGTACAAGATCTGATGTATTTCCTCACATTAGAGAGGGTTTTTGCTTATTAATAGGTATCAATGAAAGATATATCCAGAGTCTATAATTGGAATTCAATGAAAAATAGTTTAGCATATTAATCATTCTCATTATTGAGCACAACATAGGACCAAGGTAAGAGGCTCATCATGGTCAAATATCATATAAGAAAGATATGGATTTCCAAAGGGCCCAATAATTAATAGGCAACCACATATCAAATGACATTTCAAGTACATGTCAAAGGATGGTAATTCAAGCAATGGTTGCAAGCAATAAGGCATAATTACATCATATTATCAAGTACTCACCTTAACTCCTTTGCTCCTATTATTTGTTTGTTCTTTCATTAGTTTAATGTATTTCACGGTCTTGAGCAATTTTCTTGCCGTTGCCTTGAAGTCTACACCCATAACATTTCAATTACATAACAATTAGTAACTAATGGTGTTACTAATTATACCTTATACTTGTTTTATTACTTCAGTTTATAATAAAGATGTATCAATTGTGTCTTACACATACTTATATTTATTCTTATTTTTAAGCATCTCCAAGCTAAATCCCTCATTCAATTTCATGATTCCAAGTCTAAATCTCAAAATTCTCAAATTGTTCCATAAACGCTAGAATTTGGAGAAAACTATTAATTTCACATTCAAACCTCAAAATAACAATAAATTCATCAAATTATTTTTATTGTCTTGGGCCAAATATTTTTAGCTCACAAGTTTTGATGTTCACTAACTCTTAGGCCCAATGAGCTGGCTACCTTCTATTAGGCTTGGGCCTTTGTTATTTCAAGGCCAATTAACAAGCCCATTAACATACATAGAAATTTTCCTTTTACATTCCTTTCTTTCCTTTCACTATAACTTTCAAATTTATGTTCTCTAACTTCTTTGCATATATCATTAGTTATCATATGAACTCTATTTAACTGATTAGAGCATGATTAATCATAATTAAATCATATACTAGGCAAACAATTCAAATAGCGTCACAAGGTTCCTAACCAATTCCCTTTTATTTTTATACTATGCTAATATTCAAAGATCTAGTCTTTTAGCAACATTAATAACTAGAATGAGCTATGAAATACTTAGGTATTATAAGTACGAGGAGCACTACTAGCATCAAAGTTAAATGTAAATAGGAGGAAAAGAGTCCAAGGTAAGTACTTAATAATATAATATGATATGTGCCATACTCTATGAACCATTGTTGATAAACTATCTTCATTGAAAAATCCTAACTTCATGTTGAGCATGAATTACCTATTGAATATTGAACCATTTGATATGATACTTCTCTATGGCATTTAACCATTATGAACCTTTCATGTTGACTTCATAATGTGATAATTGAATTTCTTATTGTAAATTATATATGAACCTTTCTATTAATGCCTATTGATAAGCACAAATACTTTTTTGATGTGGGGTAATACATCGGACATTGTGCCCTTGGTATAAGCTTAACCTTTGTTTGGGGGAATGCCTAACCGTAAAACCTTATTAGTCTTACATAATGTGATGCATGTGAGTGAGAAAGGAATAGGCTGCCACTCTTAAATTTATATGTGTAGGAAGCATTCTGCTTTTAAGAAATTACTATTTCTACTAAAGATATTGTTTCTATATTAAATGAGAAATTGATTTATAATGACAATTTTAATTAACATTGCTCAATTGTCACAATGACCCCACCCTGATAATGATCCATATACTCACTATATATTGTATTATTATGTACTCACCGAGCTTTGTCTCATTTCTTAGTTGTTTAAATTTTTTAAGTCAGGTTGATGAGTCAGCAAGGTAAATTCCAAGCCTTGTCCTTCTGCTTAGAAATTACTCTACTAATTTGGGGTGTTATGGATTTTGGTTATGTGACTACGAAGACTGTTATTTTAGAGCTTCATGGTTACCAAAGGTTTAGTACTAATATGTTATTGGATTTATATGCACTATAAACTGTACTGTAATTACTATTATATTAGTGTATTAAGTAATGAACATGTGGATAATGATATGAAATACAAATTGGGAAATTTTATGAGATGAATGTGCAAATGGTATTAATGAGGATTTGGCAAATGATAAACTAGTAACGAACAATAAGGAAAGGTAATTAGGTTTTGATCTTGGGATAATGTTCAACATGGTAAATTGTAAAGAATAATAAGTTAAATGAGATTGTATAGGTTTAGGTGACTTTATGTCTCCCTATGGCCTAGGATTGTCATGGCTTAATAAGTGGATTGTGACATCATAAAAATTCAAAGTTCTAGAAAAATGAACATTTCAAGTATAATGTAGCGATATAATTAAATAATTACATTCCATACAAAAATAAAATTTTCTAAAATAATTCAAAACTTGGGTTGTTATAAATAATTTCAAAGAAATCCTGATATTTTGTAAAAATTTAAATTAAATTAAACTTTAATTGTTGATGAATCTTTAGCAAAGAGTAGTGTAGCATACCAAAAAATGTTTTTGATTGTCCTTTTTGGTTGAAATTGATTTTGAGCCTGCCTGAGACTCTTAGGGGTCTCACCCCGTACCTGACTTTTAATCAAACGATTATGCAAAAGATAAAGGGATAATAGCCTCTTAAAGAACTTGGATTTACTAGTGCAGCTTCACTAATTTTCACGCAAGAAACTAAAAAAAATATGAATTTGTAATTTTTTGGTTTGTATTACTGCACTACTGAGTACATTGAATACAAAGATTTTTGTAATATGAATTGCAAGTACTATAAAAATAAAAAAAAGAAACAAATGAAGGCTTCGACAATTTGAAAGTAAATAAAGGAAAAGCTGTAGAAGCTTGAAAAGCCAATAGATTGTAGTCTATTATTGATTGTTTGATTGTTTGTTTATTGGTCCTTTTTTTATGAAGTCTTCTTGTATTTATAGTGGCTAGCAGTAGATGATACCTAAATTTCAGCTCCATTTATCTATTAAGCCATCATCCCCTTTCTTTTGCCCAAAGCTATATTTAAGCCCCATGTTCTGTAGTAGTGGCTATATTTACTCTAAGTCTATTAGTCCCCCATTCCAGCACTTACGCTTTTCTTCTAGAATCTAGATTTTACTTAAAATTTGACTTGTTCTCCCAAAGGTCTACTGGGTACTTTGTGTCATGGGCTCCAAATTCTCATTTTATGGGCCTAAATTAATTAATGATTATTTGGCACAAATATACTTAGCCCACTAGAATTATGGTGCCAACAAATGCCCTCTGCAGATGCTAGGCTAGTTTAAGGCCTTGAATCTATCAAGTATATAAGTTTTGGGCTTTGGTTCCTAATGATCCACTTATTTCCACCATGAGAGCCTAAGTAAAATTCCATCCCTATGACTTAGAATTCCAATAAGAGGAAATGAAATCCCAATGTGCTTCTTCCATCTCACAAGCCAATCAAGCCTCTAGTTCTTCAAATCCCCTTCCTGCGAAGTTTCTTAATTCAAACATCACAAATCCTTTTTTCACACACACACACATATATATATATAGGTACTTTGATGGTCGTGGAATTGGCCTTGTTATGATTTAAAAGTGGCTAAAGGCCAACTTACTATGACTTTTAGCCATTGGATATATATATATATATATATATATATATATATATATATATATATATATATATATATATATATATATATATATATATATATATATATATATATATATATATATATATATATATATATATATATATATATATATATATATATATATATATATATATATATATATTGCTTCTACAGGTGACAAATACTTTGATGGTCGTGGGATCGGCCTTGTAATTGATTTTCTTCATGTTCTTGCCTCATTTTCCACTTAGTGGGAACATATTTCTTAAGATACTTGCCATTAACAAAACTTTTGTGAGGCTCTCCTTGCATACTTGACAACCAATAAGCGTTCTCATCCAGCACTTTTTGCACTTTAAAGGGGCCCTTCAATTCAGAGATCATTTGCCTATAATACCTAAAGTTTCCCTAACCTATTAGCTATTAGAGTTAGCAATCGAGACATCATAATGTTCATGTACTGTACCATTCAAAGCCTTTTAGCATGTCAAAAACCATAAGAATATCATAAGAAGTGATTCTAATGAATAATGTGACAATGAAAGAAAAATGAAATCAATTTTAATAAGAATCTTAAGTCAAACTGAGTTTGACTTAACGTGACGAAGTAGTTATTTTCTTGTGATGTGACTTTAAAGTGTTAGTGAATGAGCAAGAACATAGTATCTAAACATCCCTATCATTCAAGATTATAAAAGTGACACAAGAAGTTGATTTTAACCAAAAGTACAATAGTAATATAGAATTCAAACTTAGTTTGACCTCGTGAGCCTACACGATTCACTACTTGAATAGTGTTATTCAAAGGCTAGTAAATGTGCATTATAAAGTGTATAGAATTTATTTAGTAATATCTAGAGTGTATAGTGATAATAGAAGGAAGAAATATGTATATTAAAGTAAAAGAAAAGAAATGAAAATTTTAGTAAGTTACTAAGAATGAAATATGCATATATGAATTTGTTAATGGGCTTTTAGACTGTAAAAACCCACCCGCCCTAGGAGTTTTGTGACAAATTACTTGATTTTAGGGCTATTGTGATAATGTGTGCTTTCATGAAATTTCATGGGCTATGAGATTTATGAGCAAGTGGCATATTAGACTAATTTTAATATGTATAATATGAATTTTGAATATGAAATAGGTGATTTATGTGAACGGCAAATACATAAAATGATTTATTGCACACAAACTGAATTTTCATGCACAAAGCGATTTTTAAGCATAAAATAATTTTTATAAGCATTTTTAAAATATTTTAAATTAAATATTTTTGGGGGAATTTTAATGAAAATAAGAAGCAAAATATTTTATGTCTAATTATTTACAATCAGCCCATAAATTAGATTAAAAGCCTAACTCACCAAAAGCCTAACACACCAAAACACTTCTAACCTAGCTCATTAATGGCAAACTTGTAATTTTGCACCAAACCCTAATTTTAACCTAAAATTTGGCCTTTGCTTGTTGTGGCATCCTCTATTATGTTATTCATCATATTTTTTATAGAAAATTTTCTCAAAAATTCTCTTTCAACCAAGATTCACAAGGTGCCTCCAAACCTTGCGATTTTGTAATCTTCTTTGTAAGTTTTCCTTTTCTTTCAAGTTACTATTTGATTTTTATGAAACTAACCATGAATAATCCATAGGGGCTGTATATTTACTATTTTTGTTTGAATAATCTATATAGGGCTGTATATTTACTATTTTTCTTCTCATTAAATTTGGCCTAGGTTGTGTTTTTGAGGGAGAAACTAATTTCCAACCGGAAACGTATCTCTTTCTTTGCAAATCCATCAAAGGTGAACCCTAAAACCTAAAAGTTGGAATTTTCATGCATATGACCATAGGGGAGGGGGGGGAAATTGCTGCATTTTTATGTTCTAAATTTATTTTTGTTATGTTTACATGAAAATTATTGGTTTAAATCATGTGTTTGCATATTGCTGTAATAATCAGAAAGTGTGAAAAGCAAGAAAATCTATGATTTTTCCATAATATGTCATTCAGCCTATCTTGAGATTTTGATCCCAAGGCCTATAATTTTTGTATGACATATTTTAATGATTGTTGACATGTGTATTTGAATGATACATTATTTAATTGCATGATAGTTGGAGTAACTCTAAAAAACACCTAAAGTGTTTTGGCCTACTTAAGGTTTCCAAAACCCTAATTGTCATGTTTGATTAATATGTGTACATGATTAAGTGACATGTGAATTAGGTTTTATGATATGTTAATAGTAAATTAATGATCTTAAATTGACTATAGGATTGATTGTATGAATCGATCAAAGGAGATAAGTATAACTCTTTGAAGGCTTACTTGTTAAGTTGATGTATATAGAAAGTATTAAGTGTGCCAAGTTGAAAGTTAAATTAAATTGATATTAAGGTTATGATTTATTGTGTTAGGCTTTAGAAAAGTCTTGTTATGAGTTATTATGTGATTTCATGTGAGCCTAAGAATGGAAAGTATGCAAGACTTAAAAGTCAACATGTTATGTGCAAGTGATGAGTGCACTTCTAAGTGTAACTCCCAGTATATGTGAATGATATATATGCATAGGGTAGTTATGGGATAGAATAGCATGATGAAGTATAATGTTATGTTAGAGCTTAAGGATTGTTAGAAGTGCAAGGGCTACAGGCATTAGGAGCTAAGGAACCATAATGTGAGTAAATATTATGTTCAGGTTTCAAGTATAAGTTATCATTATATTGAACCTTTGAAATTCTTGAAACCCAAGTTCCTTTCTATTATTAATTTTAATTACATGATTTCCTTGTTAAGTTTGGATTGGCAAAGGACAATTGATCTAAAACTATTATTGTTTATTCAATGATAAGAAAAAACCTTTGTGATTGTTGCCTTACCTAATATTCTTTCTGGAACCACACTATTATTTACCCTCTGTTTAATAAGCTAGATATCTATTGCTATTATATTACATGTGATTGCATTCTTCAATGTTATTGTTATAAGTGATTGCCATTAGCTCTAGCTATGGTACCTATGAACCTTTTTATGTAAAAATCCTCGTGCCGATGTGGGAAATCATCGGAACCTGTGCACGTGGTCGTAACATGATGGATAGGGGTAATGTATCCACCTCAGCTAGAAGGGGTGACTCTAACCATGGGGCCTGATCATCTTCATGCTTATTAAGTGATAGGAGTTGGAATTTGGTTTGATACCACCTTTCCTCTAAGTGTTTGAGTCAATATGGCAACAACCTTCACTCTCTATGTGATATGTGACAAGTGTAATTTCTACGAACTTTGCTAAACTGCTAACTATGAACCATGAACTATGAATCATGAATTATGAATTATGAACTGTGAGTTATGAGCTATGAGCCCCTTTCTAAGGGATATGTGTTATTGTATAAGCCATATTGTTTACTCATTGAGATCATCTATCTCACCCCTTTTTCGTGTGCGGTTTCCAGGTGAGCATTATATGGAGGCAATATGATAGTTCAAGCAATCTACTCTACTTGGGGGATTTCCTTTGTAATAACCCATATCTATCCTAGGAGTTTTAGTGACACATTGTTTGGATTTAGGGTTATTGTGACAAACTATGTGACTTTATGAAAATTCATATGTAATGTGATTTATGGGTATGTGGCATGTTAAATTAATTTTACTATGCCTAATATGAGTTATTATTATGAAATAAATGATTTATTTGAGGTACATTAGTATAAAATAATTTATTTTATATAAAATGAATTTTCATGCAAAAAGGCCATTTTTATGAATAAAATAATTTTATGAGTATTTTAAAATAATTTTTAAATAAATATTTTGGGAAAAATTTTATAGAAAATAATAAGAAAAATATTTTATTTTTAATTAACTATAATCAACCCCAAAAATACTTAAAAAGCCCAAATACCCAAAGGCTACTACACTAAAACACTCCTAACCTAGCTAATTAAGGGTATTAATGGAAATTGCACCCAAACCCTAGTATTTAATGTAAAATTCAGTGAGCACCATATTTCCAATAGCCACCACTCTATTTTTCTGTATTTTAGGTGAAAAATTCTCTTAAAACAATTCTCTCTACTGAAATTAAGAAAAACACCTTTCAACTTTGCAATTTCTCACCTCGTATTCGTAAATTTTTCTTTCTTTTCAATTTCCCATATGATTTCTATGAAACAAATTATGAGAAAATCATTTTGAACAAGTTATTTACTGTTTTTATAGATTTAATTCAGTTTGGGTGGGTTTTTGAAAGAGAACTCTAATTCTCTACCAAAAACATAAATCTTTCTATGCGATTTCTTCAAAGATAAATCCTGTGACTCAAAATTAAAATTTTTATGCATAAACCATACCAAGGGGGTGATGTATACATTATTGAATTTTAACTAATTTTTGATGTGTTTTGATGAAAAATATTGGATTAAATCATATTTCTGCATATTACTATAATGACCGAAAAATTTCAAAAAACTAGGAAATTCAAGGTTTTTGTTCTAGAACTTAGAATTTGGAAAATTCCATGATTTCATATGCACATGGCTACTGATTTGTGTATGGAGGAATTCTAATCTGATATTTGTTTTGTTTGTATGAAAAATAATGATTTAAATCATGTGTTTACATATCGCTATAATGAACAGAAAGCGTGGAAAGCTTAAAAACTTATGATTTTCTTCCTAAACCCTAAATTTGGAATTTTCATGTATGAAAAACATCCATGGCTGCCAATTTGTACATATTGATGTTCTAAACTAATATTTTTTGTGATTGAATGAAAAATAATGATTTAAATCACATGCTTACATATTGTTGTAATGACCGGAAAGTACCAAAAATAAGAAAACTCATGATTTTACATCCTCGAAACTAAAGTTAGAAATTTTCATGCATATGAATATGTATATATGGGCCAATTCCTACATGTTTATATTCGAAAATGATTTTTGTTTTGATTACATGGAAAATCTTGATTCAAACCATATTTTTACATATTACTGTAATAGACGGAAAGTGCGAAAAGTAAGAAAATTTTAGTTTTTCTCCTAATAGGGTATTCAGCCTACCATGGGATTCTTATCCCAAATTCCATAATTTATATGCAATGTAGTTTGATTATTATTGACATGTATGAATAGATGATAAATGATTAAATTGCATGTTAGTTGAAGGAATGACCCTAGACAAGACTAAAGGCAATTTGGTATACTTAAGGTATCTTAACCTTAGGATATGATTAATATGTGAATGTGATTGGATAATATGGAAGTAAGTTGTATGATGATTTGATAATGAATTAGTGATCTTGAATTGATGAAGAGATTGGTTGAATGAATTGGTCATAAGAGATAAGCTTGACACTTAAAGGGTTATTTGTTAAGTTGACATATATGAAAGTGTTAAGTGTACTAAGATGATTGTTAAAGTAAATTGGCATTAAGATAATGATGTTGTGTTGATCTTTGAAAGGTATTGACATGAATTATAATGTGATTTTTGTATGGGCCTATAAAGGCTAAGTATGCAAGACTTTTTAAGTGAACGTGTATGTGCAAGTGATGAGGTGCACTTATATATGCAACTCTAACTATATATGAATGTTATATTTTCATGAGGTAGTTATGGGATAGAATAGCATCATAATTAAATAAATACTAAGTATTGAATTAAATATTATAGAGCTTGAGGAGTTTTAGAGGTTCAAAAGGGCTATATGTATCAGGAGCAAAGGAACCACAAGGTGAGTAAACACTATATTCATGCTACAAGTATGAGTAAACATTATGATATTGTTATAAGTACAAGCTATCATGTTATGTGAACCTTTGAGCTTCTTGAAACCCAACTTCTTTTCCATTCTTATAACTATATGATTTCTTTGTTAAGCTTGGGTTGCCAAAGGACAATTGATCCAAATCTATTTTGATTATTCAATGACAATAAAGCACCTTTGTGATTTGTTGCCTTACCTTACTTTCTTTCTGGAACCACACTATTATTTATCTTTTGTTCAATAAGCTAAATTATTATTGCTATTGTGATACATGTTATTACTTTTTTAAGTGCTATTGTTATAAGTGATTACCATAAATACGAGTGAATTGAGCAAGAGTCTTCACTCACTTATGTAAATTCGAGTGAATTGAGTAGTGTCTTCACTCACAAGTGAATTGAGCAAGATTTTTCACTCACTTATATAAATCTGAGTAAATTGAGAAGTGTCTTCACTCACGAGTTAATTGAGTAAGGGTCTTCACTCCCTTATATAATTCAAGCGAATTGAGCAGTGGCTTCACTCAAGAGTGAATTGAGCAAGAGTCTTCACTCACATATAATAAGTGTGATTTTTTGCAAACCTTGTTAAATTGCAAACTTTGATTCATGAATTGTAAAACATGAACTATGTGTTATAAGCTATAGGTTTCCTTTTTAAAAAAGGATATATGTTATCATATGTGCCATATTGTTTACTCATTGAGATCATCTATCTCACCCTTTTTTCTTTGTGTGGTTCCAAGTGAGTAGTATGAGAAGGCACGGCGATGGCTTAAGCATCCTACTTCGCTTGGGGAATTTCTTGTCCAAGATAATTGGTTTAATATATTATGAAGAGTGATAATTAGTTTAATATGTTATGAAAAGTTACCCTTAGATGCTCCACGAATATTTATTTTTGGGTGTTTATTTTGAAATGTTATCTTTCGAGGTTTTAAATTAGATTCTAAATATTATTTCCTTATTGATTTATATTAAAGTATATTTTAACTATGCTTCCGTAACTTAA
Source organism: Reutealis trisperma (assembly GCA_947687605.1). NCBI lineage: Eukaryota > Viridiplantae > Streptophyta > Magnoliopsida > Malpighiales > Euphorbiaceae > Reutealis > Reutealis trisperma. Next base: position 223,349 of record CANTUT010000628.1, on the reverse strand, counting down.
GGTTTTCTAATATATAAAAAAAAGGATTTATTTAAGTTAATATAAGAGGTTTTGGTATGATCTTAGATAGTATTTGTATAAATATAAATGGCTTCTACAGGCACAGGTGACCTTATGTCTCTCCATGTTCTAGGACCATCATGTCTTTGAAAATAGGATGTGACATCATTTTCCAAGTGTATTATCATACTGTAATGTGATGAGTCTCTTTTAGATGCTCCGAAAGTTCTTGTTTGGGGAGTTTTATTTTGGAACATTATATTTTGATGATTTGTTTAGAGTCTTAAAATGTTCTCTTCTTATGGATTGTATTTAAAGTATTTTTAAACTATTCTTCTGCAAATTAAGGTTTCCTTTTTATTAATGGTCACACTAAGTTAATGTATGAGATTTTGGGACAATCCTAAATAGTGTTTATATGTATATGAATGGGTTCTATAGGCATGGGTGACCTTATGTCTCCCCATGTTTTAGGACCGTCATATCTCTGAAATTGGGATGTGACAAAGTTAGTATCAGAGCTATAGTTTTAAGTCTAGTTTAGACTTGTTTGTTTATTGGGGTGATTAATATAATCCTGAAGCATAGGAATTTTTCCTTTCATGTCAATTATAGTCTATCGCTAGTAAGGTTTCGCAAAATCCTGATAAGCTACAGTACTCATTGTTATTGGTTGTGTGCCTTATGATTCTTTTATCAAATGACCAAAAAGAGTACCCCTACTATAGGACCTCAACTTAAAGCACCTCATGTGATATGCAAGAGGACCTAGCCTAAGATGTTCAAGAAGGCCGTGCCTGTGATCCACCGCAAGAGAGAGAAGACTCCTGACGAGGAAGACTCTATGGAGTGTCTAGGTTATAAATAAATTCAAAGTAAGATTCAAAGGTTCAAAAGAGACTGCTTAAACCTAATGAAAGAAAATAAACGTCTAAGGTCCCTAATCATGCTATAAGAGAGGACATGAAACAAATTAAGGCTAGAGATATTGAACAGATGTGAGACTATGCAACCGATGTTCGCCCTGATGAGGGGCACAATTGAGACTTGCACTAGTAGTTGGTAAATATTAGTCTAGTGGTATAGGACTTATATGATATGAATGACATTATATGACTACTTAGCTACTTAGTGAGGATTGATTTCTTTTATTGCCTATAAGATGATTGACTTTTAAAATTATAGGAGAGTTCATTATGTTATAAGTTATGTGTTACGTGATTAGGATACATGATATGTGATATGTGTCCTATAATGCGATATTATATGATGTGTGCTCATGTTAAATGCATAGCAAGTATGATAATGTGATAGTGGGGTTATATGGCTTAGAAGGGAGTTAGCTCTAAGTTCCTTACCATTATAGCAGAATGCCTCCTAAGAAAAAAGTCCACACAATTGCTTGACCTATTAGTGCAAATGAGAATGCGGTATCAAACACCACTTCAAATACTACCTCTACACCGTGAGATTGAGAGAGAGGTCTGACCCAAGAGTACCGACTATGGGCTTTAGTGAGCAAGCGTCTTCATATGAGGTCCAAGCTATACGTGAGGACATGAGGGACTTGCACAAAGAATTGGAAGAGTTACGAGCTCAAAGGCGGGAAAAGCCACTAACAGAAGAAGAGAATAGAGTATTGCCTTTCGCAATAGGGGCACCTATATAGAAGGAAAGGAAGTGGCTACTCGATGTGGGAATGACCATCCCGAAATTCAAGAACCTACAACCTCCTACCTTTAGTGGTGAGAAGGGTGACAACCCTTATGAATTTTTAGACGAGATGGACAAGCTAGTCCATCGACTATCCTACTCTAACACTTTAGTGATTGAGTTGGTAGGACTCTAACTCAAGAATGAGGCATGGTATTGGTATGAAAGGAATGTTAAGGACTGACTATATGGAGCAAACCCACCTACTTGGGCAGAGTTTAAGCAAGAGATGATGGATCAATTCTTGCCAAAAGGAGAAAGGCAGGATAGGGAACTACAGTTTGAACAACTAAGGCAGCAACCTGGAATGTCAGTGTTAAAGTATGCTAAGGAGTTTAACCAAGTTAGCAGGTTCACTGCTAACATCATTCCTACTGAAGCCAGTCACATTAATTATTTCTTAAGAGGATTGGTTACATCTCTGCTCAACTCATTGGTAGCAACTAAGTTCTCAACCTTGGCTAAGCTAATAGATAAGGCTAAGATAGTGGAAAAGAGGTATAAGACCGAGAGAGCTGAACGAGCTGAATGTGAGTAGAAGGGTAAGCATAAGAGCAAGGGTCATAGAGGCCAGCATAGAGGGGGGAGGAGGTCTAGGAAAGGAATCATCGCCAACAACTGCAACACCTGGAAAGAGTAATGGTCAATCAAAGCTCCCTACTCATGGCCATTATGGCAAGAAGCATTGTGGAGTTTATTGGAAGGTCTCTGACGCATGCCTAAAGTGTGGATAGATGGGTCACTTCATCAAAGACTGCCCACAGATGAGGAATTCAGGAAATGTGACCTCAGCACTGTGAACCCTTAATTTTGCACCTTCTAGTATGCATTTAAACCTTAAAAGCAATTGGAATTTTGTGTTTTCTATGCTCCAAACCTCCTTCTATATATAGAGGGCCTCCCCACACTTCAAAAGATCAACTTCTAGAGCTTGAAAAGCAATAAATTCAAGCAAAATGCTTTGCATTTGCTACTTACTTCGCAAGGCTAGTTGGGTGGTTTCTCCTTGATTCCTACCTTACTAGTTTAAGGTTTTTTGCCCACCTATTTGAGGCAAGTCTCTTGCCCAAGGCTTGTGTCTGCCACCCAAGGCTAGCCACTGCCTGCCGTCCAAGGCTGTCCGCTGCCTGCCGTCCAGGGCTATCCGCTGCCCATTCGAAGCTAGCCGCCGCCTGCCATCTGAAGCTAGCCATTGCTTGCCATCTAAAGCTAGCCGCTGCCTATCACCCGCCATCCAAGGCTAGCCACTACCTGCTTGAGGCTAGCTGCTACCTGCTGCCTGAGGCTAACTGCCGCCAGCCATCCAAAGCCAGCCGCCGCCTGCCATCCAAGGTAAGCTTCTTTTCCCTTAAATTCATTACTTCCTTTAGTTAGTTAATTAAATTGATTCATCTAGGTTGCTAGCTAATCAACTCAGTAATCAATTAAATTAATTAATTAATTCAACCCTCTTTTAATCAATCAATCAAAACATGATAAAGTGGCTAGGCTAAACTAACCCCTTTGCAAGATGGGAGAACTGTATGGATTCTGATTCCTATTTAAAGGGATACGTAGGCATGCTTGGTTCAAGCATCCAATCCAATTAAAATTAACTAACTCTCTCCCCTATCACCTTCTTCACTTACTTTTATTTTGCTTCCCTTTACTTAGTTATTAGGTTTAGTTTGGGGAATGTGTGACTTTCCTAGAACCCATAAGGGCCAATGGAGGTATCCCCTAAGTTTGGATTTCATTGTAATATTAACTCTATTTTATTTCAAATTCTAATTGTGTATAAACTTTATGGATTGAATGATCATGCATATTATAAATTGTCCATACATTTTAAATGCTCATGAAATATATTTTAAGTCACTCTTATATTAATTGGCCAAACTTATTTTGTTAAATTAAACTGAAAACCTAGTCCCCGAATCCTCTTTGATTTTGAGGCTAGTGATCTTTTCCTTTGGGTAATAATTAGAGTCAAATGGGTTTTTTCCTTATATTTTCCCAAATAAAAATAAATTAAGGTGGCGACTCCTGAAAACAATTTTCAAATCTATCAAAGATAAGCCCGAAGGCTTCCTTATGAGTTCTTTCCCAAATGAGCATTTTGATTCCCTTTAGCAAATCGGACCGGTGCTTGGGTGAGGCCTCACAGGCACCTGTACCATTTAGACCGTATCAACCTCAAAGGTAAGGAGCCAAGAACAAGGGACTAGCCATGGGTAATGCACCGACAGCAAAAAATAAGGGCAAAGGTTGTGTCTTTACTTTGAATTAGTAAGAGACCCGTGCTTCGCATACTGCCATCATAGGTATCTTTCCCATTCAAACTTCTAATGCAAGATGCTTGATAGATTCTAGTGCTACATATTCATTTGTGTCTCCATGTTTTGCTGAAAGTCTCAGTGGGCATAAGAAATTAATAAATGAACCCCTAGTAGTGTCGACTTCTTTAGGAGAGATGATGGAAGTAAGGTATGTATTTAAGGACTGTGAGGTAGACATTAATAGACGAAAACTTCCAATGGAGTTGTTAGAACTTGATGTACTAGAATTTGATGTGATCTTAGGAATGCATTGGGTATATGAGCATGGAGCTTGTATTGACTATAGAGGGAAGGAAGTAGAATTTTGAACTAAGGATGGGAGAAATTTATATATCAAGGAGATACCTATGATTAAGTTCCACTAGCATAATCATGGAATGGATGAGTGTATTTGGGAACCTTTGTGATTGTTGCCTTACCTAATATTCTTTCTGGAACCACACTATTGTTTATCCTCTTTTTAATAAGCTAAATATCTATTGCTATTACATTACATATGATTGCATTCTTTAATGCTATTGTTACAAGTGATTGCCATTAGCTCTAGCTATGGTACCTATAAACCCTTTTATGCAGAAATCCTCCTGCCAATGCGAGAAATCCTCAGAACCTGTGCACATGGTTTTAACCCGATGGATCGGGGCAGTGGATCCACCTCATCTAGAAAGGGCAATTCTAGCGGTGAAGCCTGATTAGCTTCATGCTTATTAAGTGATAAGAGTTGGAATTTGGTTTGATGCCACCTCTCCTCTTAGTGCTCGAGTGAATATAGCAATAGCTTTCACTCTCTATGTGATAAGTGATAAGTGTGATTTTTGTGAACCTTGCTAAATTGCAAACTATGAACCATGAACTATGAATCATGAATTATGAATTGTGAACTATGAGTTATGAGCTATGAGCCCTTTCTAAGGGATATGTGTTATTGTAAAAGCCACATTGTTACTCATTAAGATCATTTATCTCACCCATTTTTCTTGTGTGGTTTCTAGGTGAGCATTATGAGGAGGCAAGGTGATAGCTTAAGCAATCTACTTCGCTTGGGGGATTTCCTTGTCCAAGTTTATTATTGTACTGTGATGTAATGAGTCTCTTTTAGATGCTCTAGAAGTTCTTATTTGGGGAGTTTTATTTTTGGAACATCATTTTTTGATGATTTGTTTGGAGTCTTAAAATGTTCTCTTCTTATGGATTGTATTTAAAGTATTTTTAAACTATTCTTACGCAAATTAAGGTTTCCTTTTTATTAATATTCATATTAAGTTAATGTATGAGATTTTGGTATGATCCTAGGTAGTGTTTATATATACATGAGTGGGTTCTATGGGCATAGGTGACTTATGTCTTCCCATGTTTTAGGACCATCATATCTCCAAAATTGAAATGTGACATAGACCTCAAGGTCCAAGCCCATTAGAATGGTTGGCCCATAAGGCCTATGAATAGGTAAACACACATTTAACTAGAGTTAAGAATGGTTAACCAAGCTTAAGTTTGATGTTAGAAGATCTAGCCATTAAATTTGACTTGGAAGCCACCATTTTTTACTATGTCAAATCCTTCTTTAACTTGAATTTTCACTTTTCCTACAAAAAAAAAGTCCACATTCATTTTTATTATTTCCACACCTTATGATGAATATTATTAACCTAGATAAGATCCTAACCATCCAATTTAATTAAATCATAGCCATCCATTGTGTAAAAATCCACACCTACCTTAGAAGTTTTTATGACAAATTGCTTGAATTTAGAGTTATTGTGACAAAATATGTGCTTATATGAAAATTTATATGTGATGTGATTTATGAGTATATGGTATATTAAATTAATTTTAATATGTCTAATATGAATTATTATTATGAAATAAATTATTTATATGAAGTGCATTAGTATAAAACAATTTATTTTACATGAAATGAATTTTCATGCAAAAATGCGATTTTTAAGCATAAAATAATTTTTATGAGTATTTTTAAAATATTTTTAAATAAATGTTTTGGGGAAAATTTTAATGAAAATAATAAGAAAATATTTTATTTTTAATTACCTATAATCATCCCCAAAATTAAATAAAAAACCCAAATACCCAAAAACCCACTACACCAAAACACTCATAACCTAGCTCATTAAAGGTAGTCTTGGAAATTGTCCAAAACCCTACATACATAAGGTGAATTTCGGCCAGCCTTGATTTCTAGCAGCCACCATTTTGTAATTTCACTGTTTTGATAGGAAAATTCTATCAAAATAATCTCTGTACCGAAATTCACAAAACACCTTCAAATTTTGCGATTTCTTGACCATATTTGTAAGTTTTTCACTCTTTTCAATTTATTATTTGATTTCTATGAAACTAACCATGGGAAAATTATTTTTAACTAAGTATTTACTGATTTTTATTTATTAAATTTGTCCTAGGTGATTTCTTGATAGAGAAATTGATTTTTCTACCGAAAACACAAACCTCTCTATGCGATTTCTCCAAAAGTGAATCCTACAACTCAAAATTTAAATTTTAATGCATAAACTCAAGGGGAGGGCTGCCGATTTTTACATGTTTATATTCTAAATGATTTTTGATGTGTTTAGATGAAAAATAATAATTTAAATGATGTATTTACATATTACCATAATGAACAGAACATGCGGAAAGCAAGAAAACTCACGATTTTCACTCTAAAACCTAAACTTGGAATTTTCATGGATAAGAAATATCTTTGGCTAAAAATTTGTGTATATTGATGTTTTAAACTGATATTTGTTATGATTGAATGAAAAATAATGGTTTAACTCATGTGTTTACATATTACAGTAATGACCGGGAAGTACTGGAAACAAGAAAACTCATGGTTTTTCATCCTAAAAACTAAAGTTGGAAAATTTCATGCATATGGACACCTATGGCAGCCAATTCATTGGAATTTATGTTCTAAAATGATTTTTGTTTTGATTATATGGAAAATCTTGGTTCAAACTATGCTTTTATATATTACTATAATAGACAGAAAGTGTAAAAAGTAAGAAAATTCAGGTTTTCTCTTTAATGGGGTATTCGACCTACATTGGGATTCTTATCGCAATGTCTATAATTTTTATGTAGTGTATTTTAATGATTATTGACATATATGAATGAATTATGAATGGTTAAATTGCATGTTGGTTGAAGGAATGACCCTAGACAAGACTAGAGGCAATTTGGTATACTTAAAGTATCTTAACCTTATGTTGGGATTAAAATGTGAATGTGATTGAGTAATATGGAAATAGGTTTTATGATAAATTAATAATGAAATAATGATCTTAAATTGATGAATGGATTGATTGTATGAATTGATCATAAAAGAAAAGCAAGACACTTGAAGGGCTATTTTGAAGTTGACATATATGGAAAGTGTTAAATGTGTTAAGTGTAATGTTAAATTGGATTGATCATGATACATTATGTTTGACTTGAGAAAAGTATTAGTATGAATTACAATGTGATTTCATGTGAGCCTATGAAGGCTAAATGGGCAAGACTTTTAAAGTCAACATGTTATGTGCAAGTGATAAGTGCACTTCTAAGTACAACTCCAGGTGAATGTGAATGTCATATGTGCATGGGGTAGTTATGGGATAGGATAGTATGATGATTAAATAAATACTAAGTTTTGAATTAAATATTATGTTAGAGCTTGAGGAGTTTTAGAAGTGACGATCTTGTTTGTTAGGATCAAAAAGATGATCATCTTGTCTGGCAGGAATGATAAAGATGACTGTCATGTATAGTAGGAACAGTAAAAGTAGCGGTCCTTTATGGTAGGAAAGAAAAGTGATGACTCTATCTGGTAGGATCAAAAAGATGACCATCCTGTATGATAGGAATGATAAAGATAACTCTCCTATTTGGTAGGAACAATAGTAGAAATGAAAAGCAAGGATCCTGTCTGGTAGGAATAAAAAGTGATGATCTTGTCAAGTAGGATCAAAAAGGTGACCTTCCTATCTGGTAGGAATGGTAAGGATAACTGTCTTATCTAGTAGGAACAATAAAAGTAGTGGTCCTCTATGGTTGGAATGAAAAGCGATGATCCTATCTAGTAGGATCAAAAAAGATGACCATCTTGTTTAGTAAGAATGGTAAAAACAACTATCTTGTCTGGTTGGAACAGTAAAAGTAATGGTCCTTTCTGGTAGGAATGAAAAGTGATGATCCTGTCTGATAAGATTAGTAAAGATAATTGTCCTATCTTGTAGGAACAGTAAAGTAGTGGTCCTTTCTTATAGGAATAAAAAGTGATAATCCTATCTGGTAGGATCAAAATAATGACCATCCTATCCAGTAGGAATGGTAAAGATAACTGTACTGTCTTATAGGAACAATAAAGTAGTGGTCCTTTCTGGTAGGAATGAAAAGTGAGAATCCTGTATGGTAAGATCAAAAAGATGATCATCCTGTCTTATAGGAATAGTAAAGATAACTGTCTTGTTTGGTAGAAACAGTAAAAGTAGCAATCCTTTTTTATAGGAATAGTAAAAGTAGCAGTCCTTTCTGGTAGGAATGAAAAGTGATGATCCTGCTTGGCATGATCAAAAGAAAAGATGACCATCTTGTTTAGTAGGAATGATAAAGATAACCATCCTGTCTGATAGGAACAGTAAAAGTAATGGTCCTCTCTGGTAAGAATGAAAAGTGATGATCCTATCTGGTAGGATCAAAAAAGATGACCAATTTATCTGGTAAGAATGGTAAAGATAACCGTCTTGTCTAGTAGGAATAGTAAAAGTAATGATCCTTTCTGATACGAATGAAAAGTGATGATCCTATTTGGTAGGATCAAAAAGATGACCATCCTATTTATAGGAATGGTAAAGATAACTGTCATGTCTGGTAGGAACAGTAAAGTAGTAGCCCTTTCTGGTAGGAATGAAAGTGATAATCCTATCTGGTAGGATCAAAATGATGATCATTCTATCTAGTAGGAATGGTAAACATAACTGTCATGTCTAGTAGAAACAGTAAAGTAGCAGTCCTTTATTGTAGGAATGAAAAGTAATGATCCTGCCTGGTATGATCAAAAGAAAAGATAACCATCCTATCTAGTAGGAATGGTAAATATAACTATTCTATCTAGTAGGAGAAGTAAAAGTAATAGTCCTTTCTAGTTAGAATGAAAAGTGATGATCCTGTCTAGTAGGATCAAAAATATGACCATCCTATCTAATAGGAATGGTAAAGATGACTGTCCTATCCTATTGAAATAGTAAAAGTAATGGTCCTTTCTAGTAGGAATGAAAAGTGATGATCCTATCTGGTACGATCGAAAAGATGATCATCATGTCTGGTAGGAATGGTAAAGATGAATATCCTATCTTGTAGGAGTAGTAAAGATAATTGTCCTGTTTAGTAGGAGCAGTAAAAGTAGTGGTCATTTCTGGTTGGAATGAAAAGTGATGATCCTTTCTAGTAGGATCTAAAAGATGACCATCTTGTCTCATAGGAATGGTAAAGATAACTATCCTGTATGGTAGGAATAGTAAAAGTAATGGTCCTTTTTGGTAGGAATGAAAAGTGATGATTCTAGTCGGATCAAAAAGAAAACTATCATATCTGGTAGGAACAATAAAAGTAGTGTTCCTTTTTTATAGGAATGAAAAGTGATGATCCTATATAGTTAGATCAAAAAGATGACTATCCTGTCTAGTGGGAATGGTAAAGATAATTGTCCTGTCTAGTAGGAACAATAAAAATAGTGATCCTAAGATTGAGATTGATTTTTGAAAAGTGATTGATTTAGATTTATCGGGTTGATGATCTATCTTACTTCATGAGTTTGATGATTCGTCTTGATTCATGAGTCTGTTTAATGCAAAAATGTTAGATAATTATGCAACGATTGGATATCTTGAACCTGTAAAAGGGTCAACCTGATATAAAAGTGTTGATCTTTAGGATAAAGATGTCCTCATTTTAGAAAGGTGAATATTTGGAAGGGAGGTGCCCCCAATAAAGGAAAGTGGTTTGGTCATTTAGTTTTTGGTTGATTGGCTAGCTTAGAGGTGAAATGGGCATATCAGGTATAAGGCTGGTTGGTCAATGGCTATCAGTTCAGCCTAAGAAGAAGTCATTCTATAAGGTTAAGCAAGGTGTAGTCTTGGAAAAGATCAGGCTATTTAGTTTAAAAGACTTAGATAGGTCTGACTTTGGAGAAGATTTTATTTGGAGCTGGATTAGAAAGCTTGAATAAGAGGGTCAGGTCTTTGGAGATAATTAGGTTAGAAGGTTTAGGGAAGGTTAATTTGTGGGGCTTATCCTCAAAGAAGTTCACATGGAAGGCTTAGTCAAGTCCGGCACTTTGGCTTGGACAAGTTACAACCTTTGGAGAGTTTATTTGGAAGGCTCGGTCAAGTTCTGCCTTAGGCTTGGTCAAGTTTAGAAGACTCAGTTAGGTTATGGCTTTTGGGGAGTTCATTTGGAAGGCTCAATTTAATTCTTAGGACTAGGCTGGGGTGCTAACCTTTATAGGAGGTCATACTATGAGGCTAAGTCTAGCTTAAAGAAAAGGTCAGGCTAAAAAACCAGCTCGAAAAGGCTCGGTCAGATTTGGCCTTGGAGGAAATTATGGCCTTCATAAATGAAGGCCTTTTGGGAATGGGCTTCATGATGAAAGCTTTCAGGCTTAGGCTTCATGGTGAAGGATTTTTAGTTTAGGCTTCATGGTGAAGGCTTTTTGATTTAGGCTTCCTAGTGAAGGCTTCTTGGTTTGGGCTTTATGGTGAAAGCTTTTTAGTTTGGGCTTCATGATGAAGTCTTTTAGTTTCATGGTAAAGGCTTATTGGGAGTGGGCTTTATGGTGAAGGCTTTATGGCTAAGGCTTGATGGTTTTTGGGCCTTAAGGATAGTTTGTCAACTTGGGCTTTTCTACAAGGGTGCATTAGATGGTTGGCTTTAGCTAAGGTATGGTGGTGAAGGTTTTGTAAAGATTCCATAGGCTCATGGATAGGGGCTTGCCCTTTATCATAGTTGCATCAATTTTCAATCCCCAACAGATGGTTGGCAGGCCTTAACTCAATTAGACTTTATGGGTGATGTAATTTTCTAAGGAGGCTTGGTCTTTTCAAGGATAAATGATGTTTGCCAAAGAGGCATAAGATGGGCTTTGACTGGTTCATGCCCTTCTTTTGCAAGACAACACTTGATTTTGGTTTTGCCAAAGAAAACTGGCTTTAAGGATGATGAGTCTTAAAAGACATAAGATTTTTGGTTCTACTCATGGGCTTGGCCCTTAAAAGATGATGAGACTTTACTAAGGAAATAATAGTATGAGGCTTAAGCTTGAAAGGATGGAATGATACATTTCAAAATTTAGAAATGGTTCAAAAGTGGGTTGGAAATTCTAAAAAGGATTAGGAAGGTTGTATATTTTTACTATTTGTAGCATGACTCATTGAAAAGAATAAGCCAAGCTAATCTTATCATTTTGAGATTGAAAAGACATTTAGGGTGGCATTCTATTAGCTTGTACATAGATGACATATTGACTGAAAGGAAGTGCCTTAAGGAGTGGCTAAAGGACTAGCGAGAAAAGACAACTTGGGAACCATGTTCCTAATAAGAGATAAGGATGTGACGAACAAGTAAGCAATGTGAAAGATTATGCATTAGCTCTTTAAACTAAGCAATGGGATGGATTGATAAGTGATAATGACCTAGAAGGATATGCCACTGTAAGATAAGGGCACAGAAGACAATATCACTTTAGAGAATGAGCCTCTAAGGAGGAAGGATAATTTTGGAATACATAAGACGACAAAGATTGATTGAAGACAACTTTGGACAATAAGGAAGGTGACTATGATGAGCTTTCTTTCTCTTTTTTTTTCTTTCTTTTTCTCCTTTTTCTTAGCTCTAACTTATGCCTAAGCTACTCTTTAGGTTTTCAACTTAGTGAGCTTGGATTAATGAAATTTTAGAGAAAACATTCCACTATGATTTGCTGCTTCACTTTAAGGAGCTCTGACCTTTGAATTTTAGATTTGACGAACTTGTTGCCCCTTATTGAGATGTGTCATTTAATTTTGTGCTTAACTATTTGATGAGAGATCTATTTCTTGACCTTCTTTGGTTAGTAGCTGGAAAAGCAATTGTTGATGGCAACTCGATTCTAACATGTGCTAGATGTAGTAGACTTGATTGACTGTTCATTTCTCTTTTTCTCTTTCTTTTTTTTTCCTTTCTTTCTTTTTCTCTTTTTTTCTTTCCTTCTTTTTCTCTCTTCTTTTTTTTTTTGAAAGCTCATCCATGTTTAAAACAGGAAAGACAAGTGCACAAATAATTAAAAAAAAATGTGGATGTTTTATTACAAAGGAAAATTTTATTACAAGATAACAAAAGGGACTGATATGATCAACGAAAAATATATAAAAACAAAATAAGGTGATAGACCTAGACTCAAATTTAGACTCAGACTCAAACTCAAATTTGGAATTCAATCTTAGACAAGTCAGATTCACTGAACTTGAACTTTTCCATGTCATACCACTTGGGGCTAAGGTAAGGTAGGGTTGAATTGGATTCAGGTTCTTCATCACTGTTTGGGTTAGTAGTGGGGAATTCAAGTTGAAATGATGCATTTTGGATGCAATATTCAACCTTTGATGCAGTTGTAACCAAAGCTTTGAAAGCAGGTAGGTATTGGTTTAACAAGTGGACTTGATAGGTCGAAAGTAGGTTTTTAACAAGGATGTCCACTTGTTCTTGTTCTGTTGGTCTGGTTACCATTTGAATAGCTTCAGCCCTCCACCTTGTAAGGAACATGGAGAAGAACTCCTATGAAAGTTGCTTGGTAGTTTTTAAGTCACACCTAGTGACATCCATTTCACCATTGCAATGATACTGCTTGACAAAGGCACAACAGATATCATCCCACATTCTTTTCTGGCTCTTGTCTAGTGAAAAGAACCATCTCCTCATAGCACTAGTTAGTGACTATTGGAATAGTTGAGCAAGGAGCTCATCGCTAACTCCCAAACATTTCATTGCCCCTACATATATCTTCATATGAGTCTTGGGGCAAGTGGTTCCATCAAATCTTTCTAGTTCAGACATTTTGAATTTAGGAGGAAGCTTGGCATTAGGGAATAAGGTTAAATTGTCCACATCAATTAGATCATTGCGATTCTTTAGGGATTTGATGGTTCTTTCTATGGCTTTAAGTTTCTCCACGAGCAATCTAGTGTTTAAATAAGAGAAAACTTTCCCATCTTGGTTTAGATATGAGTTGGTTTGGCTCGAATTTGGGCTAGGATTGGCCTAGTTTAAGATAAGGTTTAGGTTAGGATGGTTAAGGCTAGCCTGGTTAATCACAGCCCAAACTTCCTCAATGATGAAGCGCCTTTGTTCCTTAAATTGGCCTTGTTGAGCAGCTAGGATAGCTTGGAAATGCTCTTCTTACTTCTTAAGGAGTCCGGTCACAAGTATGGTCAAGGAAGCCATGTCAAGAGGGTTGGCCATTAGTACCTTCAAATCAAAGTAACAAGGTAAGTGATGGGTATGGAATAGAAAAGGTGATGAAGGTATAGGCATACAAATCCTAAGAGAAAATGCTTCCCTATTGTGTCATGGGATAAATTTTTTGGGCTTAAGGTGAGATGGGGCAAATGTTTTAGGTTTAGGGTAGGATCAAAGATATTGGGTTTAAGGTAATGTGTTGGACTAAAGTTATTGGGTTAAGGATAACACGCTGGTTTTGAAGGTATTAGAGCACGGGGTGTTGGTCTTAAGGATAGTAGGTTTGATTTTGAACCAGGGGGTAAGATCAAGATAATGGTTTTGGTATAGAGAACCTGTGATGTCTAATTTTGTTTTTTTTTATTTTTTTAGGACAAGGATAGAGGCTATGGTTAGGCTTATGGTTAGGTAGCAAGGTTTTTAGGGTTACATATGGGTTTTGGGGTTGTAGGTTTATGGCTTAAGTCCAAAGGTTGAAGGTGGTTTAGGTTTACATTTGAGGTGTGAGGTTCTGAGTGTTTAGTGTTTAAGATAAGACTAAAGTGAGGTGTTTAAAGTATATGGTTAAGGTGATGGTGTTTAGGATAATAGTTAGGATGAGGTGTTTAGGATTGAAGGTCAAAGAGATGGTTTTAGGTTTGTGGGGGCGAAGGTGGTTGGGATAAAAGTGAGTGTGTTTAAGGTTTAGGGGTGAAAGTGCTTGGGTTAAAGGCTAGAGTAAAGGGATAATTGTGTTTAGGTCAAACATTCAGGATAATGGTTTAAGGGTTATTGGATAAGGTGATTGGGTATAGGTAAGAGTGTTTATGAGGAAGGTATTTGGATAGAGTAAGAATGTTTGACCCTTTTTCGGTTCAAGGTTCGATCGAGACTTGAGATGAATGCATGTTTTGTTATACAATATGGATGCATAATATGCATGAGGAAAACATTTCATGAAAATGCAAAGATTCAAGGTTTTAATTATGATACATACAACCTAAAGCTAAGATCTAAGTTCATTATATGAAAGGGTAAGGGTGGCTCGATTTAGGTACCCATCATACTAGAGCAGTGACATACCTAATCACATGTGAGTCAACGAGCCTGGCGTGGGTCCTACAATACGTGTATGCTCATTACACCTTTGAAAGAAACAAAGAATTCATCACAGGGTGGATGATTTTACTATCAGTAAATAGACTCAATGAGGTTTACCCACTCAATGCTACTCACTATCCATTATTTTCCTAAAACTAGGTTGAATGGCAAAAAGCCTATGCAAGTGATGCATACAAAGTCACAATCAAATTAAAAGGCCAAACTTTTTTTAAACTAATTAGTAGTTCGTTTAATTCTTTTAAAAGAATTCTCCCTAGTGGAGTTGCCAGTTGTTGTGAACCCTTTATTTTGCACCTCTAAAAGACCGACATTTGATCACAAACCCATAAAATCAGACTGGGCTCAAATCATATCAAAAACAGATGAGAATAGGCTAAAAAACAAGCTGCGACAACCCACAGGCCAGTTGAGGCAACTCGTAGCTAGTTGTGGTTACTACATCCTCTGCTGCAATTACCACAAAGGTGCCTATGGTAGCCAATTGGCTACCGCAGCCAGCCCTGCGGTTACCATAAAGCCCTTTGCAATTACTGCAGGCTTCAACTAGTTACTGCAACCCATTTTGACAGAATCCCACACCTAAAAAATCACCCTTTTAAGCGTCTACACACCTTATAAATATCTTATACCTCATAAAAACTCAAACACATAATTATATTCTTCTATACTCTCCTTAAAGCTTTCTAAACCCTAATCCTAAGCTTTCCAATCATCAAAACCCTCTTTCTTATCCTCCAAATCTCTAAAACCTCATTCCAAAACCTCCTCCATCACATAAAACCTTATTCATAAGCTTCCCAATCATCTCAAAACCCCATTCATAAGCTTCCTAATCACCTCAAATCTTATCTCTAAGCTTCTTAATCAAGAAAAGGTGCGACTCAAGTTATTTCTTTCAAAGGGAATTCATGGTATTCAAGCAAAGGTGATCCAAAGTCTTTCCTCCAAGAAAAGAGTTCATGCTATTCAAGAGTCCTTCCAAAAGGAGTGCTCGTGATATCCCCAGACCAAGGTGAACTTAGATCCGGTGTCAAGCTCACTCCCTACGTTCCTCGCCGACAGAAGCCAAAGGTAAAAGTTCTTCCTTTTTCCTTTTTCAATTCCAACTTTAAGATCTAAATCTTAAAAAATCTAATTTTTTGTTAATTAAAATCTCACCTAATTAACAAATCTCTAAGCTCCTTAAAATCAATCAAAACATGATAACGAAGACAATGACTTAAAAAAAATCCCTCCTTCATAAGAAAGGAGAACTGCGTGGGGTTTGATTCCCATTCAAAGGGATGCACAGGCTTGCCATCTCTAAGGCATTCAACTCCGCTAAAATTAACAATTTCTTCTCTCTATCACCTTCTTCATATAGTCTAAGATCAAAATTGCTTTTCTTAAATAAAAGTAAAAACTTTTAGTTCTTCTTATTATAATTATTTTATTATTCTTTTTTTCTTACTTTAAGCTGTTTAGATTATATTTGGAGAATGTGTGCTTTTCCTAGAACCCATAAAGGCTAGAGGAAAGATCCCCTTATTTGGACATTTTGACTTGTAATAGTTTTAAGTAGTTTTTCCCTTATTTTTTCGCATTTTGTAATTGTCATTATTTCATGTTGCCATGTATTGCATAAGTAATATTGTTTTATGCATCATATTATGTTTGTTCATGCATACATAAAAAGAAGTTTTTACGAAAGCTATTTTGTATTTAAAGCCAAACTAATTTTTTTATATTGTTTTAACCAAAACCTAGTCCCCGAGCCCTCTTTGGTCATTTAAGAACTAGTGCTTTTCCTTGGGATAAATGTTATAATGTTGGAGTCAATCAAATTGGGTTTTTGCTTTAATTTTCCCAACTAAAAATAAACAAAATTAAAGTGGCGATGGCGACTTCTTTTGTAACTTACAACTTACAAAATATAATTTTTTGAACTCATAGCGAGTTATAATCATGATATTTCTCCTAAATAGGCATTTTCGATTCCCTTTAGTGGATCGGACCAACCACCAGTCCAATCTACAAAAGAGAATCGAAATGCTCATTTGGGAAAGAACTCACGGGAAAGCCCACAAGCTTATCTTTGATATATTTGAAAATTATTTTAGAGTCGCCATCTTAATTTATTTTTATTTGGAAAAATATAAGAAAAAACCCATTTGATTCCCATTATTACCCAAAGGAAAAATATCACTAGCCTCGAAACTAAAGAGAATTCGGAGACTAAGTTTTCAATTTAACAAAACATGTTTTGCCAAATAATATTAAAGTAACATAAAATCTATTTCATGAATAGTTTAAAATGAATGAAAAATTTATAACATGCATGATCAATCAATCCATATATTCAACAATAAAATAAATACAAGTAAAGTCTAAAAGAAAGTTAATATTACAAATAAAAATCCCAAATTTAGGGGATACCTCTTCTAGCCCTTATGGGTTCTAAGGAAGTCACATATTTCCCAAACTAAACCTAATAACAAAGTAAAGGAAATAAAATGAGAGTAAGTGAAGAAGGTGATAGGGAGAGAATTGGTTAGTTTTAATTGGATTCAATGCTTGAACCAAGCATGCCTACGTATCCCTTTGAATAGAAATCAGAACCCACATAATTCTCCCTTCTTGCAAAGGGGTTAGTTTAGCCTAGCCATTTTATCATATTTTAATTGATTAATTAAAAGAAAGTTGAGTTCATTCATTTAACTAATTAATTATCAAGTGGACTTAATTAAGTCAGATTCTAATTAGCTATCTTAGCGATCAAGAATTAGGCAAGGAACATTAGAACACAAATCCCAAGGAGGGAAACAATAGATAAAATTATGAAAAGGAAAAGAAAAGGGAAAGAAACTTACCTCATATGGTGGGCAACAGCTAGTCTTAGATGAGGCGGCAGCTTGCCTCTACCGCTTGCCTTGGACGGTAGGTGGCAGCTTGCCCCGAATAGTAGGCAGCGACTAGCTTCAGATAGCGGACACGAGCCTCAAACAGCTAGCGATGAGTAGCCTTGGACATCAGGCAGCAGCTAGCTTTGAATGGCGGACATGAGCCTTAGGCAATAGACTTACCTCGAATAGGTGGGTGAAAAGCCTTTAACTAGTCAGGTAGGAATCAAGGAGAAACCTCCCAATATGAGCCTTGGGCAATAGACTTGCCTCAAACAGGTGAGCGGTGTGAGACCTCGCCTGAGCACCCGGTCTGATCCATTAACAGGAATCAAAAATGCCCATTTAGGAGAAATATCATGATTGGAACTCGCTATGAGTGTAGAAAATTGTATTTTGTAAGTTGTAATTTGCAAAGGGAGTTGCCACTTTAATTTTGTTTATTTTAGTTGGGAAAATTAAAGGAAAAACCAAATTTGATTAACTCCAAAATTATAATATTTATCCCAAGGAAAAGCACTAGTCCTCGAATGACCAAAGAGGGCTTGGGGACTAGGTTTTGATTAAAACAATACAAAAAATTAGTTTAGCCTAAATACAAAATAACTTTTGCAAAAAGAAGTTTTTATGTATGCATGAATAAATATAATATGATGCATGAAACAGATAGTATTTGTGCAATGCATGGCAAAATATGAGATAATGACTATTACAAAATGTGGAAAATAAAGGAAAACTACTTAAAACTATTACAAATTAAAATATCAAAATCAAGAGATTTTTTCTCTAGTCCTTATGAGTTCTAGGAAAAGCACACATTCCCTAAATATAATATAAACAACTAAAGTAAGAAAAAAAATGATAAAACAAGTATAATAAAAAGAAATAAAATTTCAAATTTAATTAAGAAAAACAATTTCAATCCTAAACTATGTGAAGAAGATGATAAAAAAAAAAATTGTTAATTTTAGCAGAGTTGAATGCCTTAGAGACGGCAAGCCTGCGTATCCCTTTGAATGGGAATCAAACCCCACTCAATTCTTCCTTCTTGCGAAGGAGGGGTTTTTAAGTAATTGCTTTTGTTATCATGTTTTATTGATTTTAAGGGTTTAAGGGATTTGTTAATTAGATCAGATTTTAATTAACAAAAATTAGATCTTTTTAGATTTAGATCTTGAAATTGAAATTGAAAAAAAGGAAAAAGAAAGAACTTTTACCTTTGGATTTCAGCGGCGAGGAATGTAGGGAACAAGTTTGGCACAGGATCTAAGTTCCACCTTAACTTAGGGATACCACGAGCACTCCTTTTGGAAGAAGGAATCTTGAATAGCGCAAACTCTTCTTGGAGAGACTTGGGTCACACCTTTGCTTGATTACCATGAGTTTCCTTTGAAAGAAATAACTTGAATTGCACCTTTTGATGATTGGAAAACTTAGAAATAGGGTTTAGAAAGGTTTAGGGAGAGTATAGAAGCACATATTTGTGTATCAAAATTGTTAGCACGTGCAAGGTATTTATAAGGAAAGTTTGGGGGCTCAAAACTATGAATTTTTGGTGTGGGAACCATGAAAAACGCACTGTGGTAATTTGTCCTAGGTTGCAATAACCACAGGGCCGACTGCAATAGCCAATTGGTTACTACAAGGACCTCTGTGGTAACCACAGCCTCCACTGCGATTAACGTAGCCGATTGCGAGTTGCCTCAACCAGCCCGCGGGTTGCCACAGCTCATTTTTTAGCCCGTTCTCATCCGTTTTTGATCCGATTTGATCTCAGTTTGATTTTATGGGTTCGTAATCAAGTGCTAATCATCTAAAGGTGTAATTTTCAAGAAATTTATTTTTCAATGGGGCGCTGCCCCCTCGACCCCTACCTACTAACTGGCTAGCGGGACCGCCACATGCGTAGCGCATGAATCTTAGCAAGTGTCAAGCTACAATCAGATCCTAAGGGTACAAATTTGAGGGTTCATAGGTGGAAAAGCTTTTAACTAATTGAGTAGAAATCAAGGAGAAACCCCTAACTTGCTTTGCAAAGTAAAGAGCAAATACAAAGTAGTTTGCTTGAAGTTAATGCTTTTCAAGCTCTAGAAGTTGATGTCTTGGAGTGTGGAGAGGTCCTCTATACATAGGGAGAAGATTGGAGGAGGAAAACACTAAAATTCTAATGCAGGATTGCAAAAACATGAAAATTCGCCATAGTTGCAGCAAATTTTCTATAAATTTTATGCTCTGCAACTCTCCTTAGGCTGGTGTTGATCATGTATTATTTCCTATACATGTTTCATTACCAGAACATTGGATTCTTTGTCATTTGAATTTCAAGGAGAGGTGTTTATTTGTATATAACTCATTAAGGTCTGCAAGGAGTGATTCGATTGCAAGAGAGGAAGTTCAAGCATATAGTGCTCTTTTACCACATTTCTTATGTATGCTTGACTTTTTTGTTGGTCGAAAGGATATTGATTTTTCTGCTGGAGCATATGCAAACAAGAGTTTAAGTGATCTATTTGATATTCAAATTGTTGAGAATTTGCCACAACAAAATGATAGGTAATTTTATGTTATTCATTATGTTACATTATTATACATGCTATTAAATTTTGTTATTTTTAACTTATTATTATTTTTTTGTAGTGATTGTGGTATTTTTTTTTTTTTTGCTCCTTTGTCGAGTATTTTATTTGTTGGAAGGAAATACTAGTGGATGGTTTTAATGTTGAGAAACATCTATGGAGACTTGTAGTTCTGTTATTCAATTATGCAAATTCAAAAAAAGAAGAAGGTTTTGATAGTGATTTTAAAGGATGCGGCAGGCTTAATGGGATTGATAAGACAAAAATGAAATAGAGAAAAGAAAGTTGATTTACGATTATATTATATTTTTATTTTGTTGATGTAATTTTTATGATGGACAAGTAGCTTTTGTGTTTTTATTATTAGATTTAGCAGTGGCATTATTTAATTTGATACTAAGTTGGTTATGAGTGTTTAAGAAGCGATTATATTTTGAGTATAGTTTGAGTATTTTTTAAATTTATCTTGAGCATATTTTGAGTTTATTATGAGTATATTATAAGTATACTCAAACTTATAATATATGTTCATCAAATTTGCAGTAGTTTATATAATTTGATATAATAGAATATGTGTATTGTAAATTCACAATATACTTATGTATACTGAATGTTATTAATTTTACTCCAAAATTTATTAAATTAGAATGTTAGATACATTATTATAGGTATATATGATTATGAAGTTTGCTGAATATAATGTCAATGTACTTTTTTTAGTCAGTTATTGTTATGGACATTATTTTTATCATTTTAATAATGTAGTTGTTTAATAAGGATTATATATTTGGAATATATACTGAATATATTGTGGGTATATTTTCAACATATTTTTAGTATATTTTCAGTAAATTATGATGTTACTAAATGCTATTAAATTTATTTAAGAACATGTTATAATTAGAAGATTAGATACATTATTATGGATTTAACAGAATGAAATTTATAAAATGTTACATGATTGTGTATAATATAGTAGATATTACACATATTGATATGCATTCATTTTTTGTAGTTTATAATTGCATTTGTTGATTAAATGAGTATATGTTAAGTATATTATAAATTTATTATAAGTATATTTTGAGCATATTGGATACTAATAATTTATTTATAGATAAAATGAAATAAAATATAAAAAATTGACAAATTTGAATAAGTATCCTTAATTATATTTAATGTAGAATTTTAAAAAAAAAATTGAAATAATATATGAACTATTGATTTACTCTTGTTGTTGGTTGATTTCTCCATGTCTTCCTATTGTGTCCTAGTTGTCCATATCTCCCATATTTGATTTTAATTTTATTTTCCCATGCAAACTTTAATCTCCTTTTCTTAGGTCTTCCTAATTTGACATTGTCTTGTGGTGGTAGCACTTTTATGTCTTTGACCTCATTTGGAACATTCCATATAGTTTCATTTCCTATTGGATATACTATTGATTCATATGTGACAAGCAACATATTTTTGGTGTAGAATTATGAACAATAATCATAAGGATTTTGGTTCATATCCTTCAGTATAGCTATTGCATGAGGATGTGGCAATTCTTCCATTTGAAACCAATTACATGTGCATGTTCTTTCTTTTAAGTTGACCATATGTGATTTTTCATTTTCAAATACTTGGACTAGTTCATCATTCATGGGTTTCACTTGAAAAATAGAGTTGAAGATGGGTATGTGCAATTGGTTAATTTTTAGATATGTGGAAAATATATACAATATACTTAAAATATACTCTGAATATACTTAAAATAAAATCAGAATTGATACATACATGTATTTACCTTCAATTTAATAGATTGAATGAAGTTTTCATTCAGCATTTGTTCTGCCCGTGTTGCTAACTTTGTGAATGTTGATTTGGCAATATTTTTGTTTGTACATGTCCACTCTTATACTAAAGCCCATAGGTACTCTAATAATGGTGTAATTGGTAGCTTCCGAGCTGCTCTATTAGATGCATTTAGTGACTCAGCTATATTTGATGTCATGGTTGAGTATATGTTGTTTTCTGAGTAAGTCTAGACCATTTGTAGTATCCTATGTTGATAAGATTTGGTTTAATCCTTTTGTCAAGTTTGTCTAGCTCTATCATATGATTATCAAATTGTTATTTCATATATGATCTAGCAGCACCAAAGAATGAGTTTTTGATTTTTTCTGAGTTTTTCTTAAATTTTATTTTCAAGTTGTTTAACAAGTGATACATACACACTCTATGAGTTGCTTCAGGATATATCTTCTTGCAAGCTTTTTCTATGCTCTCATGCCTGTCAAATATTATGCATATGTTTTCTCTTGTGCCAAATGTTTATCTTAAATTGCTGAAAAACCACCCCTAAGATGCATCATTTTCATAATCTACTATTCAGAATGTAAGTGGGAATATATTATCTCCTACATCTTGTGTGCTTGCTGAGAGTAGTGTGCCTCCATATGTTGCTTTCATGAAAGTACCATCTACAACTATAACTGGTCTACAATACTTCCATCTTTGTATTGATTCTTGTATAGCCATAAACATATAAAGGAAGTAGTTGTCCTCATCTATCCTTAATTCAGTATAAGACCCGAGGTTTATTTATGTTAACATATACAAGTAACTTGCTACCATTGCATAGGACTCATCCAGTTTGCCTTTAATCAACTCCAAAGCTTTTTCCTTTGATCTCCATGCTTTTGCATTGTTTAAAGAAATACCATAGTCTTGTTTCATGTCTCTTACAATATCTACTGGGGTATATATTATTTTGATATTGAGGTACTTAGAATTGATACAGTCTCCAACCAAAGTTGTTGTTGCTTGCCTTTGATCACCCAACCTAATTTCCAAAGGACAGGTGTGAGTGCTTTTATATTTTATGATTTTGAACATACTTATATTACCTTTTCTCGATGCTCTGAAAAACCATCTACAATTGTCAACCAAGCAATTTAAGTAGTATTGCTTTTTACAAGATTTAGTTATTTTGTATTGGAATTAGTTGTTAATTGCATAAAAACTCATTGTAGATTTCAATGTCTCCTTATCTTTGTAAACTTTCCCAACAGCAACTTTAGTATGTCTTGGGTTATTTATTACTAATAGATCTTCAAGTTTGTTTTGTGCTTCTTATAGAATAATTGAGTTGTTTTCTTTAATAGCAGCCTTGCTTATCAAATTTGTATAGTCAATGTAATATAAAATTACTTCTTCTATACACGCATTTGTTAAGATGTATTCTGAAATTGATGATGAACACTCATTCGTTGCAAGTTCTTGATTTGTTGAAGTGGATGTGAAGTAGTTGATTTATGGTTGTATTTTTGTAGTAGTTATGCACAAAGGGTACTTGGTAAAGTCAGATTCTGTCTTCTTCAACTCTAGATAGAATAAGAGATTTGCATTGCCATCTATTTTTAATGGTAGGTAACCATTCTTGACTTGATACCACATTTCAATTGTTGTCTCTTCAAGTTTGATTTCTAGTTGATTTGAAAGTATTTCCAATAGTTTCTCAAAACTGCTATCTTTGGGTATGAGTATATCCATCACTTCAAAGTCAATGTATCTAATGTTTTCTTCTCAATGTCCATTATGATGAACAAAAACTAGTATTGTGTCCATATCTGATTTAAATATATATATATATATATTAAAATTTGAATAGGCATAATGGTGTGAAAGTTAAAGTATTATATACTTACAATGTACTTGTGATATACTTGAAATATGTTGTTTACTGCTAATGCTAATAATTGTGTATGTTATTTAGAAGAAAAAGTTAACGTTGATTGTATGATATACCTAAAATATACTCATGATACACTTGAAATATAATGTTTACTGCTGATGCTGAAAAGTGTTTTGTATTTTTTTTAAAATGTAAATGTATAAATATAATATATACTTGATTCATCTTTATTTTATATTTGTATTCATGTAATAATGAATATTCAAATATTTATAAACTTATTTGTTAACACAATTCAATATAATCACAAGTTAATCAAATTAATTAAAATGTAAACCAGTGATATACTTATATATACCCTAGATATACTAATTACTAGGTTTTGCTTCAAAATATGTTGGATTTTCAAAGTTTTTTGCGCTTTATACAAATGTAAAGTAATTTTCATGAAATAGAAATTTGAAAATCATAAAATAATTATATTATATATTTGATTGGAATATTGTAAGACAGATCATAATTAGAAGAAAACAAATACATGTATGAAATTCGAATTAACTAAAAATAAATAAATGTTGAATCTGGTTTGTCAATTTAGTTCGATGAATTTTGTAGATTTGGAAATAAATTTTGATTTTTTAACATAATGATAGTTAAAAGAAGAGAAAATACAACTATATAATTATTTTCAAAATACCTGAATGATATTTGAATAACTAGTTTTAGCTTAAGAATCTTGTAAAATCTGCTAATCTATGATATTTGAAGAACTTGTTAGTATCAATTTACTGTTTACAGCAATGCCGATAGTTTTTTGGAGTTGATTCTTCAATGGGTTTCGATTTTGAAAGACATTTTATGAACATGAGGGTTTTGGAGCTGGATTTTTATATTGACATGAAGTGGAGTATATAAAAGTAAAGTTTTAAATGCTAAAAGTATAAAAGTTAATTTTGAAAAGTGGGGGTAAAAAAGTTAGCAAGGTGTCCTTTTTAGGTATTTCTATAGAAATCTTATTAAAAATTAGTAATTTTTCAACGTCATTTAACAGATGGACTAAACATTTAACAATTCTTGTATGATTTGTTAATAATTCTAATAAGAATATACGTATATAAACCATATTTAAGGTTTTTTTCCTTTATTGGTCTTTTGGACTATATGTATTCAAACCCATTTAAAATGAAAAAATTACAATTGGACTAAAATAATATAAACAAATAATATAAACCCATAAAATAATAAATACCTTTAAAATTTATGATTTTTTACACAAATACATTAAAAAAAGTATTAAAAAAAGTCTCAAAAAAAACTTAAAAAGAATATCCTATTCAGCCAATTTTTATTATAAAAATACACTACTCTCATTTTGCTCGTGGACGACTTAGAGTCCGTTTAGCATTGCATTTGAAAAAAAACGCTTTTTAATAAAAAATTTTATATTTTTTTAAAAACTGCTTTTAAGTATAAGCAGATATATTGATGCTTTTTCCAGAAGTAGATTTGAAAAAAATAGTTTATAAAAAAAATAAAAAAAATTAAAAACATTTTTTTAACTCTTAACAGTAATTCTAAATACGCTCTTAGTTTCTTTCCTTATACAGTCACACAACTCTGCATGCTTTGGTTGTGACTCAAGTTGACCTTGCTACTACATATATAACAATAATTATAATTTATTTAATTGGTTCACACTCAATTAATTTTATTATGAACTATCATTAACATTTTATGTTTACTTCTTTTACAATAGAAATTAAATATAATAATTATGCATTTTATTCTCCTAAAATAACATTATATGTACAAAATATTCACTTGATGAATTAATTTTTATTCTCTTTTTTTTATTATTATTTTTTTATAAAACTTTTATTCTCTTAATATATCACTATATTATTCTAAATATAGATTTTTGGTTAGTTTAGTTTTTTTAATTATTCTGTAAAATAATTTTTTTGGTGCATTAAAAATTTATAAACAAATCAATAAATTTTTGTTATAGTGACACTAAATTAATTTTAAAAGTCAAAACTTGTGCGTTATGCTTTTCAACTCTAATTAGTGTTAAAATTAAAAAATCCTATGTTATATGAGGTAAGATAAAAATTGGATTGATGAACATAAATATCATAATATCATGCATGATCACTATCAACATAATATGAAATAGAGTGGATTAATGGTGATTTGTGAAGTAAAAAATGAATTAAGAATTTAATAAATAAATAAAATACAATAAATTTAGAATCAAAATTGATGTTTTCCCATATAAATAATTTGTATTATATTTTAGTATCTGCAACTTCTTTATTCCTTTTTTAGATTTTAGTTTTTAATTTGTACAGGTTGTTACTTTGGTTTTTTTTTTCTTTTGTTATAAAACATCACATTCATTAAGAGCAGCAATCTTAATTTATTTTGATGTTATTTTATGTTTATTTGTAATATTGTTGTGGATACATTTTGACATGTTACAAAACACTAATTTTCTTTAAGTATTGATTAATAAAGAAAATTAATCAATCCTCTGTAAAGTGACTTATATATCTCTCTTTTATTTTTTAGGATTTCTTTTCTCATTTGAAGGCTTATACGTGTCTTATTCTATATGATGAGAACATTTCTCATCTCATTTCATATAAATTTTGTATTTAACATTTAATTTCGTTAGCTGAATAGCTATTTTGAGTATTTGACTTCTTATTGCAGCTTTGTGGGTAAGAGCATGCATGATGATGGCAGCTTGGTTGCATACTATAAGGAAGGTACTATTGAACCAACCTTGACGTACTTTGCCTAGCGACTGAAGGAAGTCAAGCATTTAGGGCATTTGACATTGTCAATCCATACTTCGAAGTTCGAGCATAAGTTATTTAGATTTTATAATTACATTTGTTTGATGTGGTTAAGGAGAGTTTGGATGATATAACTTTGTATTAATGAGCTTATTTTATCAATTTTGACACAGCTAAGAAATAATGTACTTATTTATGCTTGCTTGATTGAAGTTTGATGCTTAAGAATCACTATGAGACTATGTTGCGCACATAATGTAGATGTAATTTGGAAAATATTTCCATACGCATTTAACAATGCTTTCGTACTCATTGAAGGAATAAAGTAGCATATGCCGATACTTATATCAGACTCTTAATTCTTTATGATATTAGAGTCCTATATATATATATATATATATATATATATATATATATATATATATATACACACACTAAAATTTATTAAAAGTATACCAATTTATGGTATACGTAAACCATTTATTTTTATATTTTTTTTAAGTTTTTCCATATTTGCAATCTATATAAATGAAAAGTAGTTGCTGATACCAAAAGTATAACACTTTATGGTATACATATGCCTTTTATATTTTTTAGTTTTCCATATTTGCAATTTGTAAAAATATAAAGTAGTTGCTTATACCAAAAGTATACCAATATGTAGAAATATAAACTAGTTGCAAATACCAAATATATACTTTAAGCATACTAATTTATGGTATACATATACCATTTGCTTTAACATACTTTTTAAAATGTATAAATATAAACTAGTTGCAGATATCCAAAATATATCAAAAGTATATCACTTTATGGTATATGTATACCATTTATGTTTTCTTGTTTTTCATATCTACAATATGTATAAATATAAAGTAGTTGCTAATACCAAAAATATATCAAAAGTATTTCAATTTATGGTATACGTATACTATTTACTTTTACTTAATTTTTTTTTTCATATTTGCAATATGTATAAGTATAAACTAGTTGCAGATACTAAACAAATGTTTAAAGTATACCAATTTATGGTATACGTATACCATTTACTTTTACATTTTTTTTTTAAAAGTTTTTCATATTTGCAATCTGTATAAATATAAAGTAGTTGCAAATACTCAAAATATACCAAAAGTATACCCTTATATGGCATATGCATACCATTTTTGTTTTTTTTTTTTCCATATTTGCAATTTGTGTAAATGTAAAGTAGTCACTGATACCAAAAATATACCAAAAGTATACCAATTTGTGGTATATGTATACCATTTACTTTTACTTTTTTTTTTTCTCTTTAGTTTTTCACATTTGCAGGCTATATAAATATAAAAGTACTTGTACATATATATAATTTTTTGATATAGAAAAAAATATTAATAAAAACAATCAATTAAAAATATATAAAAGTGAACTAAATTAGTATTTGGTAAATTTGAGCGAATGAAATAAAATTTATAAAAATAAATAGAAATTATATCAATCAATCAATATGAATGGTGCACTTTTAAAAAAAAATAGTGTTGGTAACATTAAGATTTCATTAAGTAACAGAATTCAGTTAAATAATTAATTATCCATTATCAATTACTAAATTATTAGGGGATTGATATACAATCTACAATTGAAAACATATTTTCAAATTAATGAATTCTTCTAAAATAATAATTAATTATTGAAAAAAAAGTATTATTATTATTATTATTATTATTATTATTATTAAATTGATTTTATCAATCTAGTATAAGGATTAGACTTTATAGACTGTTAGTATGGAAATAAAAATAGTATGATTATATAATAAGAAAGAAAAGTTCAATTATTGGTTGGGATAGAAAACCAATAAGGAATCATTTTTAAGGACTAAAAAACAAAAATGATGACGAAATTAGTGAGGACAATTCGATGAATTATGACAACAAGTGCTAATTGTATTTATTATTGTTACATATTTATTTGAATTGATCATTTTACACAATCTATGAGCTCACCTAAAGAGTCTATATTTTACTATATCACTAGTCGAATGAGTCATTCTCTAATTATAATATAACTATAGGAAATTCATTTACAAATAATATATTATAGCAGGTAATCCTCTCTTAATAAAAATCTACATAATAAGATATCACTATAATAACTCTTAAATCTCCATAAAGAGGTAACTAAAAAACACTTAACTCTTAACTTTAAGTTTTATATCATATACTCTTCATAAATTATAATTTTACTGACTTAAGTATCGGAATTGTCCTCAAACAAATTGTCTAACCCTCTAATTTTTACCTTGCAGGAATCGAAGATCGCCTATCAATATGCTTCATATCGAAATTCATCTTGAGTGCATTAATTGGTGCGGTGAGCGTGAAATCCCACATCATCCAACATGCAACCTTCAGATCTTACAATTACAAAGCGTGCACTGGTTATCAACAAAGAAAAGTGACAACAACATGTACATGGTGCTTCAAATCAAACCAGATAAGTTTTTTGTTTATTTTCTTCTTTTGATTCTTGTGCAATCGAACAAACCAATAATAAGAAACCACTTTTCTCAAATCAATCCCACTTATTCTGTGTTCGTCTCTAGCAGATTGCATTTCCGTAACTCTTGTTGTTGTTGACTTAAAAAATAAATAAATAAACAAATAAATAAAAAGTTTAAAATACCATATATGTATATATTGAACATTGCGGGCCTAATAGCAAAGGAAACAGATAAAGACTAACCTAATCCGTTAGAATTTGAGCTGGTACGAAATCATTAGAATTTATTGATCATGTTAGTTTAATTGTCGGATTGATATTTAAAACATAATTTTTAAATATTTTAATTTATGAGGTCAATCATTTTTTCAATATATATAATAAATGTATATTTTGAATATATGATGGTATTATATTATTAAATTCATCTTAATTTTACAGAATATATAAATTATGACAAAATATTCTGATTATCTACATAAGAAAAATAGAAAAGAAATTCTTCTTTATACCTGTATTATTAATTTATTCTTTCTTAATTGTATGCATTTAAATTGATTAAAAAAATTATGTTATTACACCTTTACACTTTTTTTCAAGATCAGTAATAGTTTTGCTTATCAAAATGCATATATTGGGCAATGACACTAAAGATTATGAAGACAATTATGATATTCAAACTTGCAAAATATAAAAAGATCGCCAAGAGAAAGTCCAATCTCGAACATGGAACTCAGATAACTTAATAATATATTATCAACAAAATCTGTTTTATTCTTTTCTTTATTTGTTAGACCTAATGATTAGTTTATATTTTTTGAGCAGTAAAAGTTCAAATTTTTCAATATATACTCATATTCTCCATATATGAATTTCGACATTGACAGGAGATAGTATTCCCCACATTCGACATCGACAGGGGATAATATGCCCCATATTTGATATCGATATGGGATAGTATTCCCCACATTCGATATCAACATGAGATAATATTCCCCACATTCGACATCACCAGGGGACAGTATTCCCCACATTCGAAATCGATAGGGGATAGTATTCTCCGTGTTCGACATCATCATAGGATAGGCGAATCTTAAATGACACCCAAGACTCCTTACATTGAACATTCCCTTAGGATAAGCAAACCACAGGTATGTTACTCTTTAAGTCTTTGTTTAAAATTAGAAAAAAAAAAAAAAAAAAAAAAAAGGAGGGGGAGAAGTGTCTTGATAATAGGAATCGACATATTACAGAATTGCTTAGAACTCTTTATAAATAGTAAGTAAAAAGCTCACCCAAGACTTCCTAAAAAAAAGAATCACCATGGAATAGGTGAAGCTATAAAGCTTGTCCAAGACTCTCTAAAGAGAAAACTCGCCATGCAATAAGTGAACTACAGGTTCGTCCAAAATTCTCTAAAATAATTAAAAGAGAAAATCGCCAAGGGAATAAGCGAACTAAAAGTTCGCCCAAGATCTTTAAATTAATGATCAATGAAGAGCTTACCCAAGACTCTTAAAGTTTAAGTTGTGAAGTTTTGGAAATTGGCGAATCCTGAATTCGCCTGAAACCCATGAAATATTGTACAAATATTTACGAAAGTCCTTAGTCAAAATTATCAGATATATCAAACTTAAAAAAATAAAATATACATGAGAACTATAATGATAAAGAGATCAAAAAATATTAAGGAAGGAGCTATCGTCAGCAAAAAGATTGCTTTGAAACAGAATCTCTGAAAATAGAAGTCAATTCCAAACCTTTGACTGAGAACTAGTGGGGTGCACTTAATTAGCCAACAACTAAGGAATTGTTAGAAAACTTGTAAAATCTCTAAAAAGAAGAAGAATCAAAAGAGAAAGTGCAAAGAAAAAAATATAAAAATGACAGAGACAAAGAAAGAAGAAGAAAAAGAGTGACAGTAGAAAAGAAAAAGAAAAAAAAACTAAGAAGAAAAAAAAAACTAAGTAAAAGGTGATGACCCTATTTATGAGGCATAGTGCAAAAGACCAAAGAGAGTTTTTTCCCAATGGTACATGGAATAAAAAAGTACTTGTACAACTATATTTTCGAAATAATTATGAAGTAACGGAAACAGTGCTGTAAATATTTTTAGAAAATAAACTATTAATAAAATCACTTTCCTGACGGATTGCCTTATGATAAGATCTCCAGAAATTGAAGTGATTCCAAGTTTTTGAATTAAAATTAGTGGGGAGACATGTGTTACATACTTATTTAAATTGGTCATCCTACGTGAACTAGGAGCACGCCTAAATAGCTCATATCCTACTAGACCACTAGTAAAAAGAGTTTTTCTCTTATTATAATATTGTTATGGAAAATCCATTTATAAGTATGTTGTAATAGGTAAACCTTCTCCTAATAAAAATCTACATTATAAGACTACATTATAATATATCACTATAAATAGCTCTTAAATTTTCATAAGAAAGTAACTAAAAAACACTTAACTCTTAACTCTTAACTCTATATCATATACTATTCATAAATTATAATTTTATTAACTTAAATATCGGAGTAGTCCCTAAACAATTTGCTTGGGCCCTCTAATTTTTTGCATTGCAGATATTAAAAATCGCTTAACAATATGTTTGAGATCGAAATTTATCTTGAGTGCATCAATTATATTAGCAAATGGAATCTTTGAATAACAAGAATATGCGAAGAACAAGAACAGAGAAGTAGAGGGTGTTTCTATAAAATAGAAAGTCACATAGCGTATTAAAATAAAAACCGAACCTGCAAAATTTAAGAAAAGAAAATGGAGCATAAAGTTGTAATTTAATATATATATATATATATAGAGAGAGAGAGGGTGTAATTTCCTCTAAAATTCAAAGGGCTATTTTATTTCATTGGGCCCTAGGTACAAGCCTTAATTGCCTAGAGTTAAAACTAAATTTAGATATATAAATTTAAAATACTTCCTTAATTATTTTAACATCTTATTTTTAATTAACGAAATATAATAACAAATTGACTTAATTAGAATATTTTAAATAATTTAACTATATTTATTATTTGTCACTATTCTATTGATTATAAAAAATAAAATTTTATACTTTATTTTTAAATAAAAAAAAAACTTAAAATTTCACCTATAAGATATCATTTACAAGAAAATTATGATTTTTTTTTTTAAAGAGTACAATTTTTTTATATAAAATTATTTTTTCTCGTATCATTATTATTTTGTATAAAATAAATCACACTTTTATACAATTAAAAATTTTTTTGTAATTAATTAGAATTCAAAAAAAAATAGTTTAACTTAAGAAAAAAATATAAAATTATAATTTTTCATAAAAAAAAATTTTTCTCTCAACCAAAATAAGTTACTTTATTTTTAAATAAAATAACCATAAAAAAAATTTAAAAAAAAAACGCCATTTATAATAATATTATTGACGATGACAAAGGGCTCAAATATAGTAAAAGACGATTTCCGGACTTGAAGACAATACTATTCTCACCGGTAACCTAGGCAAACTCAGTCCAGAAATATCAGAAATGGAGACAGCATACAATTTATATCACACAAACTATCTTATGCTGCTAAAACTGGAACTCTCTTGTTCCCGAAAGCTTGCCGCAGCCTATAATAACTATTTCTATAATGTTCAAGTGAGAAACACAATTGCCTGATAGCTTCCCTTTTCTCTTCTGCTCCCTGTAAGATTTCAATTCTTTGCCTTTCTATCTCTTCCTCCATATCCTTAGCTTTTGATCTCAACTCATCAACCAAGTTCCGTGCCATTTCAGCACCAGAAACGAGCTCCACATGCTCCATATGTAACTGATGTAAATGCTTATCCATTTGATCAATCCTATCATCCCTAGAGATTACATCTGCTTTGAGGACAGCAACTTGCGCATTAAGCTCATCTCTCTCTAACTTCAAAGCATCAAGAATTTTGTTCAAATTTTCTCTGTGACCATCTCGTTCAACAATTTCTGCCTTTAAATGATTGAGTATAGAGTTTTGTCTTTCCTCTGTTTCTGACTTTTCTGTCTGTAACATTCTGATTTCATCCTCTAAAGAACGGCTACGTGATTCGCATTCTCGGAGCTGCTCCTCCAAGATAGTCCGTTCCTCCAACAATCTTGATATTTCAGCCTTTATCTGTGCTTTTTCAGGAAAAATCTTCTGCTCAGCATCAGATACCGCAATTTTCAAATCTCTGATCTCATGATCTCTGTCTGATAAACTAGTTTTCAACCGTGCAATTCTTTCCTGCAGCTTGGAGACATCCTTTCTTTCTGTATTTAGCTTTGTTTTCAATGTACTGATGTCCTTATGAGCCAATGCAAGCTGATCCTCAAAATCGCTGAGTTTTTCAGAGGTTCCATTCTCAAGCTGATGTTTCAGACTAGCAATTTCTTTCTCTGCTTCTTGTAACTTCCTTCTTGTGATTCTGAGTTCGTCTGCCAACACCTTAATCTTGCTATTAGATTCCTCAGTTTCAGCTTCAAGTTCGTCAATATTTTCTTGAAGCTGTGATGCCTGAGTTGTCTCAGATTCCAGCTCCACCTCCCGAGTCATTGCATTTTCTACTGCTGATGATGCAGACTCAGGCTGCAAACTGTTGGCAGATTCCTGTGCTTTATATTTTTGGAGGTCAAAGTTCAATCTAGCCACCTCTTCTTCAGAGATCCATATCCTCTGATTAGCAACCTTCAAATCTTGCTCATATCCTGCAATTCTGGCAAGAAGAACCTCAGAAATCTCATTCTTCGTCCCCTTATTTGAGCCATCTCCGTTCTCCTCCTGCTGTGTCAGGAGTTTCTCTTTCATTTCACGTAGCTCAATCTCTAATTCAATT
Organism: Reutealis trisperma; assembly: GCA_947687605.1. NCBI lineage: Eukaryota > Viridiplantae > Streptophyta > Magnoliopsida > Malpighiales > Euphorbiaceae > Reutealis > Reutealis trisperma. The sequence continues at coordinate 189,456 of CANTUT010000628.1, read as the reverse complement.
ATCTTCCTGCTCATTGCATTATCACCACCATTCCCTAATATACCTGAGTAATTGTTTACAGAGGAGTCATCAGATTCTGAATCAGAATCTGTTAGTGTAGACAATTCTTCTGCTTCTCTCTGAAGATCAGAGCTACTTCCACCAGAACCAAGAAAGAAATCAAAACCAGCAGCTCGGTGCCCAGATTTACGAGGAGGTAGCCTCGGTTCTTGCACAGGAGAGGGCCACGTAGATGCTGGTTCAGAACCATTGTCAGAAATGCCTGAGCCCTGGGATAGGAGTTGTCTCTTAGAGTTTGGTTCAGAACCATTCTCAGAAATGCCTGGGCCTTGGGATAGGAGTTGTCTTTCAGAACTGCCTGAGCTAGGGGATATGAGGTCTGATGGAATGTTCTTCCTCAATTCTCCTGTCACGTGATCATAACGTTCAGCTAGAGATCGATACATGCGATAGAACTCTTCAACAAGAGAAATCAATTCTGGCCTCTTCTGGTAATACATTTCAGCTTTTTTCGCAAATGAATCTCCATCCTCTTCAATTAGCTTTAACATCCGCCTGACACTCCGGTCCATTTCTATTGTCACAGATCGTTTTGTCATTTTTTTGCTCGGCATTTTGGAAATCAAAAAGGTCATAAAATAAAAGTCTTTCTTAATTTAAAATGAAAATTTAAGAACAGTTACTCCTCTTCCAGCAGAATGGTTGATGGGTTTGAGAAATGGCAATCACTCAAAGGCATCCCAAGTTAGAATTCATGCTTAAGGCTAATTGCAGAGGAAATGGCTAAAATTATCAAACGGTTGCCTACTTTACTTGTTTTAACCATGACTCTTTTAGGAAATGAAACAAAATAGAAGGCAGATCCCAAAAGTATAGGCAACAGAAATTTAGATTAAGAAACAACCTCAGGCATACATAGTAAAGAAACATAACTTGTAAACTAGAGCTTCTTATTATGTATCGGTAAAGAGTGTAATCCACATAAAAATATGAACCAATTGACTCATAATTTGTTGCGTGTCCTTTTAACTGGCAGAGTGAGAAGGAGCAAGAAGGGAAGGGGAAAATACATATGGGTGTAAAGAGAGTATTAATATCTTACATTTGGGGCATATTTGCAACAAAATTTTAAAACACCAATAAGTGGTTGGTTTGGTATATAAAAATATAGTACACCAATGTAAAAAAAAAAAAAAATAGTACACCAAGAGTAGCTAAGAATTTTCTGGAAAGTTTAAATTACTTCCATATGGGGTAGCCCAAATGCTAACTGTGGTCCAAGCCCATCTTGGAGAGAATGATTTCTTCGCAACTATTATTCTTCTTTTAGCAGTACCAAATCTAGCAAGTAATTTTATACTTTTATATGGTTGTCTAGGAATTTTATGCATTATATGGTTGTTTAATAATTTTCTACTTTACTTTTCTATATATGAGATTGTAACCTCTATAAGCATATTTGCATTTTTGGTTGCATTCAAGAGATTCGAGTGTGAGAACCTAAGAAACTAGATTTCTACATGTTGGCATAGCCACTGCAAGTTGAGTAGAGTCAATTGGCCCCACTCAACTTCTAAAAAATTAAAAAATTGCACGTAAATTTCATGAATTTATTTTAGATGAATTTGACATATTTATATTTTAGATGAATTTGACGTATTTATATTATTGGCCCCACTGAAAATTATATATCGACCCCACCAAAATTTATATTTTACCTCATTAAATTTTATTTTTTGAAGAGTTTCACCATTAATTTATTTTTTTTTTTTGCACTTTTTCCTTACATCGTTCGATAAACTTAAAGGAGCAGCCTCGTAATTACTTGGAATATTCATTACAGAATTGTCGATCAAACCCTACTTTTATCTTCTTATTTCTTCTTTCTTTTAGCATTAGATAATGCTTAAAAAATTTAAAATACCTTTTAGCATGATAATCGAATGATTATTAGACGAAACATCTGTTTTTTATCTTGATAAGCATATACCATTAATTTGTCTTGAAAATGTGGTATATCACGACTTACAATGCGGAGATACTACCATAACAATTTAGTGATCTTAACAGTTGACTGTCAGAAATTTTTGTAAGAAAAAAAGGGGTGGGGGGAAAGAGCGCAATGTAGTGGCTTACCTTCAAGATTATCTGCAAGCCACCTAGAATTTTTGGGACTGATGTGACTATCCCACCACCAGGAATGTGATTTCCTTGATTGTAACCTCTTGAAATTCTTATTTGACTGAACCTGAAATAAGCCATTCACAATATTAAAATGTTTTTTGATTGACAAGAAAGTTCAACTAAGCATATGTCCACAGACCTGAATCGACAATGCTGAAGTTCAAGTTCCATTAGAGAGAGAGAAGGAAGAACGAGATATAAGCAACAAAAATGGCTAATGGAAAAAAAAAAAAATCGAAGCCAAGTAACACATTAAAAAAATCAGGTACGTAATTCTATCAGCTTTAAGTTCTTGGTAGTGCATTCAAACCACCATTCTTTACATCACCTTTTCCAAGTAGAATTGTTATATGGTGTCATGGTTTCCAAAACAATTTTGGCATTGTAAAAATAGTAAATTCAAATTAGAGATGGTCATAAAGTGATAGAAAGAGAATAAAGAGAAGCCAAGCAACATGAAAAAAGAAATCAAGAACATCTATCAAGCAAATTAAGAAGCTCTTAAAATTTTGGTTCATCATGCATCACAGTTCCAAATTTCAATAAGACTATCAATAATAGAGCTTGAATAAAACGTAAATTGTCATAGATTTCTAAATTACCATGGAAGAGAAAAATGCAAAGAAAAAGTAACTAATGTGTTTTGTTGGACATCATTCCTTACCATGGAAGAAGCCATTTGCAAAGCCTGTGGAAATTGAGAGTTGATAAAAGAATATGGCTTGAAAAAGTGACAGAATTCAACCTTGAAATTTTTACCCGCCACAGGCACATAAAGGTCAACTGCAACATATCAAAAGTCAAACTCAATGCATAAGTTAAGCTTTCCAAATTTTTTTCTTGCTAACTAATCAAGTTCGACACTTGGGAATCTTTCTTTTCTGGAACATACTTTTGCCGAATTAATTGGGCTTAATAAGCCAAAAATGCTCTTTGATCCGTACAATATCAATCCAGTATGCTTCTTACTATTATTACTCGTCTTCTTACCAAGTCCTTAAACTTTTAATTCAGTCCAATTTCTCCAAGTCAACATTATTTGAATAGCTCTAGCACACTAGCTAAAAATGGAGCAAACATAATAGATGGATAGAAATGCTGCCGTTGCATCCACATTACCATTGCATATATAATCAAAAAGGGGAAATTACAACAAACAATTGGACCGTTCGGAGTTATTATAAATTAAATCCCATACTTGACTTACAATATCAGCCCTGAATTCAATATCATGCCATTTTTTCAATTTCAACCAATTCTTTTAATGTTGTCAACTTTAGCATAACCTTATGATATTTGTACAATTTTAGCCAATTTAATGAATATGAACAGAAAGGCACATAAGGCCTGCACAGCTATTTCAATAAACAAACAATACTCTCTATTAACTTTTTGCGATGATGTTAAATAAAAGATATTCATATCATATAATTTTCTAATAATTAGTAAAATAACACATTGTTTTTTAGAAATAAAATTTTAAGGAAAATATTATTTTGTGTTATTTGCAATGGAAAGACGGAAACCATGTTTTTTATTAAGGTAGATAAGTACAATTTATTTTCTCACTCGTTAAACTAGCCGACAATTGTTATCAATATTTAAAAGTAGGTTAGGCTAAAATTGAGAAAATTAAAAGGTTCGCCAGAATTGAAAAAATGAAGACAAAAATAGTTTGATCATTATGCCTAATATAAATCATTGCAATTGAAGATCTCAACGAATGTTTTTTTCCCTTAATTTTTTATTCATTTATCCATGGATCCATGAAAATGAGAGAGTTGAAGCATTCCATCTACCGGATGATGATGATGAGGGTTAATTATCCTAGGAGTTATTACAAATTAGATCCAAATTAGATCCCATAAAATGAAGAGCTCATTGAATGTTTTTTCCCCCTTCAATTCTCATTTATTTCTCCAATAAATCATGAAAATGAGATTATCTAAATCATCATACCAAATCGCTTCAAAATTTAAATTGTAAGGACTCAATAGTTAAAAACATTAAAGTGCTTTTAGCAAAGCTCATGCACTATTTTATGTATTAAGCTAATAATTTCTTGATCCTAAGTAATATGCTAAAATTTGAGTATGCTCAAGTATCTACAGCGATGAACACAGAATATTATATTCGTGGTGATAAATGCATAAAAACATGCATGGATGAACAAAAACAATATTGGTAATTGGGCAAATTACAACTACAAGGCAACTCAGCAACCTCTAGAAATCATTCAAAGAAAACTATGTTTCAAAATTTACAATGTCACCCCTAATGTTTAATTTTGTTTTCAATGTACATCCTTGCCAATTTAATTTTCAAAATTTTTTGGAACTTTTATTTAACGTAATTGATTCAGGATTTTAAGTATCCATAAACTAAACATTAATTAACACATGGTTTATGAGAAGTAGTTAAGTGTTATGTTATATCAAATATTCTAAGTTTTCATTTGGATAGGTGATACAATTGAATTTTGTATTGCAATTCAAAAATCAAAAAAAAAGGGCAGTTAATATGATATCAAATCCAAATACTCATTTCTTTCAAAGAGAAAAATCATTTATTTCAAATTACTGCCTAGCCACATGTACGGTTGGGAGAATTGGTTTAGACATAAAATTGAAAATTGTTTTAAATAATAGTTCATATATCAATTATTGTTATATGTACTTTCAACATCTTGGAAAGCACTCCCTCACAAACAACATCGTGGAAAGTATGAAAAAACAATTGTTATTTTTAAAAACTAAATTTTATAAAAACTAAACCAGTAAAAAATTTAGTTTTTATATGATAATAATAGTCATCTTTATACCCTCATTTTCAATATTTGATGGAAAGAAAACAAAAAAATTTAAGGGGAAAATATCTTCAATTATAATAGTTCATAAAATTCAAGGTTGCAAGGATACCATTTCAATTGAGTAGAAATTAATTTAAAACAATGGACAAGGTACAAGATATGATCTATTCAAGACATAAAGGTATGCATTTGAAATGAAGATAGAGTTGGATTTGTTATTTTGAAAATGAAATTAAAAAAATATATATATGATATCAAATTAAATATTTATCCTTTTTAAATAATTATCTATTTAGAAGACTCTTCAATAATGAAAATATGTCAAATTCTCGTTCCAATAATGAATATTCATTGTTATACTAATCCATATATATATATATATATATATATATATATATATATATATATATATATATATATAACAGGTTTAGAATGCCATAGTATTTGCCACATGGCATATGTTCGCCATGTGTTTGCATTCTGTTGTTCCACATAGTAAGAATAAATCAATTAATGACATTAACATTTACTAATAATTAGCCTTTATTATGATAAATTAATATTAAAATTGAAATAAGCACAATTATGGTCATTGTAAATTGAGTTAATGCATAATATATATATATATATATATATATATATATATATATATATATATATATAATTTTATAAATAATGCCATATAAATTTTTTTTATTGGCTCATTAATTATTATATAAAAATTTAGATTGTTAATTACTTAGAAACATTTAATTGTTTTAATATTATTTGTAACCTAAATAAAATTTTATTAGCTAATAATATTCAATTGAAATAATTATAATTTTAAGTGATTATAAAATAATTAAACAAAAAAATTAAAGTGATCATTGTAAATAAAATATTATACCAACATTTACTAATAATTATTTGCAAATTTAATAGGCAATTATTTTGATAATTATTTTTTAGTTCATTTACATAGAAATTTGATGGAAAAATGGTATGTTTATGGTACGTATGATCGATATATAAAATACCAATTAGTCAATTATCAAATTACTCATGATTTTGTTATTTCAACTAACATATCTTTTTTTAGTTTATTTCAATCGTTCAAATGGAGTTTCTAAAATGAATCAACCACGTATATTTTGTATAGAAAAATCTTATCTCTCCTTAACAATATAAAATTAGATAGTTAATATTTTAATTATTAGTTGTAATGAGATACAAAGATAATGAATGAAAAATTGCATAAAAAAACCACTATAGCAATTTCTCTCATTGCCATTCATATATATATATATATATATATATATATATATATATATATATATACATATTACGATAATAAGAAATTATATTCTTTACTAATTAAAAATTATAAAAAATAGAATAAAATACGTTCATCTATCACTCACCACAAATATTTTATAGCTAATTTTATCTAATGCAAATTCATATAAAATTTAATTTGATGGATTTTTAACATTTTTTATGATCACTTAAAATCAATATATTATCATAATTTAAATCATTTTGGTTAAGAAAATGCAATATGAAATTAAAATTTATTTATAAGAATGTCAAAATAATTTAAAATAAACTATTATTTTCTTCTAAATTATAAAAAATTGAGAATATAATGATTAAAAATTATATAAAAGTTTAAAATTATTATTAGCTACATACAAAGTAGTGTTCCTTAATTACTATTTTTTATAAATATTCTTTCTAAGATCACTATTATTTTTTTTTATACATTACAATTAAATAATTAAAAATAAACTTACTTTGGAAAATTAAAAAAATAAATAAATTATAAAGTTTTATGCAACGGACATATTAATTCAGAAATATTAGTAATCTTATCTTATCAATTGAATGAGGCACCCAACCCCCCATTGCACATGCAGTGTTCAACAATCGAAATTAGCGCCGATACAGCCAATACTTAGCAATGTGGATCCATCTTGCATGATTCACGGGGTCCATAAGAAGAAGAAAGGCAAAGCTTCCACTATATGGAAGGTGCAAAACACGCGCATTTTGAGCGCGTGGATTGAGCGTTGTCTCGAAAAGGTAAAATATCTAAATCCGCGGGAATTAATTGACCTCATGGAGAATTCACAACTGTCCAAACAAGACGTCCAGCTACTTCCACGCGGCTCTTTTCTAATAAAACTCCTTTTACTCATTTTATTTATTATTATTACTATTATTATCATTATTATTATTAATAAATCAATCTGAAATTAAAAAAAAAAAACAAATTGCTGAAATCTAAAAATAAATCTGTATTTTGTTTTTGTTTTTGTTTCTGATACTATCCAAAACAAAAATAAATACAAAAAATTAAAAAAAATAATAGGCCGAATTTGAACAAATGTTGGAAAATAGCCAAACACTAAACAGTAATAACATCATCTCGATTTCTCAGTCAATTCAAAGATTTCGTTTTTGTTGTTTGTAATTTTTTCTTAATTACTCTCACTTATTCATAATTCAAATTCAAAACAAAATTAAATGTTTCAATAAACCAAATAATCAGAATCATAAAAATCTCATAAACACAATTTAATTAAACAATTACTGAGAAAGAGAGAGAGATGAGAGAAGGAACTTACAGAAGAAAAGAGCAAGTGAATCTCTTGTTTAATGCTGAAATCGCAGAGAAATTGAAAGACAAATCTGAAATGGCTGTTGAGACTCGAGAAGAGAAATATTGAGAAGGGAGAGGGAGGGGCAGGCCATGGCAATGGGTACGGTGCTGATAAGACTCGAGAAAGAAGGACATACAGCTTTTAAAATGGGTTTTCCCACATCGAATTCAATACAATTTGTCAAAAGTCCACTCACTTTTTGCAATATGTTGAAAAATATGAAAAATTGTTAAGTCCACCTCCATGCTGCACCATATATGCTTATAAATATATTTATATATTTATAAATTTTGAATTTCAACTTAATTATATCAATTAAATATAATTAATTAAATTTTTATGTAAAAACTATTTAAATATGGCTAATTTTGTAGATCACTTAGTACATAGATGTACGTTTTAAATGACTTGCTAGTGAAAGATAACTTGTATAAATTGTAATAAGTTAAATTGAATTTCACTTATTTTTATAATATGTGATTAATTAACTAAATATAGCTGATTTAAATGATTTGCATTTAATTAATTATTTTTAATTAATATTATATTTATAATTATTTTATTATTTTATTAATTATCTCAAATAATTTATTAATTTAAAAAAAAGATTTGTAAGCCTCACCTCTCACGCAGCCTCAACCTTTACAAATGTTCAATTTTTTTATTTTAATTATTATTTTATAATTATATTTAATTAATATTCTATTTATTGATTATATATTTAATAGCATGCATTGCACTAAATTTTTTAATTAATTTTTAATAATCATTTAATAATTATTTTTAATTAATATATTTTATTATTTTTTATATAATTATTATTTTATTAATTATTTATGTTATTTCTTTCTAATTTCGGTTAATTAATTATTGTTTTAGAAAAAATCCATAAATTTAAAAATACTTTTTTAGTGGTGGACTGTGTACCAATCAACTAAAATAATTTAGTAATTGATAATGCATAATTAATTATTTAACTGAATTTAGTTAATTAATGAAATTTTAATATTGTTGTACTATCTTTTTTTGGATCATTAGTTTTTTATAGAATTTTAACAATTCATTTATAAAATTATATTAATGAAATATGAATTTTAAATTTAATAAAGGCATATATTATTCAAATTAAAAAATTTTAAGTATAAATTACTAAAATTATATGATTATAAAAAGGTCAATTTAAAATTAAAAATTTTAACAAAATTCATTTATGTATCAAATTTATTTATATATCAAAACATAATCAGAGTCTATATAATCTACAAAATAACAAATTAAAAAAAAAAAAAAAAAAGTCATATGTTTTTAATAAAATAGAAGACTTTATCAAAAGAAAGTTGTCTTTTTTATTAAAATTATATGATTTTCTTTCATCCATACTAAAAATATCTATTTTTAATAAAAAGATAACTTTGTGCAATCATATCTCATACTTCACTAGTTTAACTCAAAATAATAATTAATATTTGAATAATATAAATCAGATTAATTTATATTCTTATATGCATAGTCAAATCAAGATATTTGAATATACATTACTAAGCATTAAAAGTATAAGAAAAATTTGAGAATTCAAAAAAAAGTCATCTTTTTTATTAGAAAAAAGATGACTTTCTTTTATTCATATTGAAAAAAGTCATTCTTTTTAATAAAAAAAAATGATTTTTGATAATTATATCTCATATTTCACTAGTTTAATCCAAAGTAATAATTTACATTTTAATAATATAAATCCAATCACTTTATATCCTTATATGCATAGTCAAATCAAGATTTTTTAGTATAAAAAAACTAAGTATTAAAGATGTAAAAAAATTTTGGAAATTCAAAAAAAAAATAGACATCTTTTTATTAAAAAAAAAAAGATGACTTTCTTTCATTCATACTAAAAAAGTCATATTTTTAATAAAAAATATGACTTTTGGCAATTAATCTACAAAATAACATATGAATACAGTCATTTGTTTTTAATAAAAAATGACTTTTGACCATCTATTAAAATTTGAGATATGCATCATTTGGGTGCTGATATGCACGATCAAATCAAAATATTTGAATATAAAAAAATAAGTATTAAAGGCGTAAGAAAATATTTGCAGATACTTAACATAAAGTATATAATAAAGTAATTACACAAACCAAACATAATCTTAATGTATACTAATTTTTGGTATACATATACAAACAAAACTTTATTTTGCATATATTAAGTATATGTTTAGTATATGTAATCAATTTAATATATACCGATTGCAAATTTTAAAAAATTAAAAATATAACTAACAATATATGGTATACGTATACCAAAATTTGGTATACATTTAGTATATATTTGGTATCTATAAATTTGCAATCAATATTTTAAAATTTTCCTTCTAAGTAATTGTCAAAATTTAAAACACGGCTAATGTAATGGCTCAATGAGCATCTATTAGAAAAATACTAATGTCAAAATCATTGTAGTTAAATTATTTACAATTAAGTCCTAATTTAGGCAAATAATCAAAATCCTGGTAGTTAAATTATTTACAATTAAATCCTAATACAAGCAAATAATTACACTTCAAACCATTAATCAAAAACTAACATTGAGTATATATGTAAATTTGAAATCAATTTGAAATCAATAAAATTTATAAAGGCCATGGTTATTAAGAAAAAATGTTTCCCTCTCTCTCTCTTTCTTCTTAACTTACTTTAACATCTTTAAAGTTTGAAATAATTAACTTTGATTTCTATTATTTTAAAATTAATATTTTAATTTTTGAAATTGGTTAATGGCAATATTTTAATTACTGTTTATAAAGTATAATATTTTTTTACTACATCTTAATATATTTTTTAATATTGACTTTAATTCATATAACAATTTCTTGATTTTGCATTTAATTTATATAACAATTTTGTCTCTAAAATTCTAAAATGTAAATGGTTATAACTTGGAACTATTGTCTAAGATTAAACAATCATTAAATAATGTATATGAATATATTTTAAATAATTATTACTTAATAACAAGTACTTTAAGAACATTATTATTAAAAATATCATAAACTAAAAATTTAAACTTTAAAAAATTAATTTCTAAAATATTCATTATAAAAAAAGTTAAAATTGTTGTTGTTATTTATTTTTATTTTGTTAAAATTTTTTGGGTGAATTTATGCTATCATAGGTGAGAGTTAATATATTCATGTTTATCCATATCTTTAATGTGTTAATATTAAAGTTCGAACATGTGACTTGAGAGAGGTTAAGCCAATTGTTAATCAATAAGTCAAAAATGTCATGCAACTAGCTAGTGCTAGAACTATAATTCCTTAATTTATAATTATATAGTAAAGTATTAATAAAAAGGAATTTTATTGTTATAAAAAATTATTATTAATTATTATTATAAAGTATTATTTTATTATTTACTATTTGCTAGAAATATATCTAGCACCTAATCACTGATTTTTTTAATGAAATTTCATCTTTGATTTAAAAAAAAAAAAAATATATCTGATTGGTTTATTTAGACCTATAATTGTTCTACTTGTTATCTAATGAATTTTTCAAATAAGTAAAAAATAAGCAAATGGTATCTCAAATGAAAATTTGGAAGATAAGGAGTTCATTGTACTAGAATCGTCGAAAAAGAAGGCTGGAAAGTCACTAGAATCGAGCTCGAAAAATCTCATCAATAGTGAAGATGGATGGTATGTGTGGTGGATTCCAATAGAGATTGGCGATGAGGCTAGTGCTGTCGGACAAATTGGCGACTCCTCTTCTCGGTGGTGCCACTTGTGTCCCATCTCGGTGACAAGACAGCAGTGATTAAGTCGGAAGAAGCTATTAACCTTTCTCTCTCTCTCTCTCTCAGCTACCAATTCTCTCTCCTCTGCCCTTGGTTTTCCAGCAGGCTCATTCAATTGATCGGTGATATGATAGTCATAAATTTTAAGGATATCTATATAACAAAGACATTATATACGACCTCTTCAAATATTACGTATATAGATTGGGTCCGATTCATGGTTTTTTTTTTTTTTTTTTTTTTTGAAATTTGATTCATAGGTTTTATTTTTGAAATCCGTCAAAGGCAATTTTAGATAATGAATTTAACGTATTTTTTAAATATATATTTATTTAATAATAATAAAAAATAAAAATTTTCAGAGATTATGATTTATATTTGTTATTTGATCATAAAATAAGTTTTAATTAAATTAAATTTTTGTGAAATTACATATGTTTAATTTTTAATTTACTTTTTATATTAAATAATTGAATTTTATAAATTATGTCTTTACAAATATGAAAATTCATAAAATTGAATTCATTACATTCTCGCAAAAAACTGAATTTTCATGAGACAAAAATAATATTTACTAATTAATAATATAAAATAATATAAAATCTCATAACTTTATAATATTAGAAATTCACAATACAAGATATCAAAATAAAGAAGAAATACAACTTATTATAACAATAATCATGATTTAAAGAATTAATCTAAGTGAATTTTTTATAAAAGTAAATAACTCGTAAATGTGAGCACAATTACATTGCAATAAATGTATTGGATAATTTTTTTAAAAAAAATTATATATTGCATTTATGTAGAAGATAATATAATAAATAATATATATTTTTTTTATTAACAAGCAAGAGAGGTCGGACTTGTGAGAGTTGTTGCTTTGAGCATCCGTTAAATTATAAAAACGTGCCGTGGTTTTTTTTTTTTTTCTTTTTTCGTGTGTGTTTTATTTTTTCTGTATTTTTTGGTGTTTTATCCTTTTTCCATCTTTTTTTTTTTTTTTTTGCCAAATTTTATCCTTTTTCAATCACTTGATTACTTTATCTTACTTGGCTCTTGCTAATTTCGTTTCTCTTCAAAAAAAAAAAAAAAAAAAAAAAAAAAAACTCTTTCCATCAAAATACTTAGTATTTTTTCTTTTTCGTCCCAAAATTTTATCTACTTTTCTTTTTTTATTGATAATTAACTAAGTATTTATCTAAAATACCCTTATTAATTCACATTAAATTAACTAAGTATTTATCTAAAATACCCTTATTAATTCACATTAAAATCATTACTTTCAATAAATCATACATTTTGTTTAACTTTAAAATTATATTTTTTAAAAATAACTTTTAAGTTTCGATGTATAAGTCTTTTGTACTATAAAATTATGATGAGTTAACATCCAACAAAATTAATATCCTAAACTCAAAGTGCGACAGTCCTAGAGTACGTGTAAACCTATAGCTATCGAAAATCCGTAAAACCCGCTAATCCTAGTTAACTATCGAAAATCCGGCAGCATGCGAGCGTAACATACGCATAACCCAAACCATGAAACCTGCAAGGTAAAAATTTCACTCCGAAAACATTGTTCTTATAACCTCAACTCCACATGCATTATCACATTCTTTCACAATTCAATCAACTCAAAATATTTTCATTAAATGATCTATTTACAATATCACAATGCAAAGGCAATTTATATTATCCACACACGTCTATATATGTATGTACAATGTATATCACAATATTATTTTAACGTCTTTAAGTACCATGAAGCAACTAAACTCCTTTGAATTCTTATATACACAACAATATATATATATATATATATATATATATATATATATATATATATATATATATATATATATATATATATATATATATATATATATATATATATATATATATATATATATATTGTTGTGTATATATTGTTGTGTATATATATATGTGTGTGGATAATATATATAATCGCCCGGTACATCAACAATAAGGTCAGTTACACACACACACACATATATATATATATACACAATAATTATAATATCATGATTAATGCATGAGCATGGTATGAGTACAATAAAAAATTAAAATGAAAAATTCATTAATTAAAAAGGGGAAAGGTGATTTGATTGGGATTTGGATTTGCTATTTGGATTTAAATTCCAAACGTGCCTATGTGGATTAAAACTCACGTAGTTCATTCCACGATTAAGTGGATGAGTTTAGGAGTTGATTAGATTAATAGATTTGACTTGGGTTTGAGAAGAAAAGGCCAATATCTTTACTTTTGGAGGACAAAGAGTTTTCCCGAACCAAAATTCCTTTTTATCAGTACCGGGTAATTGGATTGATTGAAAGATTAATTAATTAATTAAAATGATTAATTAACTAATTAATATGCTGAAAATGATGGATGGATTAATTAATTAAAAAGATTAATTAATTAATTTGAATGAAAGGTGGATTAAGAAAAATGATTAATTTGATTTTAAAGAGTGATTAATTAATTAATTAAAAAGATTAATTAATTAATTAATTAATTGAGTGATTAAAAAAAAGAGAATTTTAGTTAATTAAAAAAGATTAATTAACTTGGTTATGGTGAGGAAATTAATTAATTAAAAAGATTAATTAATTAATTAGAGAGTGGTTGGAGGGAGAAGAAGCGATGAATTAGAAGATAACTATCAACTCTAACTCAATGTGTGTTTGAAATGAGGAAATTGAAGGGCTATTTATAGGAAAATGAGGTAAGGGTGATTTGAAAAGTGAAAATGTGAAAAGACAAAAAAGATAGGGCTAAAAAATACTAAAAAAAAAAAATCAAAAAAGTGCATTTTGGGCATTTCAGCTCGATAGGGCTGATAGTCTGTGCTGCCTCTGCGTGGATCTGCACCTTAGACGCTGCCTCAATGGCTTGCTTTTCCAGGCACTTCTTTGGTCCATTTTTTAGGCTTCTAAGTCAGTTTTTAGGGCTTTTAAAGCTTAACAAAATTATTGGTTAGTGTCGTTAGGCTCGAAATTAATTTTAGAATATTTGAGCAGTTAATTGGAGAGAAAATCCGGTTGGTTTTAGAAAAACACTGTCTGGTGTAGAAGGTCTGGTCAAGGTGGAAAATGCATCAGATTGTGCCAAGAATACTCCAGTCGTTTTTAAAGAGTTCATAATTAATTTTAGAGGTGCTGAAATAAGGGTTTCCAGCTGCCCCCTCGTCAGAATTGGTTTTGAATAAAAAGTGATTCTGATGATAGTGCCATGTTAGATTCTGGACTTGTGTGTTCTTGTCAAGTCCTTTGGGAGGATACCCCCAGGATAAATGAGGTTCTATCAACGACTATTCGTCTAGCCTTGACGTTGGATGTAAGAATAGTCTTAGTGAATTTCAAATAAGGCTAGCTGTTCGGCCCTAATATTAGAAAATAAAGAAGGTTTGGTAAATTTCAATCGGCTCAATAAATTTTGAAAAGATTTTGATAAGAGGAGAGCCTTGGCTTATGGTGAGTCAGCTCAACAGATTCTGAAAAGATATTTGGTAAAAGGAGAGCCTCAACCTATGGTTAGTCTGCTCAACAGATTCTAAAAATGTTTTGATAAAGGGAGAGCCTTGGCCTATGGCGAGTTGGCTCAAAAGATTCTGAAAAGATTTTAGTAAAGAAAGAGCCTCAGCTTATGGTGAGTCGGCTCAAGATATTCTAATAAGATTTTAGTTGAGCCAAAGGAACTTGGGCTTCTGAATATGAGGGGTTAGGCCTTTTGGAAGGCTCGAAGGAACGTTACCTAGAGTAAAAGGACTCTAAAAGTCACACTTTATTAATTAGATTTAGAAAGGTATCATTTAGCTTCACAGAGATACTGGTCATCTTTAGGAGGTGTCAGTCAGCCTTTGAGAAAGTATTGGTCAACTTTAGGAGATATTGGTGAGACTATTAGCTCAGCTTATGCATGATGGTATATGATTGCAGATGGTAGATGCTAGTGCACAAATGCATGCATGTTTCAGAATTCATAGACCTTTTATTTGACTTCTATGCCATGCATTATTTATGATGATGCTTGTAATGGATGATTGCATGATACATGAGGGTGGATTCATGCATTTGCTTTATGAATGTATTTTTCATATGAATTTTATATCTGTGGAGCCATGTGTTTGTGTATTGAGAAACTCTACAAAGTTAGAGAAACTTAAGCCAGATTGGTATGGGATATTGCCATGGTGGCTTTACGAGGAGTTCGAAGGGATTAAGATCTTTCTAAGGGCTTGATTTTTAAGGTCTGGCAGCCTGAGATTTCTGTTTTGGTGTTGTTGAGAAGGACTTGTGTCCATTCTAGGGGAGTTTGGCATTTTCTGTATTTTTTTAGGAGTTTTAGACTTGCCTTAAGATGTTGCAGGCCAGATGGTGGTTGATGATGGTCAGGTGAATTTAACCACTATAATTGAAAAGTTTCATAATCCTAGTGACCAAGGAGATATGAGGGGGACAGAGGCTTAGGATGAAGGCCTTGGTTTTCTGCTTGACAGTCAGATATAAGCCTATTGATTAGGGTAATGCCAGAGTGGTAGATGAAATAGAAGCATTTTTTGGTTGGAGCTGTGTTAACAGAGACACTGATGAGTTTTGATTGCTTTGTTCGGGATTTAGAGAGATGGATTGTCTTGCCAGTTATTCTCAAGTGAGAAAAATTTATTTATTCTTACCTTTTCTATTTTGGGTGCTTTGTGGGTTATCTTGGAAGTGTGGCTGATGGATCATTTTCGGGTGGTGGCCTTTGCTTTTCAGTCTGGACATACTTTATTGAGACTTGGTTAGAGATCAGATAGGATGATTGCTTACAACTTACCTTTGGAGGACACATTTTTAGCATTGCCAATGGTAAAGTATTATCTCTCTTGACTTGGGGCCATGAGTATTGAGTGGTTTGCTTGTTGGGGCTTAGTTTTAATAACTTTCCATTAAAGGATGAGGGTCTTGAGGTATATGATGCAAACTCAGGATGTTTCCCCAGTTTTTTTCTTTTTGGAGTCTATACAGATCACAGCTCCCATTGCTAGACCTATCAGGTGGTGGCTAACTGAGGAGTTATAAAGCTGTTTATTTTGAGATTTCACTTGGAACCGCAAAGAGGTATGCTAGGTAGTTGATAAAGGTGGTTTGGCCAATTGAGAAAAGAGTACTAGGCTGCCTTGCTTAGGGGAATAGAGGATGACGCAGCTAAGGAAGGAGAGATTGTATGAGGAGCCACTAGTAGCAAAATAACTGTAGCATAAACAGAAGGGATGACTTGTTCTTTGAAGGAGACTCAGGGATCTACTAGAAGTGTAACACCACAGGTTGTAGCAGTGACTCAAAAAAGGAGATTGTGACTGCGTTGAGGATAGGATGACACTACATTAGAGGTTCAAAGAAAGACTACTGCAGTAGAAAGGAGGACTGCATCTTTTGAATTGTAAAAGAGGATTTTTTAGCATAGTTTCAGAACTACTAATATTCAAGAAAGGGTTTTCGATACTACTGTGATGAGTAGTTTTGATTCTGTTGGTACTTCTATTGCTGCGACAGAGAGAGCTACAGAGACTTGAAGGAGGGGTGTACTCTTTTGAGGAGATTGTGGTAGACTCTGACTCTGACGAGGACACAAAAGATTTGCACCTTAGGAGGTGGAGAGGACTAGCTAGACCATGACTTCATATATGACCTTTTTTTTTTTGCTTTTTATTTAAAATAATTACAGGTGGACAAGACTACACAAAACACGATAAGCTATGGATGACATTGAAAAAGCTATCATTTATGTCAAAATAATGGGTTTGTATTTTACAAAATTTGATCATCATTAAATGAGACATCTTTTATGCTCTAATATCTGCCTAAGCCGCATTTGCAGGTTTTTAGCTTAGCGAGCATTATTTTCTTCTTCTTGTTTTTTTCTTTTTTCTTCTTGTTTAGGCAAAAGAATTAAGCGAATAATGTACCTGACACAAAGAAAATGAGAATGAGATGCAAACAAAATATTTTGTATTACGATTTGGATCGCATCCTGTGAGACCTCGCCTGAACACCGGCTCGGTCCGCTAGAGGGAATCGAGATGCTCGTTCGGGTTTAGATTAACGATAGAACTCTCGGGTTCGGATTTGGTTGATTTTAAAAATAATTTTGGGAGTCACCACCTTAATTTTATTTTAATTGGGAAAACTAAGGAAAAACCCAATTTGACTCCAATTTATTAATTTTTTTACTTTAATTTGCCCATGGATAAAATCACTAGTCTCGAACCAGGTTGAGCTCAGGGAATAGGATTTTGGTTTTAAATAATTAAAATTTGGCTCTTAAGTTTAATTTAATTTGAAAATTGGGTTTCATGAATGACATTAATAATTGTAAATAAAGTGCATGAATATAGCACAAGATGGATGCATGAAGATTAATGAAGTAATAAACATTCATAAATAAAGGAAAGTGTTCCCTCTAATCTTTAAAGATTTAGGGAAACCACATAATAACTCCTTAATTAAGATAATTACATTGATAGAAAATAGGATGCATTCTCTAGCCCTTATGGGATTTTGATGGATGAGACGAAAAAAGTGTTTTACTTGATTGAAGTTTCATTTTATCAGACCGGGAAAATGGATTGATTAATGATTAAAGAAAATGATAGATGAGTAAATTAATTAATTAAAATGATTAATTAATTAATTAAAATAGTGGATGAGTTAAAAAGAAATTTTTGATTTAATTTTAAAAAAGGGTAATTAATTAATTAAAATGATTAATTAATTAATTAAAATAGTGGATGAGTTAAAAATTATTTTTGATTTAATTAAAAAAAGTAATTAATTAATTAAAAAGATTAATTAATTAATTAACTTGTAAGTGATTAAAAAATTTTTTTAGTTAATTAAAAAGATTAATTAACTTGATTTGAGTGAGAAAATTAATTAATTAAAATGATTAATTAATTAATTAGAGAGTGGATGGAAGGAAAAGAAGAAGAAAGGTTAATAGATAGCTATCAATATCAACCTTGGTGTATTTTGAAATGAAGGGGAGAGGGCCTATTTATAGGCAAATGGGGGTGAGGGTAATTTAGGTAGTGAAAGTGTGAAAAGACCATGAGGGATAGGGTCAGAAATGGTTAAAAACTAGATTAAAAAGGGTAGAAAAGTCATTTTTTATGGGTGGAGCCCACTGGAGGCAAAAGACTGCAGAACCTCTTGTGGCGATGTGTCAGGTTCTTGTGGCATGCTGCAAGAAAGCCATGCGGTGCTGCACAGTTCTAACACAGCGTTGCACGTCTTCCATGCAGCATGCACGTGACATGACACATTTTTTGAGATTTTCTTTTTTGGCCCGCTTTTTGGACATTTTAAAGTCAATTTTTGAAACTTTCGGGTCAGTTTTTGGGAGTTATAAAGTTTAGAAAAGTTACTAGTCAATGTCGTTAGGATCGAAATTAATTTTAGAACATTTGAACAGTCAGTCTGAGATAGAATCTGGTCAGTTTTAGAAAAATGCTGTCAGATATAGGAGATCCGGTCAGGGTCGAAAAGGCCTCAGATTGTACCAAGAATGCTCCGGTCAATTCTGGAAAGTTCAATGCTAATTTTGAAGGTGCTAAAATGAGGGTTCACAGCTGCTCACTTATCAAAACTGTCTATCAGTTAGACGGTTTTGGTGAGAGTGAACTTGAAATATCGGTAGATCTGAACTCGAAAAATGATTTCGGTCATGATGAGATAATTTTCATAAATTTTGAAATTCGATTTGACCATTTTTTTGGATATTGGTGAATTTTCAGGTTCATAATTTTCTGGTTTTTCTGATATAAGAGCTACATTTTCGGTCTGAAAATAGGAGAATGAGACGTCTATGGGTAGATAAAAATCTCACGATCACATAAAACTTTCAGACTTTGATTCCAAATTGATACTGACTGAAAATTTACTTTCATGCAACTAAATAATAATAAGGCATTTTTTACTATGCACTATTTCGCCCTTATATGCTTAAAACTCTATAAATACCCAAACTCATTCATAATTTCTTCATCTTTTGAGCTCTAACATGAGCCCATCCTTTCTCCTTTTTTTCTTTTTTGTATCTTTTTCTTTTTCTTTCTTTTTCTTTTTTTTTTTAACATAATAACAATAAATAATAATAAAAATTCTTTTTTTAACATAATGATAATAGTGATAATAATAACAATAAACTCTTTTTCTCTCTTTCTTTTTTTTTTTACACACATATTTATTATTATTATTATTATTATTATTTTTACACACATTTTTTTTTGCTTAATAGTAATAGTAATATGTCCTTTTTCTTACCTTCCATTGATTATCAGGTTTGGCGTTTGTTCAAGATGGCATCCACATCCCGCCATGGAACTGCTTTTCGAGGAAGACCTCTACTTCTTCTGCAGGTGGTCAGGGGCGACAGTACGGAGCGCCCAGAGACAATCTACACCCGACCCTCTTATTACAGGATCCAAAAGATCATGTGTCTTACGATGGTCAACTAGCGATTAGTAGTCTTGCTTACTCTTTTTGAAAGCCAATTTTGTTCATTGCTTTTGTAAATCATTATATGCCTTTACTGGTTTACTGTAGGCATAGACGATTAAGAATAGGGGCGGCCGCAGTAACCTTAGGGAGGTGATTAGGTGTGCCTCCCCAGGCAATGTTGTTAGGGCCATGTTGGAGCCTACCAGCTTTATTGACTTTCTGGCATGCAAACCCCAGATCACTTGAACATCAACCTAATCAAGGCTTTAGTAGAGAGATGGTGGGATATCACGAAAACCTTCCACTTTGCCTGTGGAGAGCTGACCTATACACCGCTTGATTTGCATCTATTGTTTAGGATTCAGTTCGGTACTCGAACTCTTGACATATATAGTGATTAGAGATAGACATTCTCTGCCGATGAGATGCAAGCTCTTCTTGGCTTTGACCCATCTTGTAATAGCATTCAAGTGAGGTGCACCTTGCTAGCAGATAAGATGGAGTGGGTGGCAGCTGCAGGTGGCATTGTCTCGAATGCAGCGGTGGCCCGACTGTGTCTGCTGATTATCATAGGTTGTACTTTCTCCCATACCCTGAGGGACACAGTGGATCTCAACATCTTGGCTAGCTTAATTGATATGAACACATAGAGAGAGTATGACTGGGGTGGTGTAGTGCTTAGCGCTATGCACCACGACATGGTGAAGCTATCTCGGAAAAGTATCTTTTTTGTTGGTGGTACAGCACCCCTCTGGGAGGTACATTTCTATATTCTAGCTTGTATTTTAATTTGCAACTTTGATGATTTCTGACTGTCTATTGCATGCAGCTTTTGGCATATGAGTACTTTGCTTTTATAGCTCCTGGACTGATCATACAGAGGTTGGGGGATTTTCCTATGGGGAGGAGATGGGTAGAGTATAATTGGGGCTTTGACTCTAAAAGTCACAGTGTCTTGACACTCTGAGCCTTCTTTGACAATTTGACGAAGCCTGAGATTTTTCACTCATTACTTCGCCTTCTTTATTATTTTAACATTTAAACTATTTTGCTCATCATTCACTGTGATAAATCTCAAGGCCTTTTGGAGAGTTGCGGCGTCTTGGTGTTGACAACATAATTTTTGTCAAGCACATCTCTCGAAGGCGGCTTCTGTTGCGCTCGCCCTATCACCGCTTGTTTTACCTGGGTGAGAGAGTGTACTTCCAAATCATCGGCTCCTGGTGCATCCCCAAGCCCCTGCTAGTGTACATGGGATATGGATCGGTGATCCATCCTTCCCCTGTGCTCTGTAATGGTGACAAAGGGTGCATCCACCAATAACCTGGCCAGAGCTATATGACTTTTGTTTTGCTTTTCTGATGCTTAAGATCACACAAAGGGGTCGTTCTTCCATTGGGTCTGCCCCTATAAGGGAGCCAATCATTCTGGTGACTTCTGAGGTACTTGGAGGGAGCACTTCTGAGGGACCTATTCCTGATGCAGGCAAGGGCGTTGGGCCGAGCTCGAATACTGGTGCAATAAATTGGGACACAAATTTCTACATCCCTGAGCAAATTTCATACTATGGCGCAGATGGCTCATTGAGGATGTGGTAGCTTCCTAATGTTGTTTTCCTAGACATACGAGACATTCTTGATGATGTCGAGATATGATTTTGTCCTAAATTTAAAAATTATCTTCATGTAGAGATGGCATTCACTTGTGCCCAGAGTTCCTGACATCTTGTTTATAACATGTACCTTGGAGTTTCATTCCTCGGACTTACAGAGTTTCTCATAGGATGGAGGCTGCCCTTGGTGGGATGCTGACACATTTAAACATTTTCGATGCTCGTGAGGTTAGTGATGCGGATGCTCCTCGGAGGTGCAGGAGAGGAGGGCGCTAGTGACTCAACGATAGCAATGTTGCCTCTAACTTTTCTTGTATTTTTCTTTTTATATAGCTTTTTGGGGCAGCCATGTCACCTGTTCCCCTTGGTGGGAAGTAATACTCTTGCACGGGTGACATTTATGTTTTGATATGCTATGCTTATGTTATGTATGTTATGACTCTGTGAAATCTTCCGATGTTTCCTATCCTATCATGCATGTTCATGTTATGGATGTATTAAGAATGAATGAAATGTGATGTGTGCGTGTTTTGACTTCTAATGGCTCCTTTCTTCTCTCCGTCCTTTCGTCGTTCATAGGAGATACTAATTTTCTAGACTTTCTGCTCGAAGGAAGAGAGAAAGGTCATTTATCTTTTACACTGGGGGTACAGAATCGCAGTTCTAGCTTCGAAAGAGTGAACGTCGAAGCATTGCTATAATGTTGTGCCGCGTGGAGCACTTGAGGAGTTGCATCTGCATAAGTGATGTACGACGCTGCACACAGGTCCTACAGTGTTGTGTCAGACTTCAGTGTAGATCCATTTGGCTGTAGCTTTTCTATGTTTTCTGACTTGATATGACATCTAGGGCCTATATAAAGGCAGAACTCTTGAAGCACATCCATCCATTTTTCATTTAAAAGCCGAAACTATGTCCGTTTGTCGACTTTATCTTTTTTTGCTTGGTTTTCCATTTCTCTTTTCACTTCTTTTTCACATGGAGCCATATTTCAGTCATTACATGCACATGTGGATAAGAAAACTCAACAAAGTAGATAGAATAAACTTAGGTAGGTACGGGATTCTGGCTATGGTAGCATTGAGAGGAGTTTGGGTGGAATGGGATTTTTTGAGAGCGTGTTCTCAGTTTTGGGATCCGGTGGCTCGAGTCTTTTGGTTTGGTATAGGTTTGGAGGAGCTCTACCCTATATTTAAGGAGTTCTATGCCATACTTGGCAGTGATCCAGAGGCAGCCATAGTATTGCTTGTGTTTAGAGTTGGGCACTATAGAGTTTTCTAGGAGCTTTTAGCTCTGTCAGCGGACACAGCCAGTCGGATGGTGGTAGAGGGGCAGTTGAATCTAGCTGCTGTTATTGAGGAGTTTCATGATCCTAGTGACTAGGGTGATATATCGGTACAAAGGCTTAGGATGCAAGCCTTGGTTTTCTGCTTGACGGTTGGATATCTGTTTCCCAGGCTCATCGGTTGGGGAGATACCAGAGCGGCGGGTCTAGTACTGTAGATGGAGCAGGGTCGCTATATTATTGGGGCCGTGTTGGTGGAGACACTGTTGAATCTCGATTGCTTTATTCAAGGATTAGAGAGATAGGCTGTATCTCCAGTAGTGCTTCAGGTGAGAGAAAGAAATTTGTCGGCTTATATCCTTTTAGAGATGGATATTTTGTGGATATTTGAATTTTATTTTGGTTTATTTTACAGGTGTGGTTGATGGACCACTTGAGGGTGGTTGCTCCTTTGGCTAGAAGTCCATATACAGCCATTCAGTATCAGATGCGACCTATCTTGGTGAGATGAGGATCAGTCCGGGAGTGGATTGGATGGCTCTTAGAGCTTGCTCCAAAGGATATACTCTGGCACTGCCAATGGTATGGGATTAGGTCTTTCATGACGATGAGCCACGGGTACCGGGTGGTTTGTTTACTCAGTTTGGCATGGACATCATTTTACAAGGGTACAAGGGTCTCGAGGCAGATGGGTCAGACTCAAGACGTGCCCCCAGTTGCCCTTTTTAGAGTCTGCGAGGATTACAACCCCCATTGCTAGGGCCATCAGAGGAGGGTGGATGAGGAGCTTTCATCTAGTAAGACCAAAGATTGGTTTTGGCACTACTGAGAGGTACCGCAGTCGATTGATTGAGACCGTCTAGCCAGTCAAAAGAGAGCACCGGGCTGCATTACTCAAGGAGACTGAGAGTGATGAGACAGAGGAGGCAGTTGCTAGGGGTACTAGCGACTAGGGGATTACTGCCAGGACAGGGGAGGTGACCTTACTTGAGAGAGAGAGACTAGAGGTCTCACAAGGAGACTGACTCTACAAGTTGCGGTGGTGACTCAGACTGTGATAGAGGTGACTCAAAGGACCGTCACTGTAGTTAGAAGCTAGGGTGACACTGCTTTGGTCACACAGAAAAGGACCACAGCATTGAGTACACAAAGGAGGAATGCTATTGCCAGAGTATAGAGGAGGACTTCGACTTTGACACAAGGAAGGACTGTAGCTAGTAGCTCAGGAGGTACTAGCCCCTGGAGGAGAGTTTTAGACATGACTTTAGGGAGTATCTCTGGAGTTACTAGGACACAGGGTAGACCGGCCAGAGTGGTTATTGAGAGCAGTTCTAGTGTTATGAGCACTTCGGCTACTGACGTTACGGAGGGGGACTCAGAGACTAGGATTAGGGGAATGACAATTGAGGAGATAGTGGCGAGATTTGATTCTGAAGGAGACGTTCACCCTAGGAGGAGGAGGAGGAGGAGGATTGACTAGGTAGAGGTAGTTGTTTGCTTATTTTTTGGTGATTGTTCTAACACGAGCTACAGGTTTCTTTTTTGTACACTGTTATAAGCTACCATGACCACAGAATAAGCCATAGGTATAGATAGAGGCTATCCTTTTTATGATGATGGATTGTATGTTCTTATAAAATTTGGTCATCATTATATGAGATACCTTTATTTTTGCTCTAATTTTTGCCTAAGTCGCCCTTGTGGGTTTTCAACTTAGCGAGCATTTTCTTTTCTATGTTTATTATTTATTATTACTTTTTTGTTTAGACAAAAGAAGCAAATGAGGCATTAGGCATAGAGGAGATGAAATTATGATGCAAACAAAATATTTTTATATTATGCTTTGGACCGCATCCGAGTTGGGCTGCCTACGTATCCCTTACAACTATCATCACCATTTTTTTTGGTTATTTTTTAGGGAGAATTAGGTCAACATAGTTCTGATTACATTGCTTTTAACAGAAAAATAGATAGAAATGATGCAGATGTAGTCTTCAGACAAAGTATCTTTTCAGCTGATCCAAATTGCAAGGACTAGAGAACTCATTTTCGTCCACATCCGCAAGAATGGCACCTCCGCCAGACAAAATCTTCTTTAGTACATATGGCCCAGCCCAATTTGGCCTGAACTTTCCCCTTGGTCATAGATTGGGGCCCTAATCTCTTTCAGAACCAAATTTCCTTCCTTTAGGCCCTTATCCTTTACCCTCCTATTGAAGTATCGGGCTAGCCTTTGTTGGTAGCCTTGGATTTTATACAAGGCATCCATTCTTTTCTCAGTAATAGCATTCACTTGCTTATGATATCCTTTGATCTAGTTTACTTCACTCAACTGGCTTTCCCTCATTACCCTAGCATATTGGATCTACATCTCAATGGGAAGGACAACCTCCATTCCATAGACCAAGGCATATAGGGTTGCCCCTGTCAGAGTACGAATGGTAGTTTTGTATCCCCATAAAGCAGCAGGTAGCCATTCATGCTAGTCTCTATGCTTTTCAATAACCTTCTACAAAATAGTCTTTATGGTCTTGTTGGCATCCTCAACTATGCCATTGATCTGTGGTCGATAGGGAGAGAAGCGGTGATGTTGAATCTTTTTGAAAGTGAGAGCCATTATTCGTGATTATTTCAAAGGGGGTTCCAAACCGACAAAGGATATTAGTTTGGATGAAGTGTGCCACCTTCTTTGTATTTAGAACTTGATATGGTGCTGCTTCAATCTATTTTGTAAAGTAGTCTATGGCCACTAGAATATACTCATGTCCACTGTAGGACTTTGGGGAAATCCTCTCGATGACATCTATGCCCTAGGTAGTAAAAGGCCATGGTGTTGCCATCGAATTTAGAGGGACAGGGGGCTGATGTTGGAGTTTGGCAAACATCTGACATTTGTGACATTTCTCCACATACTTTGCATAGTCCTCATTCATGGTTAGCCAAAAGTAGCCCAGATTTGCTATCTTTCGTGCTAAAGATACACCATTCATGTGTGGGCCTTCCTCTTCATTATGGACCCACTCCATAATTTGTTGGGCTTCTTCTTCAGTCACATATGGTAGGTGGATGTTGTCCTAAGCTCTCTTATATAATACATCACCATTAGGTATAAAACCAATAGACAGCTGCCTTAGGGTTCTCTGGTCTGCTTTTGAGGCTCCTTCTGGATACTTACCATTCTGGATGTAATTGAAGATGTCCCAAAATAAGGGTTTAGCATCAGCTAACTGGAGATTCATGCACATGGTATAATATCTAGGCTGCCATTTTACTTTAATGACAATAGGCTTGTGTATCTCATTATTGCTCATGTCGATCATCAAGGCTAAGGTGCCTAGAACATCAGCAAATTGATTCTTTGCCCTCTGCAAGTAGTAAAAAAAAAAGTTCATGAAAATTCTCTGCCAAGTCATTCAAGCGTTGATGGTAAGGAACCAAATGCTCTTCTCTAATTTTTCACTTACCAAAGGCTTGTAAAACAATGAGGTTAGAATCGCCATAGACCTCCAAGTAGTCTATGCTCATGTTAATGGCCACCTCTAGACCAGCTATGCATGCCTCATATTTTGCTTCATTGTTGGTTACCTCGAACGCTAGTTTGATCGCAATAGGCAAATGGTCTCCTTTAGGGGTAACAAGAACTACGCCAGCTCCATAGCCTTTACTATTAGAGGCGTCGCCGAAGAATAACTTCCATACTTCTGGATCTATGATCAAGATATCCTCGTCTGAGAACTCAGGCTCAAATATTTCATCCCCCACATGGGCAGCAGTTAGCTGGTTAGCGATTATGCTTCCTTTAACCACTTTTCTTGGGACATACTTTAGGTCAAATGTTGCAAGAGCTGCTATCCATCGTGCCATCTTACTGTCAAGAACCGGCCTCTCTATAAGGAATTTTATGGGGCTTTTGTAAGCTAGCACATGGGTTTTGTATAAGTATAGGTAGTGCTGGAGTTTATGACATACCCAGACTAAGGCTAAGCATAATTGCTCAATCTGGTTATACTTAAGCTCATGAGCCAGCATATGTTTACTCAAGTAGTAAATGGCATTCTCTTTGTATGAATTTATAGCATTCTGAGCAAGCATTGCACCTATTGCTTCTGAAGTTACTGATAAGTAGAGCAACAATGGCTGACCTAGCCTTAGAGGTTGCAATATCGGCGGGTTCAGGACGTAGTCCTTGATTCTATCAAAGGCTTTTTGGCATTCTTCGCTTCACTGCTTAGAGGCTCTTTTCTTTAATAGTTTGAAAATTGGCCCACAAGTATCCACTAATTGTGCAACAAAATGACTGATATACTGTAGGCAACTTAGGAAACCTCTAATCTCCTTTTTAGTTTTAGGGGGAGGCATTTCTATAATTGCCTTTGACTTCACCGGATCTACCTCTATACCTCTTTGGCTGACTAAGTGTCCCAGAAATACACCCGAAGAGGTACTGAAAAAGCACTTAGCTGGGTTCAGCTTGAGATTATACTGCTTGAGCCTAGTGAAGAATCGGTCTAGAGCATTAAAATGGCCTTTAGGAGTTTCAAACTTTATGACTATGTTGTCCACATATACCTTGACATCCTTGTGCATCATGTCGTGGAATATAGTAGTGGCCATTCTTTGATAAGTAGCCTTGGCATTCTTCAAACCAAAAGGCATTACCCGATAGCAATAGGTGCCCTATTATGTCACAAAGGATGTCTTTTCCTTATCAAGAGCATAGATTTGGATCTGGTTATAGCCCATAGAGAGATTGGTCAAGGAGACCATTGATGTACCAGCCATGCGGTCTATAAGTAAGTCGATATGAGGTAAAGAAAAATCATCCTTTGGGCAGGCTTTGTTGAGGTCCCTATAATCAACACATATCCAGACCTTTCCATCTTTATTAGGAATAGGCACTATGTTAGCCAACCATGAAGGGTAAGTGATGGGTTCGATAAACCCATTATGTAGCAACTTGGTAACCACCTCTTTGATCTTCAAAGAACATTCTGCCATCATTCTTCTCAACTTCTGCTTTAAGGCTTCATATGCTCATAAGTCAGGATCTTATGAACTGCTATGCTCAGATCTACCCCCACTATGTCCTTAGGCTCCCATGCAAAATAGTCCATGAACTCATGAATTTTTTCAACTAATGCATGTGCATCAGAATATGTAGATGCAATGTATGTAATTTTAGGATTCTCCTCTGTGCCATAATTGATTAGTTCGTTGCCTTTTTCATTTTTTTTTTATTTTCTTTTTAGATTTCTCATTTAATGATGAGTCAGATGAAATGGATCATAGATAGTCAGGAAAGTAAGTAGAAAATTTGTTCATTTTATTGAAAACCAAGGTCCCATCATCATAGATTACATCATTTTGAAAGGACAAGCTTGGGAGACGGGTTACAAAATCAGACAAAAAATACTGAAAGGTCTCCACAGACTCACACTCAAACTCAAGGGACTCAGACTTAGCAGACTTGGATGAGGATATAACAGGACTGGTGCTTTTCTCGAAATACCAGTTATTCAGTGGTGCTTGGGATGGTTGAATGAGCTTGGTGGGATCAAGTTCTTGGTGGTTAGTGATCATGTGGATGGTTTTGAAAAGAGAGGGCTCCATGCTTGCTTCCTAATCCTCCTCCAATTGATAGATAGGCTCGCACTCCTCTAGGTTGAGCCTGATATTAAAGAAAATTTCAAAACCAGGGATCTGTTTCTTAGAAATGGGACAGAACCATGGTTCGGGAAAGCCACAGTGGGAGAAATCTTCTCTCTCTTTCACAAAATACCCATTAAGAGTTTTGAAATAGGGGCGTATAAGCCAATCAAAAGTCTCACCTTGCCTTTTGGCCTTAGCTCTCAGTTTGGTTTTTTCCTCTAATTCTGCAATATCTTTAGGTTTGGGCACATAACCAAGACCAAAAGGAGGAGTGGCAGTGGGATACTTAGGAAATTGGGTGATCCCTTGTTAGTTTCTTCTAAGTTCTAAACCTGGAAAATAAAATCCATTTTCTTTATCATATTAGCTACTGCCACATTACTATATGGATCAAAGTCGAAATGTACAAACTCTTTACCTTCCCTTTGAATGAACTGGATGGTATCAAATGAGAAGCCAGACAAAGGAATGGCAGATGATTCGGGTTTGATTTCCAAGATTGGCATAAATCTTGGAATGTCACTCGTCCCATGTACATCAGCTTGGACATTTATGATATTTGTACCATGGGGAAATTTCAACTCCTGGTGCAAGGAGGAAGGAACTACTTTCACTTGGTAGATCTATGGTCTACCAAGTAAGAGATTGAAATAGGCCGGAACCTCAATCACTTGAAATGGGATTGGCATTGTCACTAGTCCAACTGTGGCGTCAAGGTTCGCCACTTCCAAAACTTCCCTCTTAGTGTTGTCATATGCTTTTCCCACTTGGTCTGATGGAATAAAATATGAAGCCTCTAATCCTAGGCAGCTGGCCACCTTTAGTGGACATACATTCAGAGCAGACTTATTATCTACTAATACCATAGGCACAGTTTTGCCTCGGGTCATCACTGTGATGTAGAGAGCATGGTTGTGGCTTTCTTCTCTATAAGGGATATCATGATCACTGAAAGAAATGGTCATGGATTTGGCAGTGTTGGTTAAAGATGCCATGAGGGTCTCCGGTGACATGTCGATGGGAGCTTGACATTAATTCAAAGCCTTGCAAAGAGCTTGGCGATAAGGGTAAGAGGACTGAATGAGGCTCCATATCGATATGTTTGCTTGGGTTTTCTTTAATTACTTGGGAATGGGGTCCTCCTTCGGTTCGTTATGGGGTTTTAATTTTTCAGCTGGAGGAGGGATGACATGACTTATTGGGTTTGAATATGTGGGTTATGGAGGTGGTGGGAGGACTCTTCCACTTTGAGTAATTGCATCAACTTCGATGACAAAGTTATTTAGACCAAGTATGCAATAATAACTTGAAGTAGGGTAGATGAGGGAGAGAGGATCAAATCCCAGTTCATCAGAAGAAATAAAGTTGACATTTGCCTAGTGGTTAGGCAAAGGATTTGTGGTGACGTTGGGTTTAGCTGTTAGAGCAATGATATCCCCACTGTTTATTAGGTCCTAGATTCGATGCCTTAGAGCCTTACAAGCATTCATTTTATGCTTGGGCCCTTGGTGATAATCACATCGTTCATTGGCATTATAGTTCTTGGGTAAGGGATTTGGGAGTGGTCTTGGCTCAAAGGGTTTAACGAGATGGGCCTCTAGGGCCTTTTTATAGATAGTGTTCAAAGGCATTCTCAGTTCAGAAAAACTTCTTCTTTCTAATCTCATGGGTTGAAGGTAAGAAACAACATTAATTTCTCCTCCCTTTTGAGGTGTAGAATGAGTGGTGTTGGAGGTAAAATTAGTGTTCTTGTAGTACCTCGAACTCAAGGATTCATCTTTGATTTGACCAACCAGAATCAAATCCTCGATTTTAGAGGCTATAGCAATGAGGGTTTGTGTAAACTTACAACCTGCTTTGTTGTTGCTTACATAATGTTTGATCCTTTTTGAGTTGGTGTAGTCTTGGCATAATGTCTACTATTGTGGCCTTTCACACCACAGATTTTATAAGTCATCACTGCACCTTTCTTAGAGACTACTAGTATTTGCTAAAAACTCTAATTCATTAGCTTCTAACATTCTCAGTTTTGCTTTCCTTCCTTTCTTGGGTTTTGGTTTTTCATACTAAAAGTGTAGGTGTAGTGCTCTTAGGCCATAAATCACTCCCATTAATTGGATTAATGTAGAAATTATATATTTTGAGGTGAGTGTTTATAGTGTAACACTCATCTACTCTTCTAATCTCTCTCTACTCAACATTAGTGCAGACATTGCATGTGCACAAGGAATGGAAATGAGTTCCCACCTCTTGCAATTATATGTCCTCTCTAACTTATCAACTACATATTGCCCACTAGGATCCACAATCTCAAACTTATTTCCCCCAGCCTATGTTGAGTTATAGTTGTATGAAAATTTAATAATTTTATTGAATTTCTTCTAAATCTTTAGGCATAAAATGCCTTTCACCTTCTTCATAGCATCCCTTTTCATCCACAATCACTTCATAAATTTTTGCCTAATCATTTCCAAACAACTCACAACCCCCTTGTCCTTAGCCTCGAGAATAAATGAGTTAAAACACTTACAAATGTTTTCAGAAGCAGGTCATGCTTTGCATGTGTTTTGAAATGGGATTTGCTTTAGTGACTTGCATCTTTGTTGCATAACTAGTAATGTGCTACATGGCATTTCTCACCTAGTGCTTTTATGCATTTTGTAAATCTCTACATATAAGAAGCCCTTGCACAATTTTAGAGCATATCCTTAAGTTTTTTCCCTCCAAAATCCTTCCTGAAGTTAGTATAGATATGTCTCACACACCATCTCTTTTCTACAGTAGGGAATAACTCATCCAAGGCTTGTACTAAACCTTGAAATATTTAGCAATATATAGATGTAAGTGTAAAGCAATATCAAGGCAGAATTTATTGCAAAGTGAAAAATGATTTAATATATAGGTGTTTTGGATCATACATTCTGTCTATTAGACATGAAAGTCCAATGCCAAGGGTTTCTCTGAATGTCAAATTCTTTTCCAATAAGACTTAAGAATTATAGCTAGTTGTCCTTATTCTCCCTTCTCACAACAGCCTATGTTAAAGGGTATATGCAATCATTTGAATCAATTGACATATCAAATAGAAGTTGCCCTCCATACATACCCTTAAGGAAACATCCATCTACCCCTATCAATGATCTACACCTTGCCTTCAACCCCTTTGTCAAATCCTCTAAACATATGTAAATGCCCCCAAACACACTAGGATCATCAATATTTGCTAAAAGGTGGACTATACTGCCAGGATTGGTTTTTAGAATCTCTAATCTATACCTTTTGCAGACTTGCAAATTGTTCTTTCTCATCCTTATTGATAAGATGAGGAGCTAATTTCCTAACTCTCCATGCCTTTAACCTAGTCACCTGTAAATGATAATAATCTTGGACAATTCTCATATAACCTTTTAAACTCTAAGTAGGGTCAACCCTAAACTCTCAATTTAAGTCTTTGTTAACCACTTAATAGTTGTTTGTTTAATGTTTTGATCCTTACTATATGTGTGCTGAAAAATTGCAAATTTTATTTGCATTGTATTTTTGTTTGTTACCATTGAGCTACAAAAAATGTAGAAAGGAAAGCTCTTACTACATTTAGCCTTACATCTATTATTATCATTAGGCTTAAAATGGTTTGCCACCTATTTCTCCTATCCCATTACTTGCATGCTTCTTTAAACTCATCTAATGAATTAAACTTTATCCTAGCCACTAGTCTAGGATTATCCATATCCCTACCAGCCCTAAATTCAGGATACTTAACCCTAATTTGTCTTGACTCACCATCATTATCTATCTCAAAGGCACTATAAAGCTCTTTTGATGGAGCAAGGTCAAAGTCATCATAGTCAACATCAATGGTTCCTACTATAGGGCTTGATGCAGCCTTCTGCTTATGGTTTCTCATGCCCATGTCTCTCTCTATGTCCTTATCTATATGAATGCCAAACAATTCATCATCCCCATCCTCTATGTCATAATCACTATCTACAAATTTGGTGGAAGGATCCTTATAATCTTCATCATCATCATCTAAGCTACCCTTGCCCATCAACCTCATCCTTATAGCTTCCCTCATTTGTCCCAATATTACTGCATCTAATTTTCCCTTATCCTTATCTCTTACTTTTTTATTCATATCACTACTTTGAACTACTTGCGAGCTACCCATATTAGACCTAATTTCCCTGTTTAAGTGCTTCACATACACATCTATAATTTTAACAGAATCTACATTGTATCCCATCTCTAATACATCCCTATTACTAGCTAGGGGACACAGACCCTCATAGAAATTAGTATTAGGTCTTTGCAAAAAATATAACATATCTCCATCTAAACCACATTCCCCAACTATTTTTTTCATTTCAATAAATGATAACTTATCAGGTGAATAGTAATCAAAATGGTCTATGAAATTAGGTGAACATTAATCAAAACGGTCTATGAAATCATGCATGTATAATACTAGCCTACCATCCCCACTATGATGCAAATGAATGCTAAAGTATTCAGAATTAGTGGCTATAAAATAGACAAGCACATATAAGCAAAGACAAATCAATATACACATGGCCAAGTTAAATAGACAACCATAATAACTCAAAATAACAAGATAAATAGGGATAAACTGTTAAAATTATTAGTATTATCTTATATAGAGACGACAATGATTTTGTGCAATCCCTAATCTTAAAAATTAATTTGTTTTTGTTAACCCTAATCAATTCTAGTAAACCAGCCCTTAATTTTATAGAACACTAATTACTTTTTATAAATCATAATTCATAGATTTAATCCAATGTAATTTTTGTAATCCTAATCCTAAAAATCAATTAACATTATGTAGTCAATAAAAATAGTCCCTCGGTAAAAAGGAACCCCTTATTTACACAAAAACTCTAATTACAAAAATTCATCTGACACCTAACTACACATAGGTCCCCACATCTTAGTCCTTTAACTATGATTATTAATACCTAACAACCCATTCAACAAACAATAAAAGGCACCTCTCATGTTATTATCATAATAGCAATCACATATGATACTTACAATAATTGGGTGCAACCTCATATTTCTTCTTATGCTGCCAATCCATTTCAACTCCTTCGTGCTTAGAAACGGTTGATTCTTAGATTAAGTAGACAAAGAGGATGGAAAAGATTGAGCGAGAAAGGATAGAGAAGATCGACAACGAAAAGGACAAGATCGAGAAGGAAAGGGATAGGAAACAGATTGAGAAGAGGGAGAGAAGAGGTATTAGATTGAGGGGGAGAGAGAGAGAGAGAGAGAGAGAAAGGGATACAGTAAATTTTTTTACTTTTCTCTCTCCAACGCGTGTCATTCATGTAGTAGCTAGTCACTAGTAATTATGAGAACGTGGAGCCCAAGCAAATTCAAAATTACTAAAGTGACGTGGCATCCTACATGAAAAGTAATGCCACTTAGCATTTACGCGGCGAGGCGATGAGATGTCACTTTGACTAGTCCACAATATTGACATGTCTGCTACATCAACAATCTAGCTAGAATTTCGATTTGCTGGTGTCAAGTGATTGTATAATGAAATAATTTTAAAAATTTTGTGACAAATCAGAGATGATTTTCTTGTTATTGACCAATTTGGAACAACGATAATAGTTTATTAACATTCGTAGCAACTTACCCAAAAATAACATAAAGACTAAAACAAAATCTCAAAAATGATTTAATTAATTTTTTAAAATGAAAAGATTATTTTATCAATTATGTCAAATCTCAAGAATGATATAGTATTCTACTCTATTAATAACTTGTATCCTTAAAAGTTTTTCTATATATAAAAATTTACATCTAGTATTATATGATAAAATAAAAAAAATAATAAAATTAAAAATTTTACATAAAATATTATGTACTAAAATATAATAATAATGAAACTAAATTAGAATAATATTAAATTTTATTTATTTATATAAACTAAATTTAATAAATTATATCCCATTTAATTTAATTTAATTTAATTTTGTTTTCCGAAAAAAAAAAAAAAAGAGTAGGGTTATAAAGTTTAAACCTTCCATTTTAAGTTTGAGTTGCTTTGAAAGCGAAATCAAAATCCTGAATAAAAGCTCCTCTTTCCGATTGGCAAATTTTTTTTTCGCCGTCTGTACATATTTGATACTATTTTATGTCATCAACACAACCCAACACACGGAAGCAAAATGTCTTCTTCTCAGGTACAATTTCTTTTCAGATCTCTAAGATTTGTTGTTAAAGCTGTCTCCTTTTGCATATTTTTTTCTCAATTAAACTTATGCCCTGTTGATCTTGAAAGTTGGAAGCAATAAAAATATTCTAGAATTGATTTTTGGAAAATTAGTTGGAGCGTTTTTCAAATTTAAAGTTTGTAAACTAGAGTTGCTTTTCTGGGTTTTGGCTTTTCTATTTTAGATCGATGCTTGTCAGTTCATATGTTTGAATCTTTTTGCTTTCCTTTGGCTCTGGTACTTGAATTGGAGAGAATTTTGTTTCTAGCTAACAAATCTCTTGCTTTTTGTTTCTGTGAATCAATATTTTAGGGTGCCATGTTTGTTCCTTTAAATTACTTTTGTTTCGTGTTGTTGGTTTTGTCATTTGATTGATAGTGTGTACGCTGTTGAGGAAGTATTTATATGGATGCTCATAAAATTGGGAAAGGAAGAAAGTTCATTTCACACTAACAAATACTTTTCCAATTCTTGACCAGGGGAATACCGCCGGAAGTGTTGGTGATGACCATATCAGTGTGTTGCCTGATGACATTCTCTCTTTGATTCTCACTTTTTTGAGCGTCATAGATGCTGTTAAGACAAGGTTATTGTCTCACAGATGGAGGCATCTATGTTCGTCTGCATCAAGCCTTAACTTTGATCTTCTCTCTGTTCTTGGAATTAATTCGAATAAGGTCTGGCCAGGCAAGAAGATTTTTTTGAAAAATAAGTCCAAATTTCTAGTAGGGGTTAATCAGTTTCTTCAGTCGTATACTATGCTTAAAATAGACACCTTCCAAGTTATTTTTGCCCTTGGGAGTGAATCTGCTTCGCATATTGATGAATGGAGTAGTTTTGCTTTGGGAATTGAGGCTAAAAGGATTTCGCTTAACTTCTCATTTCTTTCTGACAATCTTGACTTTTATAATTTTCCATGTCATCTTCTCCCCGATGGTGAGACATCTCACTTAGAGTATCTGGAGTTAAAATACTGTGTACTAGCACCTTCTCCTGACCATGCCAAAATTCCTTGACGATTCTTCAACTTTGTGATACATCTATAAATCAATTTCATTTAGACAATATCCTTTCTAGTTGCTTGAACCTGAAGTGCTTAACATTTCACGAGTGTTCTCTGCCTAAGACTTTTCACATATTCGGTCCATTTCTTCATTTGGAATCATTGATTATTTATGATTGTGGTGACTTAATGAATATTGAGCTTTGTACTCTTGAAAAGCCATATGTGTTTGAGTACATTGGTATCGTGAGAAAGTTCAAATTCGATGATGTTCTTGGGTTGAGAAAAGTATACTTTAGGTTCAATAATAATAGGTGTGGGAAGGGCACGAATTTCATGTTTAATGAGCTTGCCAAAGATCTTCCCAAGCTTGAAAGACTTTCTGTAGTTCTCTATCCTTTTCAGGTATGTATAGAAAATTCAAAAACTTATAGTAATCGATAATTTAGAATATAACATAATTTTGCATGTCGAATGTATGTAATTTGTTATTCATTTTCTTGCCTAATGAAAAAATTTTGGTGCTGTAGGGCCTGCCAACAATTGAAAGGATAACTACTACATTCCAGCATATCAAACAACTGGATTTGTTTATTTACATATCAGTTAAATTTGACCTTCTATCTATTGTTCATATTCTAAATGCTTCTCCTGCTCTGCAGAAATTCCATCTTCTTGTAAGTTTTTTCTTTTCTGCTATGCTCACATTACTTAGCTAAGTATGAAGTTTCATTATTGAAACCTGGAGAGTTTAAAGCGTTCTTGTTGGTTCTTATCTTCATCCCAACCCTCTAGATACGGATGATTTAATGCATCAGATGCACTTATTCTTTTGCTAGGATCCAACATGAGCAATGCCTGAAAAATAAAATAAAGATTACAGATAATAAACTGTATTAAAGTTACATTTGGAATTCACTTTAATACGTCTTACATTTTGACCAATTAAGAAAAACTGGAACATACCTGAAGCAAATCAAATCCAGAGGTAGATAGCTGGGGAAACAACGATGAAAACTCCAATTTGGACAAAAATATAATTAATTTCAGCATAAAAGAAAAAAAAATAGTATTCCACTCAACAAGGAGACGGCAGGTTGCGAAACTCAAGGCATGATAAAATACACTAACATATATGTAAATTAAAGATTTAAAATACCTCATCAGGATTGAGAGGAAGATCCTCATAATGTGGAATCCATCTAGGTAATGAAGAAACTCCAGGCCATTTTTCTTCATTTGGAGCACCCAATTTTCTTTTCAAGAAAATGAGAAAAAAAAAATTCATTGTTTTATGAGTAAAATTCTTCAAAAAGGAAACAAAAAAATCATATCAGCAAAACAAAAGTTCTAGCAAGCACGGAGCACTGGAAAATTTCTTCCAAAGCCTGAACATCTGATGATGCATGGAAAAGCTTCTTCCCTGACACCAGCTCTCCAAATATACATCCAACAGATCATATGTCCATCGCATCAGTGTAATGGACAGACCCTAAGCACATCTCTGGTGCCATATATGTAAAAGTATCAATCTGGAGAGTACACAATCAACAAAGTGAAACATGCAATCTCAATTAATGTATTTGTATTAGTTAGATATGCATAATGAAAAAATATAAGTTGTTGTCGGTCTTATTCTCTAATTTTCTTCCAAAAAGCCTGTATTAATACTTTGTATGACCTTGCTTTAATACATTGTTGCAGAATATAGAGCAGCAACAATATCTTGATACAAACAAGTGCATACTCAGAGCATCATTCTCTGTGGATGGAGGAGGAATTATTGGGTAGGGACCAGATTGCCAGGTCCCTATGATAAGCTAGTAGTCTAGGCAACTAACCATTCAATGAAATAGAAAGCAGCTAACAAAAGGTCAGAATCATGCATGGTAAAATTTAAATGGGAGTTAGACAGCTTTTTCATTCTTCAACTCTGTTTTACCAAAAATTTATTTTGCTCGACAATCTATAATAATCCAATACATGATGTTTATTTCAACTTCTATATTTCGAAGAGCAAGCAAGCAATAGCACTCTTATTACTTTGCTTTTATTATATTCCAGAATTCTTGTAGATGTTTTTTCTTCCCTCGTGGCATGAGAGACCTGATCCTCAAACTTAAAAAACACGTTCTCTTCATTAATTTTTGTTAGTTTAATCCAAGCCAAAGCAATTTAAGCAAAATATGGTATGAGAATTAAGACTGCAGTATTGCGATGATGGTTACTTATTGAAAGGTAATCAATCATGCATTCCTAAAGGGTCATGGCCTCATTGGGAGAGCAGATTTTTCAAGAATTTGTTAGGACGTGCTTAGGAGGACATTTTGGAAGAGATATGGTCGTTGATCATAATTATTCATCGTTGGTCCCTTTTCCATAAACATTTCAGTTTAAGGACATGCTGGTCCCTTCAAAGATTATGTTTTTGACAACTCAAGAAAACACAACTTTCTTTTCTTGAGAAAAAACAGAGCACAATACTAAGTTATTTTGATAACATTCTTCCAAAGACATTTTGGAGGAAATTTTCATTTTTTTTGTTTTTTTTTGCAGAGGACCCATTAATTTTTTTTTTCTTTTCCAAAAACATGTATTTAAAAATGCAAAAACATAGAGACATGAACTTCGAACATAGACTTGATGAAGCTATGCTTCATCTTAAACCAAAGGCTTCAAAAACGATATTTTTTTTTTAACATAAACAGGCCCCTCAAAAAAAAAAAAAAAAATGTGAAGAGGAAAAATTCTGAAATTGCTTGTGTTAGTAGCATTGTTAGGTATGGGTTAGTTTGAGTGTTCAAGTAATCTAAGTATGGTCTTAAAGTATGGCTTAGGTATGGTGAGAAGTATATTGTATTTGTAACCTTATCTCTATAAAAGGGAGCTGTGTAATGAACAAATGTGAGAAGAGCAGAAAACCAGAAAATGAAGAACAACAAACATAGATTTTCTTCTTCTTTTTCTTCTTCATTTTCAGGCTTTTCTCTCTTCTCACATTTGTTCATTACACAGCTCCCTTTTATAGAGATAAGGTTACAAATACAATATACTTCTCACCATACCTAAGCCATACTTTAAGACCATACTTAGATTACTTGAACACTCAAACTAATCCATACCTAACAATGCTACTAACACAAGCAAATTTCAGAATTTTCCCTCCAAAGATACATCACAAAAATCTCACTCTCCAACAGGTTTGATAATCTTCAATTTCAGCATTTATACAAAATATACAAGTTACCCAACTTTAATTACAAAAATTTCATGAAATAAATGCATTAATTGCAACTTGCAATTAATTTGAGAAATGTGTGCGCGATAACTATACTATAATTAGTAATATAAAAACTCAAAACAAATCGTAACAAATGACTCTAAAATTGTTTAACAAAAGATAATTAGTGTACTTACTGAAATAATTTCTGGATACTGGTAATGATAGTAAAAATAAAAATGATCTCGTAGGGTCATGGGATACAACTCCATCACCAAACAGAAGTGGCCGCCATGGATAAATGTTTCCTTGACACTGTAAATTGAGAAAAAAAATGAAAATTACATTATTCCTGATATCAACTGATATTATAAACCCATTAATCATCCCAAAATTCAATAGAGAAATAAATATCTAAAATAAATTTCACATAAGAGATATTTTTTTTTTTGTTGTACATTAAGAATGATAAATTCCATCAATCGAGTATGATTATTAGCTTCTCTCAGCATTCCTATGCTAGCAAAAAACTGAAGGAATGGAAGTCATGTCAAGAATAGAAGCTGGAGGGAATGGAGGGAAAACAAGTTAACATAGTTGAGGCTGAAACAATTAGAATAAGTTGGCAAGTCATTAAGCAGAATTTAGTTGAGTCAGAGTAGTATAATTATAGTTAGTTTTGTTTGCAAATTGCAAGCAATTAGCTGATTGTTAGCAAGTTGGTTGATTTGTTATTCATTCCTTAATCAGTATATATAAGATGTATCAAGTAGTATTGGTTAGGAATGAAAAATATAATTCATAACTTTACAAAAAAAAATTGGAAGTTGGTAATGAGAATTCAGACTTGGGTAGGCTATTTGGTTAGCTGTTGAAATACAATTATTCAAAAATCAACAATTAATTTGCTGAGATAGAATTCAAACCTGAGTATATTCGGATGATTAATCCTGCGCATAATGTAGCCCTCCCTGAGCATAGCATCAGTGACCATATCTGGATTTCTGTCATCACCTAGTTCAATCATCTTCATTGCCCATTCGGTTTGGTCACTCTTGCGAACTACTCTTGTTATTGTACCAAAACTTCCTGATGCAATTACGTTTCCTTCTTCGTACTGCAAATAATAGTTCATTAAACCTTAAAAGGTTGGAGTAAATTAGCATATGAAGCCTAAGACAGTGAGAGAGATGTACCTTATCCATGTCTTCTTGGTCTCTTTTCAATTACTTTCTCCCTCAAATCTCTAAGTACCCTTTTCCTCTACAATCTACATAGATCAACACACAGCTAAAAAAATAAATGCAATTTACACATTGTATTTGGACCAACCAACAAGGATCTATTATTTGTTTTATTTTGATGCCAAAATCTAGTGCCATGGGAAGTCCATCATATATAAAAACAGATACATGTGGCTTTAAACTCATACGAATAACCATGGTTCAAACAGTTTTTATGGCTTCCAAAAATCCAAGGTGAATAAGGAATAAATGTTGCATAATGCAACAAAACTGCAAATTCAACGTTTTCACTCTGTCCAAGTGGTGAAAGTAAGAATTTAACATTCAACAGTAACTTGTATAGAAACTATCAAATTATAGAAACATGCATGCAAATAGAATTTGACCTTGAAATAAATGCATAAATCAACGCTTTCATATTAACCAGAAATGCATAACCTCCAGAAAAATTATTTTTGTCACCAAAAAATGCATATATCTTTGATCACTTCATTCAATGCCAAAAAGGCAAGGCAATTAACTGCTAGAAGTTAAAAGATAATGGTAGTGGAAGGCATTTGCATATGTGCCCTCATTTTGATTGTAAAATTTAACACTGCACAACATAAGAAGAAAAAGAGAAATATATTCATAAAACATAAGAGGAGACTAAGTTGTACAAGTATATAGCTAGGTAAAAAGGTGTATAATGGATAAGGTTTTCAAGTAGTGGAAGGCATTTATATATGTGCCCTCAGTTTGTTTGTAAAATTTAACAGTGCACAATATAAGAAGAAAAGAGAAATATATTCATAAAACATGAGAAGAGACTAAATTGGACAAGTATATAGGTGAAAAGGTGTACAAGGGATAAGGTTTTCAAGTAGAGCCCCATACAGGGGCTTCTCAAATGCCATTTACTTGTCAAACTATGTTTTCATGGCTGCCAGTTTGTGAAATTAAAGGCATCAGTAAATTGTCTTTTTTCTTATAACAGAAAGAAAAAAGGATTCAAAGAAAATGGATCACAGTCACAGTTCAGCCTGATAGTTGCAGCATTAAGCAGGCACACAAATGACTAAATGAGAGAGGATGGTGTATGCCATGAATAGCAATCACAAGAAGCAATACAGAATCAAATCACATAATTGTTTATGCAGTAACTAACTCCTTCGACACACCACTCTATGCTAAGGAGAAAATGATGTTACTAACAAAACCAGATATCAGTAAGAGTAAACAACTAACAGAACCAGTCTACCTCCAGAAGAGTAAGAATGTCTGATGGTGTGAACCACAAATTGATCATATAACAAAGCAGATTATAGAAGCAGTTATATGTTAGCTTTTAGTAAAAAGAAAGCAATATAACAATCAGAAAAAACAGCATAAATTACTCATGAGTCGACATGTCAATATAAAATGTTAAAGCAAATGAAAACTTAACAAATGCCGATATTAAAACAGATTTAAAATACGCATTCCACATGCCAGTCATCATTTAATAAATTTTAGATGGTTTCTTTACCTTTATTATCCAGTTAAGAGTTTCATTCAAAGTTCAAACTCTCATTAAACAGACCAGCTCCATCAGCTGGTTTAGAAGTTGCAAAAATGTGAATCATCTACTTAGAAAGAATGCCCTTCAAAACAGCCACTATGCACAGGCTTTGAATTAATGTCTCAAATATTACATAATCCGCCATGCACATATTACATATATGTGGAATCTCAAAGGAAATGAATAGCAACACCTACTGACTTAAGGCTAGTGACATACATTAGACAGAAGCATAATTTGCAAAACTACCATCATATTACAGAGAAAAACTCAAAGGAAACCTATCAACATAATTTGCAAAGCTATGAACACATATTCACAATATAACATTAAAGACATAAACATAATATTAACAATCAAATTAAAGCAAATTGGAGGTGAAATCATAGCGCTTCAAATCAGGAATGAATCCATAATTTCTCTAACCTAAACCCTTCAAAGTGACATAAAACTAAAGGGAGAAAGGAATTTGAAATCAAGTACTAACCTAAAAATTAGAATGTGAAACTCAGAGAGAGGAATTGAAACACAACGAGACTTCTGTGGAGAGGAATTGATATCAGTTCACCAGTCACCTGTGTCCAAGAGTTCTCCGATTCTATTCTGCAAGAACAAAACAAATCACAAATTGTCAAAAGAAAATCACACGAAATCAAATGCGTAACTCCCATTTCCAAAGCATTCTAAATCTTGAAAAGGAAAAACCACAGATCAAATCAAAAAGACAGAAACCAAAGTTACACTACCAAAAAAGAAAAAAGAAAATCTAATCAATCTTGTCTTGATACACACATTCGTTATAAAAATGGAAACAAAGTGAACAAAAATTGAAGCGATTAGGGTTTTTGCGAGTAAATACATGCTTTGAGATTCAAAGCTTACGAGCGAAAGAGCGACAGACAGAGAGAGAGAGAGAGAGTAATTTGACATAAAACTAAACCCTTTAAAATGACATAAAAGTAAAGGGAGAAAGGAATTTGAAATCAAGTCCTAACCGAAAAATTAGAATGTGAAACTCAGAGAGAGGAATTGAAACACAATGAGAGTTCTGTGGAGAGGAATTGAAATCAGATCACCGGCCAGCCGAGTCCAAGAGTTCTCCGATTCTATTCTGCAAGAACAAAACAAATCACAAATTGTCAAAAGAAAATCACACGAAATGAAATGCGTAACTTGCATTTCCAAAGTAGTCTAAATCCTGAAAAGGAAAAACCACAGATCAAATCAAAACGAGAGAAAACAAAGTTACACAACCAAAAAAGAAAAAAGAAAATCTGACCAATCTTGTCTTGATATGAACACATATTCGTTGTAAAAATGAAAACAAAGTGAACAAAAATTGAAGCGATTAGGGTTTTTGCGAGTAAATACCAGTTTTGAGATTCAAAGCTTACGAGCGAAAGAGCGACAGAGAGACAGAGTCACAGAGAGAGAGAGAGAGAGAGGAATTTCACATAAAACTAAACTCTTTAAAGTGACATAAAACTAAAAGGAGAAAGAAATTTGAAGTCAAGTATTAACCTAAAAATTAGAATGTGAAACTCAGAGAGAGGAATTGAAACACAATGAGAGTTCTGTGGAAAGGAATTGAAATCAGTTCACCGGTCACCTTTGTCCAAGAGTTCTCTGATTCTATTCTGCAAGAACAAAACAAATCACAAATTGTCAAAAGAAAATTACACGAAATCAAATGCGTAACTTCCATTTCTAATGTAGTCTAAATCTTGAAAAGGAAAAGCCACAGATCAAATCAAAACGACAGAAAACAAAGTTACACAACCAAAAAAGAAAATCTGACCAATCTTGTCTTGATATAAACACACATTCGTTATAAAAATGGAAAGAAAGTGAACAAAAATTGAAGCGATTAGGGCTTTTGCGAGTAAATACCAGTTTTGAGATTCAAAGCTTACGAGCGAGACAGCGATAGAGAAAGTCACAGAAAGGTAGAGCGAACGAGAGA
The DNA here is from genome assembly GCA_947687605.1 of Reutealis trisperma. Taxonomy (NCBI): domain Eukaryota; kingdom Viridiplantae; phylum Streptophyta; class Magnoliopsida; order Malpighiales; family Euphorbiaceae; genus Reutealis; species Reutealis trisperma. Next base: position 145,744 of record CANTUT010000628.1, on the reverse strand, counting down.
GAGGTGAGAGAGAGAGAGAGAGAGGGAGAGAGAGAAGAAGATTTATAGAACACAAAATATTTGGCGCGAGGAACGTTTATTGCAACGACGTCGCTTTGGTAATTTTTTTATTATTATTAAATAGTAAAGCGACGTCATTGCAATAGTACACAGGGAATGATTAATAATGCAATGTAAACAATATGGAATTAATTAAAAAAAAAATACTTAGGCAAAAAATTAATCCTAAAAAATATGGGATTAATTTAATGGGTAAAAAAAATCAGACATTGACCCTTTTAAAATTATATGATTATATCCTTATATTTATTTTTTGATATTACTATTATTTATTGGCTATCTTTTTATGATTTTCCAATGTATTTGTCAAAATTAGAAAATATAATAAATAATCTTTTTGACAAATGAAAATTATCACAAAATTCATTATTAAAATTGCTTGTGGCAAATTTAATATTATATAGTTCTTGCGTTATTGTTTTTCCTTAATTTCAAACATTTTCTATTTTTTTTCAAATTTTAGCCACGTTAGGATGCTAGTTTAGCATTAATGCTTCTAGCTTCTATTAGAGCATCACTAATAGTGCTGTTTATTTTAAAAAAATATATTTTATTTAATAAAGAGCATTTAATTGATAAAAAATAAAAAATTTTATTTAAATCCAATGAACTCTTTATATTTTTCTCTTTATTTTACTTTATCCTATAAAAACATTAATTATTTTAATTTTTAATTTTTTAAGTTTGTCCAATAAAAAAAATAGTATAGAAATTATCTCAATTAAAATATATAGAAACTTGTATTGAATTAATTAAAATTATAGTAGAGAGTCATATTTGGCTCAGTAGATGTGAAGAACAAGCTACCTCTTTTCTTTATTTTTTAAAGATAAAAAGCCTATTAGAATTTTATTTTTTGAGGTAACTCTTTATAATAAAAAGTTTGATACATATAAAAACTCTTTATAATAAAATTCTCTAACTTGCTATGGGTTTTGATGAATTTTATCTTATTTACTTTTGTTATTTTATTTCCTAATTATGAAATAATCTTATTTGTGCTGGGATTACTAGATTTTTGTAAAGACCCATACTTTCATATAGCCTTTATTTATCTAAAGTTTGATATCTTTGATCTATGAATGGGTGCTTTTGTGCTTAATGCTTACAACCATTTGAAAGATCATGAGAAATGCTTTTGGATAGTAGATCTATAAGATCTATTAAAGTTGACTAAGGTGAAGGGATTTGCCTATTAAATCGTTCAGGTATTAAGGCCCTATTTGGGATTGCGTTTAAAAAAAATGCTTTTCACTAGAATTTTTTATATTTTTTAACACTGCTTTTTAAATTTGCTTTTAATTAGAAGTAGGTAACTTGATGACTTTCCTAAAAGCAGGTTTAAAAAACCAGTTTATAAAAAAATAATAAAAATCAATTAATAAAATAAAAAAAATTAAAAGCACTCTTTTAGCACTTAACAACAATCCCAAACATACTTTTATTAGGATTTTGCTAATATCTTAATCCATCATTAACTTGATGATTGAATGGAAGATATTTAATTACGAGTCAATCAGGTGCTAGTGAAAGTCTCTAGTGAGGGTACTGTGTGGCATTAGAATAAAGCGCTTGCTAATTTTAGGGATTTTGCTATCTCTAAACCACATAAAAGCATATTAAGTATGGGGGGATACAAAATGATAAGAGTCCTAGCTATCCTTTCACATATTGTTTGTTAATTCTTGTCTTTAAAGCTTTTAATTCTGGTTTGTATTAGATGTTTCCCGTCTTTATCTGTGATGAGTAGATCTATGCCATCCTTTTATATTGTCTAAATAATATAAAAAAAAAATCATACTTGTAATATATTATTGCATCAATCCTTGCAGGAACGATGGTCACTCATCACTTTATGACTTGAGCAACCTGTATACTTTTGGAAGTGTGTACACCAGAAGTTTAGAAACACAAGATTTTTAAATCAAAAAATGAATCAAGAGAGTTTAAATCAAAACAAGATCCATTATAACAAAAGTGTAAATAAAATAAGAAGTTTCTTAACTTGGGTTGTTTGTCTGTAGATCTTTAGGAATTTTTTTTTTCAAGCATATATGCAAGAAATAAAACCAATTGAGAAATTGAGATGATTAGCTCTAATATTTGCTTAAGCCTAAACTTATTAATTAGGAATTCTAGTTCAATTTGGGATTGCCTCTTCTTTTCTTATAGATCTATATGATGGCCATGGATATATATGCAAAATTTATGTTATGATTATCATTATGCTTATCTTTACACCAAAATTCTATAATCACAAAAGGAAATTCTCTCTACAACAAAAGCAACAAGAATCTTAGCAAACCAAGGATAACCAAGGTAAAGAATCATATTCATCTTCTCATATCTATGTTTTAAGATTGATTTTAGTATCTTGGTTATATAAAATCTCTTCTACACTAGATATATGTTTCGGCCAACACCAGGAAATGATTAAGGAGATGTTCTAAGTTCTATTTGAATACATCTATGGTTACTTTAGATGAAGAATAATGATTTAGAAGTGTTGAAATGAACTTTGGAAACTTGATTCAAGACTTGAAAGTCTTAGTAGTATGAAATTAGTCTAAAAGGGGAATTGATGTTCCAATGCTAGATATTGGCAATTGAATGATCATATAGGTTTTATGTTATACTAATTTCATAATGATCAATTTGAAGATTGGATGAGGTATTGGTGGTTTTATGTTATAACATATGAGTTAAGGAGCCTCGTGTGGGTCCAATAGTACATGCATGCTTATTACACCTTTGAAAGAATCAAAGGTTTTGTCATAGGGTGGATGATTTCACTATCGGCGAATAGACCAAAGGAGGGTTACCCACCCGATGTTACTTTCTACCCATTTTTTTCCTAAGAAATCTAGGTTAAAAGGCAAGGAGCCAATGCAAATGATGCATGAAAGTCATTTATGCATTAAAATTGCCAAACTTTGATTTAAACCAATTGATAGTCCTCTTATTTCTTTTGTTAAAAAAAAGGTGTCCCCAGTGGAGTCGCCAGTTGTGAGGCCTTGCACGAGCACCGGTCCGATCCTCTAAGTGGGATCGAAATGCTCATTTGGATTTGGACTCACAATAGGACCCTCGGGTTCAGATAGGTTGATTTTGAAAAGAGTAGCTACCTTAATTTTATTTTTTTTGGGAAAAGATTAAGGAAAAAACCCAATTTGACTCCAATTAATATCCCAAAGGAAAGGATCACTAGCCTTAAAACCAAAGAGGATTCGTGGACTAGATTTTTGGTTTATTTAGAAAAATGATTAGTTTGACAAATTTAATACAAGATGACTTAAAATGAATTTTATGAATAGTTTACATAATGCATGAATAATTATATAATGCATGAATAAACAAATAAATAAATATTCATCCAAAGCGATAAAGCAATAAAGTAAAAGAATTAATTTTATAATTTAAAAATACAATAGGTGATATTTCCTCTAGCCCTAATAGGTTCTAGGGAGGTCACACATTCCCCAAAATAATTACTAAAGAAAATACTGCAAAAGAAAGACAACGTCAATATTATAATAAAGAAAATAAATTAAAAGCAAATATCGCAAAGAAAAGAAATAATTCATAAAAGAATATACAAGAGAAAGGTTATATTTTATTTAAATTGGATTTGATGCTTTAAACAAGCAAGCCTACGTATCCCTTTGAATGGGAATCAAAATCCGCGTAGTTCGCCCTCCTTGCGAAGGGGTTAGTTTAACCTAGCCATTTTGTCATGTTTCAGTTCATTGATTGAAAGGTGAGTTGATTGATTAAATCAGGTTGATTGATTGCCAAGTTGTTAATTAGGTCAGGTTTTAATTAACAAGTCGATGCATCAATTCAAATTGTTTACCTAGTTGACTAAATCAGATTCTAATCAACATGCCTGAAAATAATGAAAGAAAACGACAAAACATGCCAAGCAAAGAGACAATAAATGAAAAGAATAAACAAAGTAATCCTAAGAAAAAAAAAACAAAATAAAACAAATAGAGCAATATAAAGCAAAAGAAATACTAAAACAAAACAAAATAAGAAAACAAGAAAATAATTACCTTACAAAGACGAGACTTTGAGACGTAGAGCAGATGAGGCGGACGACTAGATCGCAATTTCACCTTTTCGGCTCGACGGGATGACAACCTTAGAACAGGGACTCAGACGGCGTTATTGGGACCTCCTCGAACTGATTTAAGGAGAGCAACCTTGAAACGACCACCCTAACAAAATAAAATAAAACTTTAAACTAAAAGTTCATTCCTTTAAGATCAAACCTTAAAAAATGTTGATTGCTTTGAAATCAATTAGTTTGATTAAGCAATTCTGAGTGTGGGAATGAGGTAAGAAGGTAGTCCTTTTATAGGGAAAGGATTGGGAGCAGAAATGGCAAGTTTCAGATGTGGGATTCACTTCCCAATGCACAAAATAGCACAAGAAGTCTCAAAAATTGCACAGAAGTAAGGTTGGCACACGGTAATTGCACAGGACCTGTGCGGTACCGCATAGGTCTGTGTGGTATCACATAGTCTCTATGCGGTCACGGACCGCCCTGTGTGGTCCCTATGGCCCACACACCCTCTTTTTACTCTATTCCGACTCGTTTCAAATATGATTTAAGTCAGATTTGATTCTATACATTCGTAATTGAGTGTCGGTTGTCTAAAGGTGTAAATTTGAGGGTTCACAGTGGATAGGGCGAGAGTAGCCAATCTCTATTAGGGGGGAATGCCTAACCATAAGACCTGATTAGTCTTATGTAATGTGATACATGTGAATGAGCAATGCTTAGATCACCACTCTTGAATTCATAATATTGATTGAAAACATTCCATTGCTATAAAGAGCCCTTCCTAAAAATAGTCCTTATACTCACCATATATATTTTATTATTATGTACTCACTGAGCTTTGTCTCATTCTTTAGTGGTTTAAATTTTTCAAGCAAGGTAAATTCCAAGCTATATTCTTTTGCTTAGAAGTTGCTCTGCTAAATTCAAGCCTTGTGATTCTTGACTATGAAGACTACTATTTTAGAGCTCCATGGTGGTGAAAGGTTTAGCACAAAAATATTATCGGGTTTATATGTGTTGTAAGTTATATTGTAATTATTATTACAATAATGTATGAAATAATGTACATTTGGCTATTGATATGAAATGAAATTTTTAGAAATTTTACAAGTTGTGTTTGTAAATGGTGTTATAAGTTAACTAGGAAATGATAAGTAGGCAATGGGTAACAAGGAAAGTAATCAAGTTATGATCTTAGGATAAGGTCCTACTTGCTGAGTGGTAAAGGATTATAAGTTAAATAGGGTTCTACTGGTTTAGGTGACCTTATGTCTCCCTATGCCTTAGGATTGTCACGGTTGAACAAGTGAGTTGTGACACTTGGAGTGCCTTTCAAGATCATTACCAACAAGCCTAGCGCCTCATCATCCTTCACATTAATAAGCCTAAAGACTCTTTCTCTCTAGATAGGCAATCTCGTTGTAATACTCAAGGCTTTCCTAACCTATTAGAGTTAGCAATGGTGCCATAGGAGATTTATTTCAATGAGTGTTGTTCATGGTGAGATTAAATTGAAATCAGAAGAGATTTGATATGACTAAGTGACCTACTTGCTCCAATGGTGACAATATAATGTTCATGTACTATACTATCCAAGGCATTTCTAGCATAAGAATATCATAAGGAATGATTTTAATGATCAAAGTGACAATGAATGAAAAATAAAATCAATTTTGATAAACATTTTAATAGTAAAACGAAAGTCAAATCGAGTTTGACTTAACGTGACTAAGTTAATTATTTTCTTATGACTTGACGCTAAAGTGCTAGTGAATGGACATGAACATAATACCTAAACATCTCCTAAGTCATTAGAGATAATAAAAGTGACATAAGAAATTGATTTTAATCAAAGCTATAATAGTAAAATAGAAGTCAAACTTAGTTTGATTTAGTGAGCCTACATGATTTACTTACTTGAATAGTACTATTAAAGGCTAGTAAATGTGCATTATAAAGTGAATAAAATTTATTTAACAATTTCTAGAGTGCATAGTAAAATTAGAAGATAGAAGTATATATACCAAAACGAAAGAAAAGAAATGAAAAATTTATTAAGTTACCAAATATGAAATGTGCATTTATGGATTTATTAATGGGCTTTTGGACTCTAAGGCCCAAGCCCATTACATGGCCGGTTTATAAAGCCTATAAATAAGTGAACATACACTTAACTAGAGTTAGGAATAACTAACTAAGGTTAAAATGGGTGTAGGGTGAGTTAGCCATCAAATTTGACTTGGAACCTATCATTTTTTACTAAGTCAAATCCTTTTCTAACATGAATTTTCACTTTTCCTACACTAGTGCCCATATTCATGTTTATTATTTCCACACTATATGATGAATATTATCAACTTAGATAAGATCCTAGCTATCCAATTTGATTAAATCATAACCATCTATTGTGATTAAATCTTAGCCATTGGATTAAGTATGATTAAATCCTCACCATTCAACATTTCATATATAAGTAAAATTTATGTTCATTTCTAAGCATGTTTGTTATTATAGTTGCAAAAACTTTCCCTTTTTTTCATCTATATGAATTAGCCAATATGGATTAAAACTAGAAAATGTTTACTTGGTATGTTAGTTGATGAAATATGAAATTTGGGCTTCAAACATAAGGTTTAACAAGTGGAAACAAGCATAGGAAATAAAGAGCTCAAATAGAGTTAACGTTTGGTCGAAATTAATGAAATTAGGGGGAAATATTCTAAAACTTATTTGATGAATTCTAAGGTTATTTAGGGTGGAAAATAATTATTTGAAAGTGTCAAAATAAATTATAGAAGCTTATTTCAAAACTTGAAATTTTAAAGGCATAACTTAGGTTAAAAGAGGAAGTTCAAGTTCTAATAATTATTTTCTGTGTTTAATTGATGATATAGGCTTTTTAACATGCTAAATTCATAATTCTATAATCAAGTTAAGGATTGGATGAGGAATTAATGGTTTCTCCCAAATTCTAGGAATTATAAAAAAATTGGGGATTTTGAGAACTGAACTTATATTCATGGAATTAAAGGGAAAATTTAGCTTAAGAATGGTATAACATGATTTGTAAAATATTGATTTCAAAATTCAATCGATAGAAATGATTTTTCCCAAATTTAGTGAACTAGGTTCAATTATGGAATTAGAAGGTGAAAGTAGAATTAGTTTGATTGAATATTGGGAATTATTTAAATTGATTCTAATTGAGTAATATGAAATCGAAATGTGAAATTGGGAGGAAAGGAATTATCTTTCCTTAAGTGAATACAATTGGTTATTTGGAAAACAATTAAGGAAAGTATTAAAATTTGTAACAAGTATATATATTATGTGTCTTGACCTTAAAAGTAATAAGTTAGTACTATAGTGAACAAGATAAAAGTGTTAACAAGCTAAGCTAAATTTAAACTAATGACATAACAAAAAAGTGACAACAAAGAAGTGATTAATGTGAATTGAAATACAAATGTATAGAATCTAAGGGCAAGGACAAGGACATTGTCCAAGAGTGCAAGGAGTACCACTAGCATTAAAGCTAAACGTAAATAGAAGCAAAGGAATACAAGGTCAGTACTAAATAATATGATATGATATGTGCCATATTCTATAACCATTATTGAACAAACCATCCTTATTGGAATATCCTAATTTCTTATTGAACATGAATTGCCTATTAAATGTTGTATTTGGATATGATAATCCTTTATGGCATTTGGCCATTATGAGCCCTTTCAAATTGATTTCATAATGTGACCTTTAATGAGAATTATTATTATATTGGCATATTTTCTATTGAATTCCTATTGTGAATTCCCTATGAACCTTCTATTGATGCCTATTGATAAGCAAAAATATCTTTTTGATGTGGGATAATATATCAGACCTTGTGAATTTGGTATAAACCTATGGGGTAGGGCGAGAGTACCTAACCTCTGTTGGGGGAATGCCTAACCGTAAGACCTGATTAGTCTTGCGTAATGTGATGCATGCGAGTGAGCAAGGCTTAGGCCACCACTCTTTAATTTATATATGTGGAAAGCATTATGCTTCCAAGAAATTACTATTTCTACTAAAGATATTGTTTCTATCTTAAATGAAAAATTGATTTATAATAACAATTTTGATTAACATCACTCTATTGTCATAATGAGTCTATCTTGATAAGGACTTACATACTCACCCCACATTGTATTATTATGTACTCACTGAGTTTTGTCTCATTCCTTAGTTGTTTAAATTTTTTAGGTAAGGTTGGCGAGTCAACAAGGTAAATTCCAAGCCCTATTCTTCTGCTTGGAAGTTGCTATGCTAATTTCAAGTGTTGTGAATCTTGGTTATATGACTATAAAGACTATTGTTTTTGAGCTCTATGGTACTAAAGATTTAGTATTAAAATGTTATTAGATTTATATATATTATAAATTATATTGTAATTACTATTATAATATTGTATTAATAATGAATATTTGGATAATGACATGAAATACAAATTTGGAAATTTTATGAGTTGAGTACGTAAATGGTATTAGTAAGCATTTGGTCATAAGTAAAATGATAAATGAGTAATGGGCAATCAGGAAAGGTAATCAGGTTCTGATCATGGAATAAGGTTCAATATGATAAATGGTAAAGAACTATAAGTTAAATGGGGTTTTATGGGTTTAGGTGACTTTATGCATCCGTATACTCTAGGATCGTCACAGCTTAATAAGTGGGTCTTGACAAAGTTGGTATCAGAGTAAAGGTTTAATTCTACTCTAGAGTTTATCAATACTATGGGTTATAGGTTAAACCATGGAGCATATGAATTCCTTCTTATCATTTGAAGTTTATCATTAAGTTAAGATCCACGCTACTTATCAAAGCTTAACTCTTTTAGTTTGATGTATGATATGTGCATAATGACTGTGGAAAAAGAAATAATAATGTGATATGATTGAAATATGTGACTGAGTTATGTTCTATGGAAATGGGATGATAAGGATAAAATGTGTATGTAAGAAAATGATAGTATATGTTCAAAAGTATATAAATGAACATGTATATGTGTCTTATTAAGAATAAATTTCATATTATAATTAACTATCAATTATTGATAGGGTTTAGTGTAATCGATTTTTTAAAAAAATATTTACTTAGTGTGAGTAATAGTGAAGGTATATTAGATTATTTCTGCTTATAATGTATGTGTGCAACAACTGTTAGCTAGATGTTATTAAGAGAAAATCTAAATATAATTTATGAAAAGTTCATGTAATGTGCATAAAGACATGAATATGTTTACCCTTGCACATGCTAGATGTGTAATGCTTAGGATATAAGATATTTTAAGCTGAGTTGTATGATAATGGTAAGAGGGGCTGAGGATAGTTAACAAAAACTTTAAAGCCACTGAAATAGTTTCAAATAATCAAATTTTGTCCTAAAAGTACCGCAAATATAGATCTTTGAATGAGCTTTGATTTGATATATTATGGGCTTTATAACTCATCCATAGCTAGAAGTTCTGGCCTTTTAAAGTTGACCTGTGCAGGAGGATGATGTTCACTATCTATTAGAGCTGAGTTGCGATCACAACTTCTTAATCGCAGTCATAGTTCTTTGTTGTGCCCTAAGTCACTATTGTGATGGAGGTCATGAAACACATTATGTCTTGAGGTCCAATTAGATGTTTTGTCCCTTAAATTAGTCGCAGTCGCAACCATTTGGATTGTAGTCGTGATAATTGGTCGCGGTCGCCAAAATTGTGTAGCACTCGCGATTCAAAGGCTTATTTCATGATTTAAGGGACCTTGAATGTTTTGAAATTATTATCTTTTAATGAATTATAACTATAGAATAAACACCTAGTGAACATGTTAAATAATCCTAAGTTGATTTGCCAAGATCAGAAAGAGAAGTTGACTAAGTTTGATCTAACTTAGATCAATGATTGATTTGTATAATTTTATGCTATATGGAATACTTACACGTGGCAATGGCTTGATATGTGAAATATATGAAATTGTTAAAAGATGTTTATGATTGATGTCATAAAAAGAGAAATGATGTTTAACAATAATTAGTATGACAATGAAGTAAATTAATTACACCATATATATAAAAGTATACGGTGTGAATTAAATGAATAATATTAAGAAATTTGTGGCTTAGATTCTATCTTGTAAACTAGAAAAATAAGAAAAGCAAGGATTTCTTTGTCATTTATATAAATATCAAGTATAAACAAAGGAAGAATATTGATATAGCGTGATCTAAAAGAAGTATCTTGTAAACTATAACAATAAGAAAGGCAAAGATTTCTTTGTCATTTATGTAAATATCAAGTATAGACAAAGGAAGAATATTGATCTAGCATGATCTAAAAAAAGATCACTTCATAACCAAAGAAGGAAGTGATCAATCGCATATGTGTAAATGTGACCTTTCAGAAAGGTGATCATGTATATATAACTAGGAAGTTCAAGAAATCCCAAAGTTAAATGTGCTAGACATAGGAAAAAAAATTTAAGGATGGTTTGGTTTTAGATCATTTCAAAGATAGGTGCATGAAATTGTCAATCACATGAAGGTGTATGTGATTAAGGATAGTCTTTAAAAAGAAAGAAGTTAAGGATGGTTTGACTTAAAAAGAATTAGTGTAAGCTAAGAAAGAATTGGTGTAAAAATATGGATTGATTTGGAGAAAATACCTTATATCAAGAATGAGTTCATAATGGGAAGAATACCTGTAAAATCAGATAGGTATAAAATTGAAGAATTATATGGTAATTAGAAAAACAATTTGAATGTGATTAATTAAAGTAAGTGTGATGTGGAAAGATAAAATAGTGAATGCTAATGCAAAGAATGTATGAGGAAATACCAGACATAATGAAGTATATAATTAAAAGAATTAAAGGAGCAAAAGTTATGACATTAAAGGAGTTTATAGAGTTGATTTGTCACATCCCAACTTTTGAGATATGACGGTCCTAGAACACGAGAAGAGATAAGGTCACCCATGCTCGTAGAACCCATTGACATAGACAAATCATGACTAGGATCATACCAAACCTCATACAATAACTCATTTAAAACATTATATGAAAACCCTTAATTGGGGAAGAAAGTAATTAGACACTTTACAAAAAATCCATAGGGAAATAATATTCATAATCCATTCAGAACTTAAGAAAATAATGACTTCTCAAAATAAACATCAAAAACAAATATTCCTGGAGCATCTAATGATAGCACTTCATAACATGGTATTATTAAAGACTTTGACAAGGAATCCCCCAAGCGAAGTAAAATGTTTGAGCCATCACCTTGCCTCTTCACATTTGCTCACTTGGAACCACATAAAAGAAAGGGGTGAGATAGATGATCTCAATAAGTATACAGTAAAGGACATACATTAATACATATTCCTTTGAAAAGGAAACTTATAGCTCATACACATAGTCATGAATTACAATTCATGAATCAAGTTGCAATTTATCAAGGGTTCAAATAGCAAGTTTGTAGAAATCACACATATAACACATAGTGAGTGAAGGCTATTGCTCTATCACTCAAACACATAGAGGAGAGGTGGCCTTATACCAAATTCCAACTCTTATCACATAGAAGGCATAAAGCTGATCAGGCCCCACGGCTAGAACTGCCCCTTTCTAGCTGAGGTGGATACACTACCCCTATCCATTGGGTTAAGACCATGTGCACAAGTTTCGATGATTTCCCACATCGGCACGATGATTTTGCATAAAGGGTTAAAGGTACCATAGCTAGAGCTATTGATATTCACATATAACAATAACATTTAAGGAAACAATAAAATGTTTCACAATGGCAATAACAGTTTAATTTTTTGAACAAAAGATACAAGAATAGTGTAGTTCCAGAAAGAATGAAAGTTGAGGCAATAATCACAAGAAATTATCATTGGATAATAACAAAAGTGGTGTTAGACCAATTGTCCTTTGGCAACCCAAGCTTAACAAGGAAATTATAGAGTTTCATTTTAGAATAGAAAGAACTTGGGTTTCAAAAATGTCAAAGGCTCACATAACATGATATCACACATTTGTAACATAACAAAATGTCACTCACACTTGAAGCATGATTACAGTATTTACTCACACTTGTAGAATGAATATGATGTTTACTCACACTTGTAGAATGAATACAATGTTTACTCATATTTGTAGAATGAATATGATGTTTACTTATACTTGTAGAATGAATATGATGTTTACTCACACTTGTAGAATGAATATGATGTTTACTCATACTTGTACAATGAATACGATGTTTACTCACCTTGTGGTTCCTTTACTCCTAGTGTACGATATTTAATGAAATACTTAATATTTATTCAATCATGATACTATCCTATCCCATAACTATCCCATGCACATATAACATTCATATACACTTAGAGTTGCATATATAAGTGCACTCATCACTTGCACATAACATTTTGACTTTAAAGTCTCATACATTTAGCCTTTATAGGCCCACATGAAAACACATTACAATCATGTCAATACCTTCCTAAGGTCAACACAATATCATTACTTCAATATCAATTCCCTTTAATAATCATTTTAGTACACTTTACACTTTCATATATGTCAACTTAACAAATAACCTTTCAAGCATCATGATTATCTCTTATGACCAATTCCTTCAATCTACCTCTTCATCAATTCAAGATCATTATTCATTATCAAGTCATCATAACATCTATTTCCATATTTCCCAATCACATTCACATTCTAACCATAATATAAGGTTAAGATATTTTAAGTATACCTTAAGTATACCAAAGTGCCTTTAGGCTTGTCTAGGGTCATACCTTCAACTAACATACAATTTTATCATTTATTATACATATGTATATGTCAATAATCATCAAAATATATTGCATAGAAATTATAGATATTGGGATAAAAATTCCATAGTAGGCCGAATGCATCATCAAAGGGAAAACTGAATTTTTTTTACTTTTCGCACTTTCTGTCTATTATAGTAATATGTAAAAATATGGTTTAAATCAAGATTTTTCATGTAAACACAAAAAAATCTTTTTGGAATATTAATTCACATGAATCGGCAGCATATGGTATTTCTCATACATGAAAATTCAATTTTTGGGTTCGAGGGTACAAAATCATGAGTTTTCTTGTTTTTGGTATTTTTTAATCATTATAGTAATATGTAAACAGGTGATTTAAACCATTATTTTTCATTCAATCATAGCAAATATCAGTTTAGAACATCTTCATGTATGATTTGGTAGCCATAGATAAGATTTATACAAAAAAATTCCAAGTTTTAATACTTAGGTGAAAATCATGAGTTTTTGCACTTTTCATGCTTTCCGCTCATTACAGCAATATGCAAATACATTATTTAAATCATTACTTTTCATTAAAAAAAAACAAATATTATATTAGAATCCATTCACCCACAATCGGAAGTCACATGTTTAATTAATAATGGAATTTTCCAACTTCTAAGTTCTAGCATAAAAACCTTGAATTCCTTTGTTTTCAGAAACTTTTCGGTCACTATAGAAATATGTAGAAATATAATTTAATCTAATATTTTTCATCAAAAAAAAAATTAAAAATCAGTTTAGAATGCAATTATACATAGATCGCCCTCCTTTAGTGATGTTTATGCATACAAATTGAAATTTTAAGTTACATGATTCACCTTTGGAAAATTTTGCGGAAAGATTTGTGTTTTCAGTAGATAATTAAATTCCTTTCTCAAAAACACACTCAAAATGAATTAATTCTGTAAAAACTAGTAAACAACCAGTTCAAAATAATTTTCTCATAATTTATTTCATAAAAATTAGTTAAGGAATTGAAAGAGAATAAAAACTTATGATTATTGTCAAGAAATCACAAAATTGAAATGTGTTTTCTTAATTTCGGTAGAGAGCAACATTTTGGGAGAATTTTTCTATCAAAATACAGAAGAATAGAGTGATGGCTACTGGAACATTAGGGCTGGCTGAATTTACATTATTATATGTAGGGTTTTGGGCAATTTCCACTAATGCCTTTAATGAGCTAGGTTAGGAGAGTTTTAGTGTAGTAGGCTTTTGAGTATTTGGGCTTTTTATTTAAATTTAAGGCTGATTATAAATAATAAAAATAAAAATATTTTTCTTATTATTTTCATTAAAATTTTCCCAAAAACATTTATTTAAAAATTATTTTAAAATACTCATAAAATCATTTTATGCTTAAAAATTATGTTAGTGTACTTCACGTAAATCATTTATTTCAAAATAATAACTCATATTATGCATTTTAAAAATTAATTTAACATGCCACATACTAATTAATCATATAGAACATAAATTCCCATAAAAGTACAGACTTAACCTTAATAGTTCTAAGTCAAGCAATTTGTCATAACAATTTTTAGGGTAGGTGTGGGTTGTTACATGATTGATTAGACAAACCCTGTCCAAGAGAAATATGTTATGATGAAATTGAATTGATTATAAGATAGACTTGAGTAAGTTAAAACAAATGCCATAAGAAATGGTAAACTTTGAAAGTAACTAAATGAAGTAAGTGTGAAGTGGATTAATTTTAAGGTGGAAAACGTATGAAATCTAGGGTAAAGGAAATTATAAGGGTTAAAGAGAATGTAACATAAGGAATTAAATAATTTGGATAGAGGATTTTGTTAATAAGGATAAGGTTATAAAAAGGTAAGTGGGGAAAAGTTATAGAGACAAATTATAAGAAAAGTTTATCTCAAATAGGATAAATATTTGAATGTGGAAAAAGAAATTATTAAATTAGCTAATAAGGTATTGCAATTGGAACTAGTTCTAATGGAATATTTATTTGATGTAATATAATTGATTGGTTACAATGGTGTTTTTAATGTTAAGTAGGAATAAGAAGTGTGAATGTCTATGAGTGATATAGATTTAAAGAGTGTGAAAGACCACATGAGGATGAGAGAAAAGAGTTGATGGAATTTTATTGAGGATAGTGCATGTCCCAAATGAATTAAACCTAGAGAAAAGAGAATGTGAAATTGTTAAATAATGAGGGATTTGATATGAAGTGCATAAAGAAATATGTAATATGACATGGTAATCCTTAAGAAGAATGTGAAGTATAGAAATATGGATGTTACATTTTAAAACTATGATTATCATTTTAATGAGGAACACTATGAAGTGAAAACATCTCATTATACTGAGAGCATGACTTGAAATGTTAATTTAAATGTTAGACTATAATAAGATGAATAAATGGTATCTACTTGATTTGGACAATGTCTTTTTAATGGAAAGTAAATGAGATTTGCACATTAGGTATGGAAGTTTAGAGATGACAAAAAAAAAAAAAAAAATATGCTAGATAAGAGATAAGGTGATGAAACAAGATGGTTAAGGAAATAGACACCTCCTCTCTATCATCATAAAGACAATTTAAATGCCCAGAAGTGAAGGAGCTCACACAAATTCTTACACTCTATGATATATTGAAGCAAGTTAAACAATAAGAACTATTTGATAAGGAACTTAATTTCTGAGAAAATCTTTGATGAAGCATGGCTCTTTATTTAGAGGCTTACAAGTATAGTGGCATAGTTCCACTCATGGATACCCTGATAGGTACCCTTTAATGCCATTAGACTAGTGACAAGACAAAGTTGATGGTATTAGTTCCCTAGAAATTATTCCTAGAAATAGAGAGGATAATTTCATGCAGAGAATGACATACTTAAATGTAAAAGAAGAAAGTATTTCAAGGTATCCATAGTTCAAACTAAAGATTAAAGTAATAGAGCAAAAATATAAAGAATTAGTCAAAATAACGACATGGATATGGGAAAAAGAAAGTTGACATGACTCTAGTAATTGAGATGCCCAAAATTATCGAAAGATGAGGTATGAAAGGGAGATAAGGAATATAATCTAAGTTTAGAAATTTTCATAGATCATAAATAGCCATATATTTGAATGATAGAAATAAAAACTTGGATAACCATGTTAGAATATACCAAGGGATTATGTCAATCAAGTGAAATTGTAATTCTCCATTATACTTATTGAGACACAAGTTAGGAATTATAAAGGAAGGTAAGTAATAAATTGATAATCAAATAGAAGAAGCAAGTAAAAGAGAGAGAAATGGATAAATATGAATGTCAATAAGAATTAAAATTAAAGTGCATGACATATAGAGTGATTAAGATTGATTTGATGTAATACAAAGACAACTTGAAAATTTGAAAGAATATACATGCTTTATTAAGCTTAATAGGAAGACCTTTATTTACGAATAAATGAACCTTCCTTAAGAAGAGAAAAGAGGAAGTCAAACTATAGAATATGAGGAATTGAAAGGAAGTTGGACTAGAATAATAATACAAGATACATGAGACTTATTATGATAAAATTTCCAAGTAAAGTAAAACAAAAAAGAGATGGAATAGAATTATTCAAAGATTAAGAGTAAATGTCTGGTTGCCTTAATAGAATTGATGTGATGATTCATACTTTAAATAAGAAGCCAATAAGTAATTCCTTCCATATGATAATATAAAATGAAATCTATTATTAAGAAATTAGAAATGATTGCCCGATAAAGGACTATGATTAAAAGAAGATGAAGCATAAATATTGTTAAATTACTTTAAGTGGAACTGAAAGCCACATGCGAAATACAAGACTCAAAGAACGAAGAACTGTAATTGATGAAAATTAAGGAAAAAGTGAAAAAGAATCAAGCTTCTAATTTGAAGTAAAGGATAATACTCATCAGTGTAAGAATGACAAAGATGAACTGTGCATATAAGAAAATAATATGTATTCGCCTGCATGAGTATGTTTGTGGGCATTTATAAAAGCAAGTATAAGAATGACAAGAATATTTAACTTTGGAGTAGTTAAGACAATTAATAATAATAAAGAATCTAAAAATATCTATATATTGGTTTGAGATCCTATAGAATTAGAAAGGTTTGATGTAAAATTGTGAAATTGGTATATGAAGATAGTACATAATGAAGAATTTAAGGTGAGCTTGGCTATGTTTCTCATTTATAGGTAAGTATGTACATACTGTGTATTTATTATGTGTTCAAAAGATGATAAAACAATCAAAGTTGTAGAATAATCTTTAACAAAAGTTGAATTGATTAAAAAAAATTAGTTTGATGAAATAAATAATTAATTCCTTGTGGACACATAGAATTAAGGGTTGATTATTTATATAATGAACTTTTTAATGGTGATTGAAGAGTAGAAATAATGATGGCCTATTTAAAGTATTGGTACTTGTAAATTGTAATGAGTATTAAGATTGATTAGTGACTGTGGCCACCAGACATGGGGTTATAGCTTTTTAAATTACTCTTATGAAGATTTAGAATGAAATAATAAGATCTTTATATAGTGCTTTAAATATTATAATGCAAGATAAAGTGTTTAAAAGAATCATGAAAGGTATTTATATTACGCTAAGATTCTTAAGCCCATGATGAGTTTGACATGAGATAACAACCTTATAGTACAAAAAGTGACAAAAGATATCACATATTTGATAATTTAGAAAATTGAGGTAACATCAATTTCATAATGGATCTTATAATATAAGAGTTGTTATTAAATAAGAATTATCAAAAAAATTTGAATAATTAATATAGCGAGAAAATGATAGAAAATTCATAAGGATAATAAATGTGTATGGGAAAATAACTGAGATATATAACTTAAGTAGTATCATTTGCCTTATGAATCAAGAAGTATTTGCTTTGAAAATTTGACCAATTTTCTAAAGGGGGGTAGAATGTAATACCCAAGATTTTGTGAGGCCTCGCCCGAGCATCGGTTTGATCTGCTAAAGGAAATCGAAATGGTCATTTGGGAAAGAACTCACTAGGAAGCCCTTGGGTTTATCTTTGATAGGTTTGAAAATTGCTTTTTGGAGTCGCCACCTTAATTTATTTTTATTTGGAAAAACATAAGTAAAAAACTTATTTGACTCCAATCATTGCCTAAAGGAAAAAAGATCACTAGCCTTGAAACCAAAGAGGATCCAAGGACTAGGTTTTTGATTTACTTTAACAAAATAAGTTTAGCCAATTAATATAAGAGTGACTTAAAATATATTTCATAAATAGTTTAAGATGCATGGATAATTTATAATATACATGATCATTCAACTCATCAATTCAATAATAAAGTAAATATACAAGTAAAGTTTAAAAGAAAGTTAACGTTATAATAAAAATCCCAAACTTAGGAGATACCTCCTCTAGTCTATATAGATTCTGGGGAAGTCACACCTTCCCTAAACTAAACTTAATAACAAAGCAAAAATAAAATAAAATAAAATAAAACAAAAAAGAAGGTGACAGGGGAGAGAGTTGGTTAGTTTTAATTAGATTCAATGCTTGAACCAAGCATACCTACATATCCCCTTGAATGGGAATCAGAACCCACGCAGTACTCCCTTCTTGCGAAGGGGTTAGTTTAGTCTAGCCACTGTATCATGTTTTGATTGATTGATTAAAAGAGGGTTGAGTTGATTGATTTAAACAATTGATTACTAAGTGGAGTTAATTAAGTCAAATTCTAATTAACTATCTTAGTGAATCAAGAATTAGGCAAGAAGCCTTAGAACACAAATCTCAAGTAGGAAAATAATAAATAAATTAAAGAAAAGGGAAAGAAAATTACCCCAGACGGTGGGTGACAACTGGCCTTCGAAGGTGCGGTGGCTTACCTCAGAAGGTGAGTGGCTGCTCACCTCGAATGGCATAGTGGCTCACCTTAGATGGTGGGTGGTAACTAGCCTTGGATGATGGATATGAGCCTTGGGCAATAGACTAGCCTCAAATAGGCAGGTGGATAGCCTTTGACTTATCAGGTCAAGAAGAAACTCCCCAACTCGCTTTGCAAAGCAAAGAGCAAATGCAAAGTGAAAGAAAAGAAAAGCTTTACAACTAGCATGGTTTGCTTGATGCAAAGGCTTTCAAGCTCCAAAAGTTTATGATATGAAGTGTGGAGAGGTCCTTTATATATAGGGAGAAGATTGGAGGAAGAAAATAATGAAATCCCAATGTCAGTTCATGAAAACAGTGAAATTTGCATGAGTTGCCACATAGGGCTTTATGGCACTATATAGGTGTCTGCTGTAGTGCTACACAACCCTCTTCAGTTCTGCAAAGGGCTTTGCGGTAATGGGCCCATTTTCTCTTGTTTGATCCATTTTCGCCCATTTGACCCATTTTCGCTAGTTCTTGCTCATTTCTCATCTATTTTTCATGATTTTAGTTGCATTGTATTAGTTACTTAGTCCCAGATGATTTATTTAAAGGAGTTCAAATATTAAAAAGACATATTTTAATTTTTGCTCTTTCCATACCATATGATGAACATCATCATCCTAGATGAGATCATAGCCATTCAATTATATTAAACCATAGCCATCCATTTTGATTAAATCCTAAGCATTGTATTAAGTGTGATTAAATCACTACCATTCAACTTTCATATGTAAGCAATATGATGAGCATAATTTCTCCATTTTTGTGAAACCTAACACAAAACACAATTCCTAAAGGAAGAACATCCTTTAAATTTTTGCCCCTCTTAGAAACACAAACCAAGGCCTTCCAAGGTAAGGAATTACACTCATCTCTTCCTTTATGTGTTCTAAGCATGACTTTGGTATTATAGTTGCAAAAACTTTCCATTTCTTTTATTTATATAAGCTAACCAATGAGGATTAAAACTAGAAAATGTTTGCTTGGTATGTTAGTTGATGAAATGTGAAATCTGGGCTTCAAACATAAGGTTTAATAAGTGGAAACAAGCATGGGAATTAAAGAGCTTAAATAGAGTTAAGCTTTGGCCTAAATTAAAGAAATTAGGGGGAAATGTTCTAAAACTTATTTTTTGAATTCTAAGGTTATTTAGGATGGAAAATAATTTTTTGGAAGTTTCAAAATGAATTATAGAAGTTTATTTCAAAACGTGAAATTTTAAAGGCATAACTTAGGTTAAAAGAAGAAGTTTAAGTTCTAATAATTGTTTTCTATGTTTAATTGAGGATATAGGCTTTTTAACATGCTAATTTCATAATTCTACGATCAATTTAAGGATTGGATGAGGAATTAATGGTTTTCCCCAAATTCTAGGGTTTATAAAAAAATTGAGGATTATGAGAATTGAACTTGAATTCATGGAATTGAAGGGGAAATTAAGTTTAAAAATGGTGTAACATGATTTGTATAATATTAATTTTAAAATTCAATTGGTAGAAATGATTTTTGCCAAATTTAATGAACTAAGTTCAATTATGAAATTTTAAGGTGAAAGTACAATTAGTTCCATTGAATATTGAAAATTGTTTGAATTGATTCTAATTGGGTAATATAAAATTGAAATGTGAAAATGGGAGAAGAGGAATTATCTCTCCTTAAGTGAATACATTTGGCTATTTGGAAAATAATTGAGGAAAGTGTTAAAATTAGTAACAAGTATATGTATAGTATGTCTTCACCTTAAAAGTAATAAGTTAGAACTACAATGAATAAGATAAAAGTGTTGACAAGCTAAGCTAAATTTAAACTAATAACATAATAAAGAAATAACATAACAAAGAAGTGATTAATGTGTAATTGAAATGCAAATGTATATAATCTAAAGACAAGGATAAGAACATTGTCCAAGAGTGCGAAGAGTACCACTAGCATCAAAGTTAAATGTAAATAGGAGCAAAGGAGTCCAAGGTGAGTACTTAATAATGTGATATTATATGTGCCATATTCTATAACCATTATTGATCAAACATCCTTATTGGAATATCCCAATTTCTTATTGAACATGAATTTCCTATCGAAGGTTGTATTTGGATATGATAATACTTCATGTCATTTAGCCATTATGAGCCCTTCCACATTGATTTCATAATGTGACCTTTGACGAGAATTTCCTATTGTGAATTCCCTATGAACCTTCTATTGATGCCTATTGATAAATAGAAATATTCTTTTGATTTAGGGTAATACATCAGAACTTATGCACTTGGTATAAGCTTGTGGGTAGGGCAAGAGTACCTAACCTTTCTTAGGGGGAATGCCTAACCATAAGACCTGATCAATTTTGCATAATGTGATGCATGCGAGTGAGTAAGGCTCAAGCCGCCACTCTTTAATTTATATATGTGTGAAGCATTACGCTTCTAAGAAATTACTATTTTTGCTAAAGATACTATTTCTATCTTAAATGAAAAATTGATTCATAATGACGATTTTGATTAACATTGCTCCATTGTGATAATGAGCCCATCCTGATAGGGACCCATATACTCACCCTATATTGTATTATTATATACTCATTGAGCTTTGTCTCATTCCTTAGTCGTTTAAATTTTTCAGGTAAGGTTGGTAAGTTGGCAAGGTAAATTCCAGGCCTTATTCTTCTGCTTGGAAGTTGCTCTACTAATTTCAAGTATTGTGCATCTTGGTTATATAACTATGAAGACCATTGTTTTAGAGCTCCATGGTTACTAAAGGTTTAGTACTAAAATATTATTGGGTTTATATGTATTACAAATTACATTGTAATCACTGTTATAATAGTGTATTAAGTAATGAACATTTAGATAATGATATGAAATAAAAATTTGGAAATTTTACGAGTTGAGTATGTAAATGGTATTAGTAAGTATTTGGTAATAAGTAAAATGATAAACTTGTAACTAGCAATATAAAAGGCAATCAATCTCCGATCATAGGATAAGGTTCAATATGGTAAATGGTAAAGAATTATAAGTTAAATAGGATTCTATGGGTTTAGGTGACTTTACTTCTTTTTATGCCCTAGAACCATCATGACTTAATAAGTGGGTCATGACAATGTTGCTGGATGGAACAATACTGGCAGATGATTACGAGGTCTCGCCCAAGCACCGATTCGATCAGCTAAGTGGGATCGAAATGCTCATTGGGGTTTAAACTCACGATGGAATCCTCGGGTTTAGATTGGTTGATTTTGAGAAGAGAGTCACCACCTTCATTTTATTTTATTTGGGAAAAGATTAAGGGAAAAACCCAAATTAACTCCAATTAATATCCCAAAGGAAAAGATCACTAGCCTCGAAACCAAAGAGGATTCGAGGACTAGGTTTTCGGTTTATTTAGAAAAATGATTAGTTTGGCAAATTTAATATAAGATGACTTAAAATAAATTTCATGAACAATTTACATAATGCACGAACAAACAAATAAATAAACATTCATTCAAAGTGATAAAAGTAAAGCAATAAAGTAAAGGAATTAACTTTACAATTCAAAACCAAAATAGGGGATACTTTCAATAGCCCTTATGGGTTCTAGGGAAGTCACACAATGCCCAAAATTATTCTAAAGCAATTATTAAAGAAAAACACTGCAAAAGAAAGACAAAATCAATAATTATAATAAAGAAAAATAAACTAAAAGCAAATATCGCAAAGAAAAGAGCTAATTGATAAAATAACATATAAGAGAATGGTTACATTTTATTTACATTGGATTTGATGCTTTAAACAAGCAAGCCTATGTATCCCTTTAAATGGGAATCAAAATTCACATAGTTCATCCTTCTTATGAAAGGGCTAGTTTAGGTTTAACCTTTTATCATGTTTCAGTTCATTAATTAAGAGGTGGGTTGATTGGCAGAATTATTGATTACCAAGTTGTTAATTAGGTCAAGTTTTAATTAACAAGTCGATGCATTAATTCAAATTGTTTACTAAATTAACTAGATCATATTCTAATCAACATGTCTCAAAATAATGAAAGAAAATGATAAAATATGCCAAGCAAAGAAATACTAATAAAAAAGAATAAACAAAGTAATCCTAAGAAAATAAAACAAAATAATCAAAATAATAAAAGAAGAAAATAAATACCTTACGAGGAAAAGGCTTGGGTACATAGGGCAAATGTAGCGGACCACTAGATCATAATTCCACTTTCTCAGCTCGGCATAACAACAACTTTCGAACAACATATTCGGGACCTTCTCGGACTGATTTAAGGAGAGCTACCTTGAAACGACTACCCAAATAAAAATTTAAACTAAAAAGTTTGTTCCTTTCGGACCAAACTTATGGAGATGGTTCGCTTGATACAAAGGCTAATCAAGTAAACTAAGAGGTTAAGAGGTGAAGAAAATAGAGTGGGAGGACCCCTATATATAAGAGAGAGATTGGGGGAAGGTTTCATGCACTTTCGATGTGGGAAAAGTGCACAAAATGAAGAAAAAACAAAAAAAATACAAAAAACATGACTGCTGCTGCCAGAACCCTTGTGCAGCTGCAGGTCATGATGTGACAGCCGTGGGGGTTTTGGCGACAGCCGCAGGCCCTTCTGCGGTTGCCAAGCTCAACTTTGCCTATTTTGCAATTTGGCTTGTTTTCACTTGTTTCTCATTCATTTTAAGCCCAGTTTGATTATATAGGTTCATAATCGAGTGCCTAGAGGTGAAAATTTGAGGGTTCAGAATGATGGCATGGCTTTTTTGAGTGAGAGGATTTGTAAACTCTTACTATAACCTTTTCTAGTAAAGAAGGATGTGTATAGGTGCTAGATCCAATGAGTGATGAGATTAAGAGAAGAGGACAAAATATGGTGGACGATTGAGAGAAGGTCTCTAAGTTTTTATATGAGTCTTAGGTTGCATGGCTGCAAGTAGGATCCCACCATTCTATAGCTGGATAGAGGTAATGATGTGTATGTTTCGGAGGCTATGGAGCCTTGTGTTTGAAGTTACAGAATTTCAATTCCTAGAGGTAGGAGGGATTACATGTCAGACAAATTTGAGATGGTTGTCTTTAGAGACTTCCTTGTATGCTATACATAAACGAGGTGAGCCATTATCAGGAGCAAGGTACTTGTGCTTAGATATGAGAGAATAATGAGATTATATAAGTGCCATGACCCACCTTTTAAGCTGTGATAGTCCTAGAGCATGGGGAGACATAAAGTGACCTAAACTTGTAGAACCCTTTTTAACTTACTATTCTTTACCACTTACTATGTTGAAGCTTATCCCAAGATCAAAATCTAATTACCTTTCCTTATTTCCCATCACTAATTTATCATTTTATATATTACCAAATACTCATTAATACTATTTGCATATTCATTTCATTTTACATATGTTCATTACCTAATACAATAACATAATAATAATTACAGTATAGTCTACAGTACATGTAAATCCAATAACATATTAATACTAAACCTTCGATAACCATAAAGCTCTAAAATAACTGTCTTCATAGTCACATAACCAACACCCAAAATTAGTAGAGCAATTTCCAAGCGGAAGGAACACACTTGGAATTTACTTTACTGACTCGTCAACCTGACCTAAAAAATTTAAAGAACAAAAGAATGAGACAAAACTCAGTAAGTACATAATAATACAATATAAGATGAGTATATGGGTCATTATTAGGATAGGTTCATTATGGCACTAGAGCAATGTTATTCAAAATTTTCATTATGAATTAATTTATCCTTTAAGACAGAAGCAATATCTTTAGCAAAAATAATAAATTCTTAGAAATGGCGTGCTTCCCATATATAAATAAAAGAGTGGCAACATAATCCTTGCTCACTCACACATATCACATTACGCAAGACTGATAAGGTCTTATGAGTAGGCATTCCCCCAATAGAGGTTGTGTACTCTTGCCCTATCCGTAGGCTTATACCAAGTGCATAGGGTCCGATATATTACCTCACATTAGAAGAGTATTTCTGCTTGACAATAGTTATCAATAACAAGGTTCAAATGACATTCTTAATAGGGGGTTCAATAGAAAATATGCCAATACATGAATAGTTCTCATCAAAGGTCATATAACGAAATCAATGTGAAAGGGCTTGCAATGGCTAAATGCCATAAAAAAAAAAAATCATATGCAATGGCTCAATATTTAATAAGCAATTTATGCTCAACATGAAATTGAAGTATTTCAATGAAAATGGTTTGATCAATATGGTTCATAGACTATGGCACATGTCATATCATATTATTAAGTACTCACTTTAGACTCTTTTGCTCCTATTTATGTTTAACCTTGATGCTAGTAATGCTCCTCGTACTCTTAGACAATGTCCTTATTATTGTCTTTAGATGCTACATATTTTGCATTTTAGTTATACATTAATCACTACCTCATTATCTCATTAGCTTAAATTCAACTTAACTTTGTTAATACCTTTTATCTTGTCAAATGTCATACTAACTTATTAATTTAAGGTCAAGATGCACTATACATATACATATTACTAATTTTAACATTTTCCCTTAGTTGTTATCTAAATGGCCAAATATATTTAGTTATGGAAAAATAATTCTTTTCCTCCCAATTTCACATTTCAACTTCATATTACCCAATTAGAATCAATTTAAACAATTTTCAATATTCAATGGAATTAATTCTAGTTTCACTTTCCAATCCCATAAACGAACCTAATTCATTAAAATTGGAAAAAATTATTTCTATAAATTGAATTTGAAATTAGCATAATTTAAATCATACTACACCATTCTTAAACTTAATTGTCCCTTCAATTTCATGGATTCAAGTTCACTTCTCAAAATCTTTGATTTGTACCCTAACCCTAGAATTGGGGAAAACTATTTATTCCTCATCCAATCCTCAAATTGATCATAGATTCATCAAATTAATACTTAGATAATCAATTCTTATCAATTAACTCAAATTGAATCATTTTGATTCGTAAAACTCTAATTTGTCCCACTTAGGGCAAATTTGGAAAAAACCTACAATTCATTATCAAATATTCAAATTAATCATAGATATATGAAAATAGCATGATAATGATCCTATATGATTAATCAAACATTAAAAACAAGCATTAGAACACAAGGACTCTCTTTTAGCTAAGTTTATGCTTGCAAAATTCTTAAGTCTTAAACCAAGCTTCCATAATTCATTTTGAAATATCCGAACCATTCTCCTCCACCAAAATAACCTTAGATATCTTTAAATAAAAGTTTGAACACTTCCTTTAGTTATTTATCAAAGTGGTTGAACCCCTTTTGTGGTAAGGCTTAGGTGACTTTCATGCTTCCTTTGCTTATTTTCACATACTAAACCTTAAATTCTCGAGCCAAACTCTCATATTTAATCAAAGAACCAAAACAAATATTTCCTTTTGATACCCTCTTTTGGCCAAATTATATAAATGGAAAAATAGGGAAGTTTTGCAACTAGAACATCAAAATCATACTTCAAACAAGGAAATGAGAAGATGAACTTAATTTCTTACCTTAGAAAACTTTTATTTTTGAGATTCTATGTTGATGTTAGTGTAAAGAGGTTTTTCTTTGGTTGGTGTGGAGTTTTGGTGTAGAGTTTGCCAAATGATTGAGATGGACATAAATTTTACTTATATATGAAATGTTGAATGGTGAGGATTTAATCATACTTAGTCCAATGGCTAAGATTTAATCACAATGGATGGCTAAGATTTAATCAAATTGGTTAGCTAGGATCTTATCTAAGTTAATGATGTTCATCATATAGTATGAAAATAATAAAAATGAATGTAGGCTTTGGTGTAGGAAAAGTGAAAATTCAAGTTGGAAAAGGATTTGACTTAGTAAAAAATGGTGGCTTCTAAGTCAAATTTGATGGCTAACTCATCCTATAACCTTGGTTAGCTATTCCTAACTCTAGTTAAGTGTATGTTCACATATTCATAGGCCTTATGGGCTAGCCATCTAATGGGCTTGGGTCTTAAAATCCAAAAGCCCATTAACAAATCCATATGTGTACATTTCGTACTTAGTAACTTGATAAATTTTTCATTTCTTTTCTTTCACTTTAGTATACATATTTCTAACTTCTAATTTCACCACACACTCTAGATATTGGTAGATAAATTTTATTCACTTTATAATACACATTTACTAGCCTTTTAATAGGCTCATTATTCAATTAAGTAAATCATATAGGCTCACTAGGTCAAACTAAATTTGACTTTTATTTTACTATTGTAGCTTTGATTAAAATCAACTTCTTATGTCACTTTTATTATCTTTAATGACTTAGAAGATATTTAGGTATTATGTTCATGCCCATTCAGTAGCACTTTCGTATCACATCACAAGAAAATTATTAACTTAATCACATTAAGTCAAACTCTATTTGACTTTCATTTTACTATTAGAATATTTATCAAAATTGATTTCATTCCATGCATTGTCATATTGTTCATTTAAATTACTTCTTATAATATTCTTATGGTTCTTAATATGTTTAAAATTCTTGAATAGTACAGTACATGAACATTATAGTGTCACCATTTGAGCAGGTAGTTCACTTAGTCACATTAAATCTCTTCTGATTTCAATTTAATTTCACCATCACAATATTCATTAAAATAAATCTCTTATGGCAACATTGCTAACTCTAATAGGTTAGAAAAACCTCGGGTATTACATTCTACCCCTTTAGAAAATTCATCCTTGAAATTTCAAAATAGGTACTCCTGATTCATAAAGTAAATGAAAATACTTAAGTTACATGTCGCAGTTATTTTCCCATATACCTTCATTGTCCCTATGAGTTCTCTTTCTTTTTCTCATTATCTTAAATATTCAAATATTTTTAATAATTCTTCTTTAACTTAACAACTCATAAAACATAAGGTCTATTATGGCATCTATGTTACCTCAATTTTTATAAACCATCAATTATGTAGTATTTCTTTCCTCATTTCGTATACTATATGTCTATTACCTCATGTCAAACTCATTATGGTTCCTAGGATAATATTAATGCTTTAGAGTTTCTCAACTTCACAATTCATTTAGGCACTTCATCTTGCATTATAATATTTAAAGCACTATACAAATATCTTATTATTTCATTCTAAATCTTTATAAGAGTAAACTAAAATGCCATAATCTCACATCTAGTGGTCAAGGTGACTTAACATTCATTACAAATTACAAGTATCGATACTTTAGACAAGCTATTATCATTTATACTCTTCACTCACTATTAAAGAGTTCTTTTCATAAATAATGAATCCTTAACCCTATATGTCTACAAGGAATTAATTGTTTATTTTATCAAACTAAATTTTCAATCAATTCATCTTTTTTTAAAGATTATTATACTACTTTGATTATTTTATCATCTTTTGAATGTATAATAAATATGCAGTATGTTCATACTTATTTATAAATGAAAAGCATAACAAAGCTCACCTTAAATCTTTCATTAACTTATATGTCCTCATGCAAATTTCAAAATTCTAAATCAATTCTTTATAATTCTATATAATCTCAAATCAGTATATAGATATTTTTAGATTCTTTATTATTAATAATTGTCTCAACTACTCTAAACTTTAATATTCTTGTCACTTTTATGTTTGCTCTTATATATGTCCACATACACACTTATACAGTAACATATGTAGTTATTTCCTTGTATGCACAATTCATCTTTGTCATTCCCTCACTTACAAGTATTATCCTTTATTTTAAATTTAGAAACTTGATTATTTTTCAATTTTTCCTTAATTTTACCAATTGTAGTTCCTTATTCTTTAAGTCATGTATTTTGCTTGTGGCTTTTAGTTTCACTTGGAGTAATCTAACAATATTTGTGCTTCATCTTCCTTTAATCATAATCCTTTGTCGGGTATTTCTAATTTCTTAACAATAGATCTTATTGCATATTTGCATATGGAAGGAATTATTTATTGACTTCTCATTTAATGTATCATCAATTCTGTTAAGGCAACAAGATATTTACTACAAAGTTTGAGTTATTCTATTCCATCTTGTAACTCTTTTTTCATTTTACTTTTCTTGTAAAATTTATCACAATAAGTTTCATGTATTTGTACTACTATTCTAGTCCAACTTCCTTTTGATTCCTTATATCCTATAGTTTGATTTCCTCTTTTCTCTTCCTAAAGAAGGTTCATTTATTCTTAAATGAAGGTCTTCCTATTGAGCTTAGTAAAGCACATATATTCTTCTAAATTTTCAAGTTTTGTTTATATTTCATCCAATCAAACTTAATCATTATATATGTCATATACTTCAATTTTAATTCTTATTGACATTTATATTTATGCATTTCCTTCTCTTTTACTTGCTTCCCCTATTTGATTATCAATTTATTACTTTCCTTTCTTTCTAATTCATGACTTTTGTCTCGATAAGTACAATGGAGAAATACAATTTCACTGGGTCGATGCCATCCCATGGTATATTTTAACATGGTTATCTAGATTTTTATCTCTATTACTCAAATATATGGTCCAGTTATTATAATACCCAAGTTTTCATAGTTCATTTCAATTACTAGTGATGTTAAAAGACTATATTTTTAGGCATTAGCCTAGTAAAGAAAATAAAAGGGAATGGTTAGGAGCATTGTGGTGCCATTTGGAATGTTTGTTTAATCTATAACTTTATTATGACTAACTATGTTTTGATGAATCAAATGGAGTTCTTATGACAACCAGTGTCATGAATAAAGAAGTTAATGAATATAAATTTAAGAGTTATAGTGCAAAGGTAGAAAGAAATGTTATAAGGGAAATTTCTAAGTTGTTAATGGGCTTATGGGCTTGTTAATGGGCCTAAGAGTAACAAAGGCTTAAAACCAATGCAAAGAGGCCAGCTCATTGGTCTTAAGAAGTATAGAACATCTAAAGATGTGAGCTTAAATGTTTGGCCCAAGACATTGAAATATACGTTGTAGAATAGTGAGTCAGAGGATCTTGATTAATTAGCCATATATATTGACTAAGTTAAAATAAAAAATCAAGTTAAACTCTCACTTTTCCTACATATAGGTCAAGGTTCACTTTGAGCACACCAATGCCTTATGATGATCATCACCTTTGCAGAGAGAATCCTAGCCATCCAACTAGCTACAATCTTGTCACATCCTAATTTCAAAGATATGACGGTCTTAGAACATGAGAAGACATAAGATCACCCATGCCCATATAACCCTTTCATGAACATACAATCATTGCCTAGGATAGTACCGAACCTCATACATTAACTTAATAAAACCTTTGTGTAAAGGAAAAAAACCTTAAATTTGCAAAAGTTAAAAATATACTTTAATATAGTTCTTAAGAAAATAATAATAAGACTCCAAGTAAATTCCCTAATGTAATATTCTAAACAAAGTTCCCATAATAACTCTTGGAGCATCTAAGGACTCATCGTAGAATGGTATTATTATAACATTGACAAGGAATTCCCCAAGTAAAGTAGAATGCTTGAGCCATCACCTTGCCTTCTCATATTGCTCACCTGGAACCACATAAGGGAAAAAGGGTGAGATAGATGATCTCAATGAGTAAACAATATAGCACATACAATAACATATATTCCTTTTAAAAGGAAACCCATAGCTTATAACACATAGTTCATGATTTACAATGCATGAATCAAAGTTTACAAGTTAGCAAGGTTATCATTTTAACAAGTTTGCAGAAATCACACTTATAACACTTATCACTTATAAAGAGTAAATGACTATGTTAGCTCATTCACTCTAGGGAGAGGTGGCCTTATACCAATTTCCAACTCCCAACCCATAACTTATAAAGTTGTGAAACTGATTAGGCTCTACAGTTAGAATTGTCCCTTTTAGTTAAGGTGGATACACTACCCCTATCTATCGGGTTAAGACTATGTGCACAGGTTCCGATGATTAGTACGGAAGGCAGTCTTGCATATGTCTTCTCCACTGATCTTTAGTTGATGATAGCCTGACCTTAAATCGATCTTAGAGAAGTGACTAACTCCTTGCAATTGATCAAAAAGATCATCGATCTTTGGCAAAAGGTACTTATTCTTCACTATGACTTTGTTAAGCTAGTGATAATCGATGCACATCGAGAATAAGCCATCCTTCTTCTTTACGAACAACACTAGAGTGCCCCATGGTGAGCTACTTGGTTGGATAAATCCCTTATCAAGTGGGTCATATAGTTGCATCTTTAATTCTTTCAACTCTGTCGGTGCTATACGATATAGAGGTATCGATATGGGCTGCGTATGTGGTAGTAGTTCAATATTGAAATCAATCTCATGATACGGTGGTATTCCAAGTAAGTCTTCTAGAAAGACGTGCATGAACTCATCCACCACTATGTAAGGCCTCACCCGAGCATCGGTCCGATCCGTCGAGGAATCGAAATGCTCTTCGGGAGAAACTCCACGATTGAAACTCGCTGTGAGTTTAGAAAATTGATTTTTGTATTTTGAAAGTTGAAAAATGAGTTGCCACTTTAATTTATTTATTTTAATTAGGAAAAATTAAAGAAAAAACCCAAATTGATTGACTCCAAAAAAATGATTTGATTTTATCCTAATGTAGAATGCACCAATCCGCGAGTGACCAAGGAGGGCTCGGGGATCAGGTTTTGATAATTACACAATTAAGAAAATATATTTTCTTCAGTTTGGCTAAAATTGCAAAATAACTCTTAAAAAAAAGAATTTTCTTGTATGCATAAATAGGAATATAATGATAAATGAAACAGATATATATATATAATGAGATGGAATGACAATTATAGACAAACGAGCAAAATAGATCTTACTTAACTATTACAATATCAGAATAATTGAAATAAAGAGGATCTTTCCTCTAGCCCTTATGGGTGCTAGGAAAAGCACACATTCCCCAAACTAAACTAATATAAAATCATAAATAAAAGATTAATATAAATAAGTCAAAATAAAAGAGAAACAAATATTAATAAAAAAGTTTTTAGAGTTGATGCCCTTCAGAATGGCAGCCCGCGCATCCTATCGAATAGGAATCAAACCCCACGCAGTTCTTCCTTCTTACGAAAGAGGGGTTATGGAAAAAAGTGTGTTGGTTTGCTTATTAATTTAATTCTAATTCTTAAATTAATAAATTTTAGATTTTTTCAGTTTTAGACCTAAAGAGAATTCTAGATCTGAATTTAGAATTTTGAAAAATGGAAAAGGGATTATACCTTTACTTTTCTTGGTTTTCGGACAAATGGAACGAGTCTTGCTCTGGATCTCAACTCCACCTTGAATTCAAAAGACTTGGAATCTGGATCTAAAAGCAATAAGAATATTAGTATAAGAGAGAATTTCTTCCTTGGAATGTGTGTCAAATGAGCTTGAAGGAGGCTCTATTTATAAAGTTACTAAGGAGGGTGCCGGCGGTATGGACGGCGGCATCAGCACGTCGCCGGTGGCACGGGCGGCAAGGGTGACATGTCGGGTGTCCGGGTAGCACATTAAGCATGCCGCCTTGCTGCCGGCACCAATTCAGTGTCACATCCCAACCTTATGAGATACAATGGTCCTAGAACATGGGGAGACATAAGGTCACCCATGCCCGTAGAACCCATTAACATATAACAATCATGCCTAAGATCTTATCGAACCTCTTTCATTAACTCATTTAGAACATTTAGGTGAAAACCATAAATTGCGGTAAGACTTAAAATAAATCATTACATATAAAATCCATAAGGAAAATAAGATAAATCTTGAAGTATCAATCAACATTCTCGGAGCATCTAAAGACAAGACTTCATAAACTTAGTATTATTGATAACTCAGACAAGGAATTCTCCAAGCGAAGTAGAATGCTTGAGCCATCACCTTGCCTCCTCACATTTGCTCACCTGGAACCACACAAGGAAAAAGGGGTGAGATAGATGATCTCAATGAGTAAACAAAAAGGTATATACATTATCACATATTCCTTTGAAAGGAAACAAATAGCTTATACATATAGTTCATGGTTTATAACTCATGAATCAGGTTGCAATTTAGTAAAGGTTCAATTGGCAAGTTTGCAGAAATCACACTTGTAACACGTACAGAGTGTAGGCTATTGCTCTATCACCCTAACACATAGAGGAGAGGTGGCCTTA
Organism: Reutealis trisperma; assembly: GCA_947687605.1. Classification (NCBI taxonomy): domain Eukaryota; kingdom Viridiplantae; phylum Streptophyta; class Magnoliopsida; order Malpighiales; family Euphorbiaceae; genus Reutealis; species Reutealis trisperma. The sequence goes on along the minus strand of CANTUT010000628.1, from coordinate 112,632 downwards.
TACCAAATTCCAACTCCTATCACGTAGAAAGCATGAAGCTGATCAGGCCCCACGGCTAGAACCTCCCCTTCTAGCTGAGGTGGGTACACTACCCCTATCCATCAGGTTAAGACCATGTGCACAGGTTTTGATGATTATCCACATCGGCATGAGGATTCTGCATAAAGGGTAAAGGTACCATAGCTAGAGCTATTGGTAAACACAATTAACAACATCACATAAGGCAACAATAACATGAAATTCAATGTCAATAGTATTTTGGCTTTCAAACAATGATACAATGAAAGTATAGTTCCAGAAAGAATATAAGTTAGGGTGTTAATCACAAGAATTTCTCATTGGATAGCAAAATAGTTTTGGACCAAATGTCCTTTAGCAACCCAAGCTTGACAAAGAAATCATATAATGAAATTTAAAATAGAAAGAACTTGGGTTTCAAAGATCACAAAGGTTCACATAACAATATATCACATTCTTGCAACACAACAAAATGTTGTTTACACTTATAACATGAATACGATGTTTACTCACACTTGTAACATGAACATAGTGTTTACTCACCTTGGGGTTCTTTTGCTCCTAGTATATGTAGTCCCCTTTGTACTTCTAAAGCTCCTCAACTCTAACATAATATTTGATTTAATACTTAGTATTTATTTACTCATGATGCTCCTATCCCATAACTACCCATGTACATATAGCATACATATACACTTAGAGTCCACACATAGGTGTACTCATCACTTGCACATAGCACGTTGACTTTAAAAGTCTTACATACTTAAGCCTTATAGGTTCACATGAAAACACATTGCAATCATATTAATACCTTTTAAAGGTCATCATAATATCATTACCTCAATATCAATTCACTTATCATTTATCTTAGTTCACTTTACACTTTCATACATGTCAACTTAACAATTAATCCTTCAAACATCATGCTTAACTCTTATGATCCCTTTCACTTCATTAACTCATAACCATATATTCATCATCAAGTCATCATGACATCTAGTTCCAAATGCCTCAATCACATTTGCACTCTAATCACATTATAAGGCTAAGATACCTTAAATATACCTTAAGTATACCAAAACACATTTAAGCTTATCTAAGATCATACCTTCAACTAACATGCAATTTTATCATTTATTATATATACATACATGTCAACAATCACCAAGACACATCACATAAAATTTATAAACATTTGGACAAAATTGTTCATGTAGGCTGAATGCATCATTAAAGGTAAAAACTAAATTTTTCTTCTTTTTGCGCTTTCCGTCTATTTTAGAAATATGTAAAAACATGGTTTGAACCAAGATTTTTCATGTAAACATGAAAAAAATCATTCTAGAATGTAAATTCATAGGAATCGGCCACTATTGGTGTTAGTAATATATAAAAATTCAATCTTTTGCATTATAGTGCACAAAATCATAAGTTTTCTTGTTTTTGATATTTTTCGGTCATTTCAGAAATATGCAAACAGGTTGTTTAAACCATTATTTTTCATTCAATCATTGAAAATATCAGTTTAGAACACATTACTTCATGAATCAGCAGCCATAGATAGGATTTATACAAAAAATTTCAAGTTCAAAGGCTTAGGTGAAAAATCATGAGTTTTCGCTCTTTCCGCGCATTTCGTTCATTTCAGTGATAAACAGATATATGATCCAAATCATTATTTTTCATCTAAACAAAACAAATAGCATATTAGAACACCTATACATAAAAATTGGCAACCATATATTCATGAGAGAATAAAATTTTCTAACTTCCAAGTTCTAACACGAAAATCTTGAATTCCTTTGTTTTTCGAAACTTTTTGGTCATCACAGAAATATGCAGAAATATTATTTAATCCAATATTTTTCATCAAAATAGATCAAAAATCAGTTTAGAATACATTCATGCACAAATCGTCCGCCCCCCCCCCCCCTCATGATGTTTATGTAATAAAATTTTGATTTTAAGTTATAGAATTCACCTTTGGAGAAATCTTGCATAAAGAATCGTGTTTTCGATAGAAAATAAGTTTTCTCTCCCAAAAATTCACTCAAGCAGAATTGAATCTATAGAAATCAGTAATCAAACAATTCAAAATAATTTTCTCATAATTTATTTCATAGAAATCAATTTAGAAATCGAAAGAGAATAAAAACTTATGATTATGGTCACAAAATCGCGAAACGGAAAGGTGTTTTCAATATTTCGGTAGAGAGAAATACTTTGAGAGGATTTTCTACCAAAATATAGAAAGAATAAGAGAATGGCTGCTGGAAACCCTTGTTTGGCCAAAAATTAGAATATATATTAGGATTGGAGTGGAATTTCCACTATTACCCTTAATGAAATAGGTTAGGAGAATTTTTGTGTAGTGGGCTTTTGGGTATTTGGGCTTTTCCTTTAAAAATTTCAGCTGAATGGAATTAAAATAAAAAGAATATTTTTCTTATTAATTCTGGAACATTTCCCTCAAAAATATTTATTTAAAAATATTTTAAAAATACCCATAAAATTATTTTATGCTTAAAAATTATTTTATGCATGAAAATTCATTTTATTTAAAATAAATTCTTTTATGCAAATGCACTTCATGTAAATCATTTATTTCACAATAGCAACACATATTATGCATATTAAAATTAATTTAATATGCCACATACTCAACAATCACTTAGATCACAAATTTTCACACAAGCACACACTTAACTTTATTAGTTATAAATCAAGCAATTTATCACGAAAATTCCTAGGGTGGGTGTGGGTTGTTACATTCAGTGCCACTCATAGTGACACTAGTTGACAGAATGGTAGGCGTGCTGCCCTATGTGCCGTCTAGACGACAGAACGGCAGGCGTGCCGCCCAGACGGCGACATGCCTCTCATGTGCCGGCCGGCTGGTTCGACCTGTTTCCTGCTTTTTTGTTCATTTTGGGTCTGTTTCAGTTTTGATTTGAGCTCGGTTTGTTCATGTGGGTTCGTAACTGAAAAACGGTCGACTAGAGGTGCAATTTTGAGGGTTCACAGTTGCTTCCTTATCTGATTTGGCCAGACAGAGGCCGAATTTGATAAGTGTGAACCGGAAGGCCTAGGACATTGTTTTGAGCATTCTAAATGTCCTTTTTAGTATTGGGAGTTATGCAAGAGCTTCATGTATGTTCTCTAGCTATTCTGACTCTGTTTGGACTATTTTTCAATTTTTAAGCTATTTTTGAATTTTCAGTTTTTCTGTAATTTCAAGAGATTCTGAACTCTGATCGAGACCCTGTCTATTTTAGGAGATGGATAAAAATCATGTGGATATACTGCTTTAGATGGAACTGGATTTTGATTTAAAATGAGCCTGTTATGGCGAAACCACGCGAATTGGACTTGCGAATAAAAAAAAAGTTAAAAGATGTTATGAGGGGAGGCCCACCTCTACTTCTATATAAACCTTCATTCATTCATATTTTCTCATAAACTCTTTTTCACTCTCTCTCTTCTCTCTCTCTCTAGCTTTCACTTTTTTTCTCTCTCTTTTTTACTCTTTCTTTTTTTACTCTCTCAATATGGAAGCCTTCACTCAGCCAGCAATGGGCGCTCAAGACCCGGAGACATTACTAAAGGAGCCAGATCGCCACATCAGCTACACTGGGTCTCTTCAGGTATGCTTTCCTTTCCCTGTACAGTCAGTAAGAATTTTGATAATTATCAATAAATTTTTTTATTTTTTTATTTTTTTTTCTAAAATTATAGAGAGTACAACTAAGGCCTAAGGAAGGCCATAGTGTCATGGAGCTAGTCCGTATTTATCTAAATAATCAGGAGGTTATCCATATGTGCCTCGAGCCATCTGGCTTGCTCGGGTGGCTGGAGCTGGATATCAAGTAGCTGGTTAATACTATTATGGTCCGGGCATTGGTAGAGCGTTGGTGAGATACTAAAAACACATTCCACCTTTCCTGTGGTGAGATGACAGTCACTCCTCTCGAGTGGAGCATGCTTACTGGTATGCATTTCAGGTCTCGTCCTCTCGAGTTTTATTCTTTATGGATCAAGTGCTTTTCTATAGAGATGACAACTCTGATTGGGGCTGATCCCCCTCGTGGGAACCTTAATGTCCCACGTTCTTGGCTTCATTAGGCCTTGATGACCATGGGTCAAACTCCAGGTCAATATGGTGTTGATCAGGGTGCTAGACTTTATGCCTTAATTATCTTGAGCTGTACCTTTCTGCCTAACAACAAGGACAACATTAATTTAAATGTCCTGCGGTCATTGGAGAATCTAGATGAGATCGGCAAGTTTGACTCAAGAGGTGTAGCCCTTTGTGCTATGTACCATGAGTTGTACAACATTTCCCGTGGCACACTTTGCGGCCATGGTCGTATCTCCATTGTGCTCGAGGTGAGTATTATGCTTTAGTATTCTGTTATTTGATCTTTGTCTAGTGACTGATAAAATTTTATTTCTTACAGTACTGGGCTTATTAGCACTTTTTGATGTTGGCTCCACCACTGAGAGAGCCTACTGCTATTAACCCCCCTACAGACATATTTGGAGGACGTCCAACAAAAATTCCTTTATGGGGCTATCATTTGATCATTGTAGACAGATCTTTGCTACTTTGACCGCAGATCAGGTATTCCTTTGTTGATCTTAACCTGAATCTTACTATTTAATGAGTACTACTTATATTATAATCCATTTGCAGGTGAGATGGTTGCCCTTTACTAGGTTCGCAGAGTGGATTCCTGATTGGCTCAAGCCTAGTATGGACTTGTCCTCTTGCCGACTTTTGCTCCGTTATTAGTCTTTGAGGATGTTCTACTTAGGAGAGAGAGTGAGGGCATAGATTACAGGAGAAGGGAGAGTTGTGCCACAGCCCCCTCCGGCAGACATGAGGTATGGGTTGGCTATTCTGGGAGAGGATAGTTGGGCTGTCGGAGTTTCTTGTTTGGATTACCTATTGCCTGACCTGGACTATGATGAGTTCTGTGAGGCATCCTTGATGCGGGGCACACCTCCTTTGGATAGATTGCAGGGACCGTCACATCGGGGATTTAGCTCAGTGTCTTCCTGAGGTCCTCCCTCCAGAGCTGGGAGTTTCATCTCTCCACAGGCCGGTAGTACCATTCTGGTTGGTAGCATGGGTCCTAGGGTTGGACCTTCAGGTGTTATGGCTGGCCCCTCAGGTTTTGCAGCTGATCCTTTTGGGATTGGTCCTTCAGGGGTTAGTGGCTTAGCTCTAACCCCAGCTCTAGATGCTTCAGTGGGAGGTCTGACTAATCCAGTTCCCTTGCCTACTGGTCTTATCTGTTTGCCAACTCATCTTGATTATGTTTCTTGTGACGGCTGATCACGACGTTACCATCTTCCTGATGATTGACCGGCCTTCTTCCTTACTATCCCTGAAACTGTTACAGAGGTAAAAAATTTTTGCATAGCTGGTACTTTTAGCCCTTTATCTGTCTGCCTTGTAGTGATTCTCATATGTTTTCCTTTCTTCTCTAGGTTCCCATGGAGTTTGTTCGCTATCACTACGATCTCTTGGGCCGAAATGCATTTGTTTTGAGCTCCTTTTTGCATGATAAGGATTTGTCAGAGGATAGTCATGAGGATGAGATGTTTAGTCGAGGACCCCAAGGACCTAGACGTGGTCATTAGCGACCTGTTTTGTTAGCTTTTGCTTTTTCATGTATACATATACTGAGGATGATGCACTCTTTTGGATGTATGCATGATATTTTGGATATATGCACTACTTATGTTTATGTGATATCTTGGATGTATGATATGTATGACTTATGGATGTTGTGGATGAAATGGGTGCATGGTATAGATGCAGATATTCGACTGAATAGGATTCCATTGGGCTATTCCTTACGTTTTTCTCTTGCTTTTGCTTTAATTTTAAGAAAAATGAATTATTTTAAGCCTGAAATTTGAGAAATCGTGGTAAAAACTGTTGGAGGAAAAATGGCACAAGGAGGCAACGGAATGGCGGGCAGTATGACTGGCATGTCGCTGGTACGGGCGGCATGATTTTCGTGTTGCTATCTCGAGCAGTATGGCTTTCGTGCTGTTGCTACAGTGGCATGACTGGCGACTAGTGTGTCGCCGGTAGTAAATCTGGCAGGCAAAATTTCTCCTATTTAAACAGATTCTATCCATTTCCTAGTCTGTACCATCAATTTTTGAGCCTCCCAAAAGTCATTTTCAATCATATTTTAGCTCTCCATTAATTTTATTATTTTTTTTTCTCATAATGGAGCCCTATTTCAGCCATGCAATGTTCTTATGGTGCAAGAACCTTACCAAAGTGAAGAGAATTAACCTAGAAAAGTATGGGATAAGCGCTATGCCCACCTTAAGAGGCATAAAGATTGACTGAGTATTTCTACACAAATGCATGCGCTTGGGGGATCCAACTGCCCATGTCTTTAGTTTTGGGGCATCTATGGAGGACATGTGTCCTCCATTCGAGGAGTTTTCTGTATTGCTTGGATCTGATCTAGAAACTATGCTGGCTACTCCTATTGAGAAAGTAGGATATTTTAACTCTTTCAAGGGACTTTTTGACTTAAGTACAGAGGCTGCTAGTCCCATGGTAGTGGATGATTGGGTAGATTTGACTGCTGTGATAGCAGAATTCCATGATCCTAAGGATTTTGAGGATGATGGGTGGTTTCATTTGAGGATGTGGGCTCTATCCTTCTGTCTGACTACCAGATATATTTTTGTAAGCCCTACTGGTTAGGGGGATGCTAGAGTCACTGAGCTGATTCTGCAAATGGAGGAAGGGAGATCCATTGCGGCTATAGTGCTGGCTAAGACCATCATGAGTCTGGACAGGTCTTGCACTTTTGATGGGCCATGGATAATCAGTCCTATTATTCTTCAGGTTGGTTGAGTTTTGGCTTCTGAATTTCATTCCAACTGCTTTTTGTGTTTTCTTATGCTTATCTTTTTTGCACTTTTCAGATTTGACTGAGAGACCATCTCCAGATAGTGGGACCTCCCACCAAAGTGGATTATTCTGCTTCATGGTATAGAACTCGGACCATTGTGATTAAACAAAATTCAGAGAAAGAGTGGAATGGTTGATGGAGCTGGACTATGATGACCTGCTATAGAGGTGTGAATGATACAAGATCAGAAGTTTCATGACCATGAGCTTTGGCTACAAGATGGTCTACTTGCTGGGGTTGAGGATAGTGACATTCTACCAAGCTACTAGGGTTATGCGCTAAATGGGACATAGTCAGGGCGTGCCCCCAGATGGTGCTATGTTTGAATCTGTTTTGATTACTGAGACCATTGTTGGGGTTATAAAAAATGGATGCGTAAGGGGTTTTCATGTTGTTCGTCCTGCTGACCAAAGCGGTAAATCCATGCAGTATATTGACTGGTGGATAGCCAACTCGTGGAAATCAGAGAAGGCTAGAAGGGCTGCTATACTTGAGGAGATAGGGCAAGAGTCATGATTACTATTTTAGTTTAGGACAAATTTTGATTATGTCTTTATTTGCTTTTGATGTTCCAAAAATTAAATAATACAAATGAGACATCATTCATTTTTTTGTTATCTCTGTTGTTGCTCTAATTTTTGCCTAAGACACCCTTTTCGGGTTTTCAACTTAGCGAGCTTGTTTTTTTTTTCCATATATTTTTAACACAATTAAGAGCTGAGTGAATGTGAAATGAAAATTTTATTGATGAATTGGACCGAACCCGCAAGGGCTGCCTACGTATCTCCTTATAATGATTCATGATTTTTACTTTTTTTCCTCTTTATGGAGAATCAGGTCCACATAGTTTTGACTTTGAGAAAAAATGTGAATGCTGAGAATGATTTTACAATGATTGCGAATGCTATGCATGAATTACAAGGATGCTTATGCAAAGTATCTCTTGAGTTGATCCATATTGCATGGGCTAGCAAATTCTATGCCATCCAAGTTTGTCAAGATTGTTGCTCCTCCAGATAAGATCTTCTTGATCACAAATGGACCACTCCAGTTAGGTTTGAATTTTCCCCTTGGATCATGAACAGGTGCCCTTATTTCTTTCAAGACAAGGTGACCCTCTTATAATCCTTTGTCCCTGACTCTTTTATCAAAGTGTCTAGCCAGTTTCTATTAATAACCTTGCATCTGATATAAAGCATCCATTCTCTTTTCATCGATGGCCAAAAGTTGGTTATGGTAGCCTTTTGCCCATTCCATTTCATCCAATTGACTCTCCTTTAGAATGCAAGCTGACTTGACTTCTACCTCGATTAGCAGAATGGCTTCCATCCAATACACCAAAGAGTAAGGTGTAGCACCGGTTGGAGTATGTACTGTTATTTTGTATCCCCATAAGGCATATGGAAAATGTAGGTGCCAATCTTTATGGTTGTTAGCCATCTTCTGCAGTATACTCTTCAGAGTCTTGTTTGTGGCTTCAACTGCGACTTTTGTTTAAGGTCTGTACGGAGAAGACTTGTGGTGTTGAATTTTCTCCTTTTTTAATAGCTGAGCAACCTCCTTTTGGAAGTGAGATCCATTATCAGTGATGATCTCAAAAGGGACCCCATACTTACAAAGGATGTTGGTACGAATAAAATGGGCTACTCGCTTGGAATCCAATATCTAGTAAGGTGCAGTTTCAACCCATTTGGAGAAATAATCAATAGCCACTAGAATGAACTCATACTTGCTAGAAGACTTCAGGCTTATCTTGCCAATGACGTCTAGGCCCCAAGTTGCAAATAGCCAAGGCGTGGTGATAGGAGATAGAGGTACAGGAGGCTTCTTCTGAAGTTTGGCATAGATCTGACACTTATGGTACTTCTGAACATATCTTGCACAATCTTGATTCATAGTAAGCCAGAAGTAACCCTGATTCATGATTTTACGGGCCAGAGCAATTTCATTCATGTGTGGACCTTCGTTACCACCATGCATCCATTCCATGATCTGTTGGGCTTTTTTTCAGTGACACATCTCAAATGGATGTTATCCCAAACCCGTTTATAGAGTACTTCCCCATTTGGAATGAAACCCTTAGACAATTGTCTTAAAGTCCTCTTTTTTTTTTTAAAGGCCCCTTCAGGATAGAGTCCATTCTTGATGTAATTGAAGATATTCCAAAACCATGGTTTACTATCAACTGCTTGAATATTCAAACAATGAGTTATGCAACCAGGCTCATGCTTAACTTCAATTGTAACAGGTCTGATTATGAAGCCGTCGCTAATATCAAGCATTGAGGCGAGTGTTGCCAAAGCATCAGCAAATCTGTTCTTCGTCATTGGAAGATAATGGAAAGACAATTCATAGAAATTGGCTGCTAATTTATTTAGGTGTTTATGGTAAGGAACCAAACGCTCTTCTCTGATCTTCCACTTCCCCAAGTCTTAGGAAACTATTAGATTCGAATCCCCATAAATCTGAAGGCATTTGATTCTAAGCCTTATTGCTACCTCAAGACCATAGATGCATGCCTCATATTCTGCTTCATTATTTGTTACCTCAAAATTTAGTTTGATGGCTATGGGTAGGTTTTCTCCACTCGGTGTAATGAACACAATGCCGGCACCATACCTTTTGTTGTTAGATGCCCTATCAAAGTAGAGCTTCCAAATTTCACTATCAATTGTCAGGATGTCTTCATCAGGAAATTCTGGCTCGACCCAATGATCATTTACTAGAGCTACAGCTAATTGATCAGCCATTATGCTACCCTTAACTGCTTTCTATTGTACATATTTCATATCATAAACAGCTAATACAACCATCCACCTCGCCATCTTACTGTCAAAAACTGGCTTCTCTATAAGGAATTTCAAAGGGCTCTTATCAGCAAGAACATGAGTTGTAAAAAAGCAAAGGTAGTGTTGTAGCTTGTGGTAGACCCATACCAAAGCAAGACACAGCTTTTCTGTAAAACTATACTTGAGCTCATGAGACAGCATCCTTTTGCTCAAGTAATAGATGGCATTTTTCTTGCTGGATTCAGGAGCATTTTGGGCAAGCATTACCCCCATTGCTTCATCGGTTATTGATAGGTAAAGCAACAAAGGCTTTCCAAACCTTGGTGGCTATAGTACCGGTGGGTTTAGTAAGTATTGCTTGATCTGGTCAAAAGCTTTTTGATAGTCATCATTCCATTTCTTGGAGGCTCCTTTTCTGAGTAGCTTAAAGATAGGGCCACTTATATCAGCCAGCTGATTGATGAATCGACTAATGTATTGTAGCCATCCAAGAAAATCTCTGATCTCCTTTTCTGTTTTTGGAGGTGGCATTTCCAGAATTGCCTTTGATTTAGCAAGGTCCACTTCTATACCCTTCTTGCTAACCATATGGCCTAGGAATACTCCAGATGAGGCTTTGAAGACACATTTGGCGGGATTGAGCTTGAGATTATACTGGCGAAGTCTAAGGAAGAATCGCCTTACTGCCTTTGAATGTTCTTCGGCAGTGGTACCTTTTATTATCATGTCATCCACATAAACTTCAATTTCTTTATGCATCATGTCATGAAAAATAGTAGTTGCCATCCTTTGTTAGGTTGCCCCAGCATTTTTAAGCCAAAATGGCATAACCCAGTGGCAATAGGTGCCCCATTTAGTAATAAACATTGTCTTTTCATTGTCAGGAGGATGAACCATTATCTGATTATACCTTGCAGCCAGGTCGGTTAAGGAAATCAATTCAGAACCTGCCATGTGGTCCACTAATAGATCAGTGCGAGGTAAGGGAAAATCATCCTTAGGACAGGCTTTATTCATATCCCTATAATCCACACACATTCTGACTTTACCATCTTTCTTGGGAACCAGCACAATATTAGCAAGCCAGGATGGATAGTTGATGGGCTCAATGAAGTTGTGGTCCAGTAGCTTAGTAATTTCTTCTTTAATTGATATAGACCATTTCGTCTTGAGTCTTCTCAATTTCTACTTGACGGGCTTAGCACCTGGGTAAACTGGGATTTTATGAACTGCTATGCTTGGATCCAACCCTGTAATGTCTTTTGGTTGCCATGTAAAATAGTCTTAAAATTCTCTGATCATCTTCTCAATACGATCCCTGTTTATGCATGCAGATGCAATGAATGTAATTTTTGGTATGTCATGAGTGCCAGCATTAATGGGCTCTTTAATTATGTCATCTTTTATTTCATTTTTATTTGATGTCTCATTTAAGTCAGATTTAAAAGTTGGAACATCAAAGAAAAATAGAGACACAGGGTTGTAAGAGGAAAGAGAGTAGACTTTTTTATTGAACTTAAATGGGGATATGTCCCAATTTACATCAAACTGAAAAGTTAGACCCTTAAGGTCAGTTACATTATCAACAGAAGAAATAGAAGAGACAGACTCAGATTCAAAGGATGAGTCTATCTCAGACTGAGACTCTGATTGAGATTAGGATTCTAGTATAGATTCTAGTTTGGATTCTAGTTCGAAAGGACAGAAGGGGCTCTCCTCAAAGGACCAATTTTGCAGCTCAGTCTTAGTGGGCTAGATTAAGGTGGAAGGATTAATTTTCTCCTCCTCAATAGTGAGCATGAACACTTCATCAAAAAGACTAGCCTCCATGTTCTCTTCCTAATCTTGACTAAGCATATAGATTGGTTCACATTCTTTTATCTCGAGCTTGACATCAGAAAAGATTTCAAACTTAGGGATAAGTTTTCTGGTAATACGGCAGACCTAAGGTTCAGGAAAGTTATAGTAAGGAATTGTGTCGCCTTCCTTTACAAAATATCCATTTAGAGTTTTGAAGTAAGGGCGCATGGGCCATTCATAAACCTCACCTCTTTTAAGGGTAGCTATTCTGTCTTTAGCCTGATTTTTCATTTTTGTAAGATCCTCATCAGTGGGCTCATACCCTAGCCCAAATGGTGGTGTTGTGACTGGGTAGTCCAAGAAAGACTTCAAGCCCTGTTGGCTCCTTCCCAAACTCTCTTCACTCTCAATTTATTGAATGAAGAAAAAACCAGAAAGTGGATAGGTGGATAGCTCAGGCTGAATCTTAAGAATAGAAACAGAGCTTGGGATGTCTGGTCTTTCATGCATGTCCCCTTTAATAGTCACGACTCCATTTCTGAAAGGGAACTTGACTTTTTGGTGTAGGGAGGAAGGGATAGCTTTTGCTTGATGGATCTAGGGCCTTCCAAGTATCAGGTTAAAACATGAAGGTACATCAATCACTTGAAATGGTATAGTGAAAGATCTTAGCCCAATGGTCACTTTGATGATTGCCACCCTAAGGACTTCCCTCTTGGTATTGTCATAAGCCCTTACTATCTAATCCAAAGGGGTAAAATCAGTAACCTCCAGTCCCAAGCAACTTGCTACCTTTAGAAGGCATACATTTAAGGCTGAATCATTATCAATCAGAACCATTGGCACAGTCTTTCCCTGAGTCACCACTGTGATGTAAAGGGCATTGTTGTGGCTAGAGTCTCATTCTAGAATGTTAGTTTCTCCAAAAGTGATGGACACCTGATAATTGAACGTATGTCTATATCCTAAGCCCTACATTATCATGATTTAAGGTTGAAATTAAGTTTAATTTGTGCGTTGAAGATTATTTTTCAGATCTTTTTCTATAGTGGGACTGGCCAAGAAGAAATGGAAGGAGCGCACAAGGAAGTAGTGCAAAAATGGAGGTTTTTCATGGAAAAAGAGCTAAGCCACCCAGCTCACGCTCGCAATTACGGCCGTAACATTTGGGCATGAGTCAAGAGAGAATTTGGGAGATTGGCAGCGAGGTGTCACGCCCAATATTACGAGCATGACCACGGGCGTAAGACACGAGAGGCTTCTGTTTCAAAGTTAGGCAGAGAAATGTAGGCTTCGTACGTTAATGATCGATCTCACGCCCAAGATTACGGGCATGAGTTGGGGCGTAACATGGAAAAATTTCAGCAGTATAAAAGCTCTGTTTCAGCTAAAAAGGGGGGAACGAACTTTGGAGACGGGGGGGCCGACTTTTCTGAGTAAAACCTAGAGTTTGCAACTGGGATTGAAGGTGAAGAACATAGATCCACAAGTTTTGAACCAAGAATCGAAGATTAAAGTGGAGAATATCAAATTATTCGTCATGAGTTGTTTGATTTATTTTCTGTTGTTCTTTTCTTTTTGTATTCTTTCTTTGAACATGAGCTAAACTTATCTTCTACCTAGATATAGATGAACCCTAGCATGTTTGTATGGATTGATTGGTTTTGATTTCAATTTACTTGGACAACTCAAACCTGGCCTCCAAAACTAATCAATTTAACAGCCCTCCCCCACACTTAGATAATACATTGTCCCTAATGTATGTGTATTACTACCAAAAATGAAAAGAACAAGAAAGAGATAGAAAAACTGCCCTGACAATTCTGAATGGAAAAGATAGATGAGTGTCCATGTCAGTATCCAAGCCACGTCAGAATAGAGCTACAGACCTTTAAAAGTAAACACCATCAAAGAAAAAAAAACATGTGACAATACCAGTTGTCCACAATCATTCCCAAAATAAACAACCAAACAAAGAAATATGAAGCATCCTAAATATCACGCATACAGTCATCCAAGATATAATGAATAACAGATAATGACTAAAAAGAAATAAAAATAAACATAACTCAAAAGAAAAGATAAATGGAGCTAGTCTTCCATGCCATCACCCCATCCTGCTCCTCATCATCGGAAATGTGCACTGGTGATGGTGGGGAAAGTGGTTTGGCTGTACTAGACCTGAAATTCTGTGTGTCCTAAAACTCCATCATGGAACGCTACATCCATCGCCGCTGCTGTGCCTCATGCTTAGAAAACTGCATCAACTCCCGTTGCATATTATGGAGATGCTGCTGCTGAAGGTTAATTCGACTCAGAGAGCTCTCCAATCGGCACATCTGTCACTCCAGGTCAGTCATTTTTTGTCCCTCCTCTTCTTCCTCACCTACATGGTGCCTCCAGTCCTGGAAACCCATAAACTGCTACTGTGGATCAAATGTGGTGGTCGAAGGTCCTGCGGTAGTGGTAGAGGGACCTGCTGCAGTGTCGGGAATATCATCCTCAGGTGGTGGAATGTCTTCTGGGTCTGCCTGGGGTGCCATAAATGCCTTCTTGGGATCCAATCTGATCAAAGTGTCCATGCCTAGGCGCCTAGGCAGCCCATCCAAAGTCATGGCAGGAATGCCTGCAAAAACTCCCAACCCCTCTGCCAGTTTGGTGATATACATCCCACCAAAAAGTGCCCCCTTCTTGTCTCTCTTGGACTGCTCATGAAGGAAATAAATGAGGCATACTGCAAGGTTGCACCTTCGATTATGGTGCATGCACATGAGGTAGAATAGATCTTGCTTGGTGACATGCCCTGTACTGTCCCGGCGTGCAGAGATGGTGTTGGTGAGTAAGTGGTAGACCACTCGCAGAGGAAAAGACTGGAAATTGGAGGCCTTAGATATGCCTACTCGATAGTCTCCTGCTGTAGGGGCAAGCTCATTCCAAATCTGATCTCGCTCAGCGGAACTATTAAAATCCACAATGGACCCAATGTAGTCAGTGGAGTTCAACTGCTCTTCAGTGTACAATCCCATACGCAAGGCAAACTCATTAATACTCAGATGCCACTCCCTTGTTCCTAATCGAAATTTGATCCTTGGCTTGTTAACTCTAGTGGATTTCTTGTCAAATTGGAGTGTGCAAAGGAACTCCAATGTAATCTCCCTGTAGGCCGGCTCATTAATAGCAAATAAATTCTTCCAACCCGGTTGGTCCACCATGCGTCTGATCTCTGTAGCCAGTCTGGCATTTTCCATTGCTTCCCAATCCAGAACTCGAGGAGGCTCGAAATCCTTATTTGCTAACTATTTAAAATGGCCCCTCGCTTCCTTGTCAGTCAGCCGGATGCTAGGATGGTCTGCCATGAATCGGATATCGGGCACTGTAGCAGGCTGTGAACTGCTCGCGCCTCTGCTCCTCTTGGTAGGCAGGACAGAAGATGGTTGCTTTTGGGGCGGCATTCCTCTTAGATGAGTGTGGAAGTGAGAACAACAAGTAAACCACTGATCTAGGCTTGGACCCCTTGCTTAGCCTTGATAAGTCGAGAGAAAAGAGAAGAAAATGCAGAGAAAAGCAAAGAAAATGAAAGAGAAAACGAAAGAATGAGAAACAAAAAATTGACCGCAGCTTTTATAAAAGACATGTCACGCCCTTTATTACACCCGTAATCTTGGGCGTAAGCACAGTTTTACACATGTAGCTCGCGCGCCTTCAAGGCCGTCCTTACCTGGCCTTGCTTATGGCCTGATATACGCCTGTGTGTCTGGGCGTGTACCACTACTGTGTCTCGGCCAAAAATGGGCACTTAGCTGATGCCCTGACATACGCCCGTGCGTCTAGGCGTGTAAGGCTACTGTGTCGTGGTCTGAAAAGACCCTTGGTATACGCCCCACCTGACGCCCGTAAGTTTGGGCATGTGAGACTACTGTGTCTCCCTTTCAATTGTCACTTCACTCACGCCCCATACATACGGCCGTGAGTCATAGCGTGAGCCTTGAAAAAGCAGTAAATGACTTACTTCTCTGATTTCCTGTACCAAACACATACCAACAGTGCATTATCCTCAATTATGGTTGCCAAGAAAAATGCGCAATTGGAGTGGTGCCAATAAATGAATGCAATGAACATGGGAGAAATGGTTGCATTAACATAACTGCATTGAAAACATAAAACATAAAGGGTAACTAAGTGCTTGCTCAAGAGGAGCAAGTAAAATAGATGCCTAGTCTAGAGTTACAATTATTTAGTAAAAAGTTCTCATATGCAATCTAAACTAGGCTCATTCAGTGTTTTCACTTTTCCTTCCTTGGCCATCCCCTTTCCCTCTTTTCTTTTGGAGGGTCATTCTGTTCTTCTTTTTCTGGTTTCCCCTCATCCTCATCATTAGTAATATACACAAGTTCAATCTCTTTGGGGGTAGCTTCCACTTGTTTTGCCTCTTTCTCCATTTCAACAATCTCTTCTAGGGAGAAAGTGTATTCATTAGGAGCGAGATAAGCCCGAGCATGAGCATAAAATGCAGTCACTTGCTCGGGAGTCATATTCGGAGAAGAAGCCTTCTGTTTGCCCTTAGACGAGGAAGGACCAGCTTCATACAGACCCTTAGAATTTCCAGCACTCATGATTGCACTAACTAGCCCAAAATATTAAGCAAAGATTTCAATTTCAAGAATGAGCTATCCTTTCTGCCATTTCTCTTAAAGACACACAATGCATGGCACTTGCATGATAATTGGGGAGGTGGCTCATGTGTGTGCTAAGCGAATGACTTCTCATAATGATATCTTGATAACCTTATGCATTACATGTGGCTGTCTACCTACTAACACAGATTCTATGCATGAAAATTTAGGGTGTGCATCCACTCCACATGCGCATTTTTTTCTCTCTTTCTCTCTCTCTCTCTCTCTCTTTTTTTTTTTTTTTTTTCAGAAACAATAACTAAAAGAACACAATTTAATCAAAATCAACAAAAAAATAAATGGTGGGTTGCCTCCCACCCAGCGCTTCTTTAACATCGTCTTAGCTGGATGTTTAGGATGATTTCTCATCCCGAATCCTGGAGGTGGAGAACCTCTCTAGTCTGTTCCATCTTACCATCAAAATACAGCTTGAGCCTGTGCCCATTGACCTTAAAGTCTCCCTTCTTAGGGTGAGCCAATTCAACAGTTCGATAGGGAAATACCCCTTTCACAATAAAAGGACCAGACCACCGAGATTTCAACTTACTTGGAAAAAGTCGAAGTTTAGAATTGTAGAGAAGCACCTGATCTCCTACTTGAAATTCCTTCCTTTGCTTGATCCGGGCATCATGCCATCTTTTAGTTCTTTCCTTATACATCCTGGCATTGTCATATGCCTGCAGTCTCCATTCATCCAGCTCATTCACCTGCAATTGCCTTTTCTCACCTGCACTAGCTAGATCAAGATTAATTTGTTTAATAGCCCAAAATGCATTATGTTCAATTTCTACAGGCAAATGGCAAGCCTTTCCATACACTAGCCTATATGGTGTAGTTCCCAGGGGAGTTTTGAAAGCTGTCCTAAAAGCCCATAGAGCATCATTTAACTTCTTAGACCACTCCTTCCTAGATCGCTCTACAGTCTTCTCAAGTATTCTTTTAATCTCCCTATTTGTATTCTCGACTTGGCCACTAGTCTGGGGATGATATGGGGTAGCCAACTTGTGTGTAACACCCAGCCTTTTGAATACTTTCTCAAGCTGAGCGTTACAGAAATGGGTTCCCCTATCACTTATAATGGCCTTTGGTATACCAAATTGAGAAAACAATTTTTTTAGAAACTTTACTACCATCCTAGCATCATTTCTGGCCAAGGCCTGAGCCTCAGGCCATTTCGACACATAATCAATAGCCACCAAAATATGTGTTGCCAAAAGAATTTGGAAACGGTCCCATGAAATCAATGCCCTAGACATCAAATATCTCACAAACTAAAATACCATTTTGAGGCATCTTATCCCGCGATGAAATATTTCCAGTTCTTTGGCAACGATCACAATGTTGCACAAACTCATAACAATCTTTAAACAAAGTGGGCTAATAAAATCCTGATTCTAAAACCTTTTGAGCAGTTCTACTAGGCCCCATATGACCACTAGCTGGTCCAGCGTGGCAATGGTTAATAATATTCATAGTTTCAGGCCAAGCCACGCAACGCCGGATCATCCGATCAGCACACAATTTAAATAGATAGGGATCCTCCCAGAAGTAGTATTTCAAATCGAAAAAGAATTTCTTCTTTTGTTGATAAGTTAACTCTTTTGGGAGTTCCCTCACAGCTAGATAATTTGCAAAATCCACAAACCAAGGCAATTTAGAGTTAGAAGCACTTACCATACCTACCAGTTCGCACAGTTGTTCATATGGGAAGTGGTCATCAATGTCTCCTTCTTCGAGTGCTTCCATGTTTGGATTCTCCAGCCTTGAGAGGTGGTCAGCTGCAAGATTCTCAGCTCCCCTCTTATCTTGTATCTCCAAATCAAACTCTTGTAGCAGTAACACCCACCGGATTAATCTTGGCTTTGCATCATTTTTGGCAAAGAGATACCGCAAAGCCGAGTGGTCTGTATAAACTATCACCTTTGACAAGATCAAATAGGAGCGAAACTTGTCAAAGGCAAACACAACAGCCAACAGTTCTTTCTCAGTGGTGGTGTAGTTAGCTTGGGCCCCATTCAGTGTCTTGCTTGCATAGTAAGTAGGTTGAAAATGCTTCTCCCTTCTCTGGCTCAAAACTGCCCCAACTGCTACATCACTTGCATCACACATCAACTCAAAAGGTAGGTTCCAATCAGGAGCTACCATTATGGGTGCATCAACCAGTTTAGCCTTCAAGGTGTTGAAAGCTTGTAAACATTCGCCATCAAAGTTGAATTCCACATCTTTCTCAAGTAACTTGGTCAGGGGCCGAGCAATTTTGGAAAAATCCTTGATAAATCTCTTGTAGAAGCCCGCATGCCCCAAGAAACTTCTAATAGCTTTGATAGATGTGGGAGGGGGTAACTTTTCAATGGTTTCTATTTTGGCTCGGTCTACCTCAATACCCTTACTTGAAATTTTGTGTCCCAAGACTATTCCTTCTTGGACCATGAAGTGACACTTCTCCCAATTCAGCACCAAGTTAGTCTCTTCGCATCTCATCAATACTCTTTCCAAGTTTGCCAAGCATTTCCCAAAAGAATCACCATGGACTGAAAAATCATCCATGAAAACTTCCATGATATCCTCCACTAGCTCATCAAATATCGCCATCATACACCTCTGGAAGGTTGCAGGTGCATTACACAGTCCGAATGGCATTCTTCTGTAGGCAAAAGTTCCATATGGGCAGGTGAAGGTCGTTTTCTCTTGGTCTTCAGGTGCTATAGGTATCTGAAAGTAACCTAACAGACCATCCAGGAAGCAGTAATATGCATGCCCAGCTAACCTTTCCAACATCTGCTCAATGAACGGCAAGGGAAAATGATCCTTCCTTGTTGCATCATTCAACTTTCTGTAGTCAAGGCAAACCCTCCAGCCTGTGACTGTTCTCATTGGAATTAGCTCATTCTTCTCATTAGGAACCACAGTCATTCCTCCTTTCTTTGGTACCACCTGAACAGGGCTCACCCATGAACTGTCTGAGATAGGGTAAATGATCCCAGCATCAAGTAACTTGATGACTTCAGCTTTCACAACCTCCTTCATTTTGGGATTCAATCTTCTTTAAGGCTGGACAACTGGCTTGAAGTCATCCTCCATTAGAATCTTGTGGGTATAAAAAGATGGACTGATGCCCTTGATATCTCCAACTTTCCATGCTAGAGCTCTCTTATGTTTTCCCAAGACCTCCAATAACCTTGCTTTCTGTTCTTCAGAGAGGCTAGCATTTACAATCACAGGCAGCTTGGCATTCTCCACTAGAAAAGCATACTCCAAATGAGAAGGGAGTTGCTTGAGCTCCAAAGTTGGCGGATCAACAACAGATGGCTTCATCTTCTCTTCCTTAGGCATCTCAAAGGATTCAAATGCCTCCTTTTTCCAAGTCTTGCCTGACTCCATGTATGCCAACTGCTCCCTTGCTTCCTGGGTCTCTACCTGATCCTGCACCAAACACAACTCAAGGGGATCCTTGGAAACAATATTAGTAACAAAATTAACAGTTTCATGCTCAACAATATCATTGCATGAATCCTCCTCATCAAGTGCAAGTGGGTGCTTTATGGCATTAGCGATATGAAAAACTACTTGTTCATTCCCCACTCTTAAAGTTAAAGTACCATCATGGACATCGATGAGGGTACGGGCTGTATTCAAAAATGGCCTACCAAGGATAAGCGAAACATCCATATCCTCATCCATGTCAATAATCACAAAATCATTTGGGAAGATGAACTCCCCAACCTTTACCAACACATCCTCAATGATACCACGAGGGTATACTACTGACTTATCAGCTAATTGGATGGTCATGTGTGTTGGTTTAGGTTCTCCAATATTCAATTCTTTAAAAACCTTATAGGGCATCACACTTATGCTAGCCCCTAAATCAGCTAAAGCACTTTTAATTTCAAGGTTGCCTATAAAACATGGAATATTGAAACTACCAGGATCTTTCAGTTTTTTGGGCAACCTCCTTTGCAGAACTGCTGAGCTCTTTTCTGACAAATGCACCAGTGACACTTCCTCAAGCTTCCTTTTGTTAGAAAGGAGCTCTTTCAAAAATTTAGCATATTTGGGCATTTGTGATAGAGCTTCAGCAAAAGGTATATTAGCATGAAGTTGCTTAAAGAGTTCAACAAACTTACCGAATTGAGCATCAAGCTTGTCTTTCTGCAATCGTGCCGGATATGGTACCCGAGGTCGATACTCCTTCAGTGGTGGGGTAGATGCTGGTATAGCTTTCTCCTTTTCTGCTCCATTTCCTACTATAACTTCCTTTTCAGCTCCCTATTCCTTGGCACCTGGTGCCTTAACCTCTTCGCTAACCACTTCTTGTTCCTCAACAGCACTCCCTTGTAATTGCTTTCCACTCCTCAAGGTAATTGCCTTCAGCTACTCTTTTGGATTTGCCTCAGTGTTGCTAGGCAAACTCCCTTGTTGCCTTTCACTGAGCAGCTTAGCAAATTGCCCCATCTGATTCTCTAAATTGTGAATGGAAGCTTGCTGATTTTAGAGTACTGTTTCAATATCTTTCTGCCTCTGCTCATTATCTTTATGTCTCTGCTCATTAGACTCCATGAATTTCATCATTGTTTCTTCTAAAGAGTTCCTCCTAGGAGGTGCTGGAGCTTGTGACTGCAGAGATTGCTGAAACCTAGGTGGAGGTCTTGAATTGTTCGATTACTCCATGAGAAGTTTGGATGATTCCTCCACCCTGGATTATAAGTGTTACTATATGGGTTGTTCTGCTGCTGGCTTCTATTCATACCACCCACATAGTCCACTTGCTCTGGCTTGGCAAAGACACCTCCAGTATCACATTCCTGACTCTGGTGTCCTCCCCCACACAGATCACAAAACATCACCTGCTGTGGCCTGAATGCCCTAGCTGCCATAGAATCAATCTTCCTATTCATAGCTTCAAACTAGGCTGTCAAGGCACATACTGGATCAACTGTATGGGAACCAGCTGTTTTAACTCTGCCTTGCTCTCTTGGTAACTGCCATTGATAGTTTGTCAAGGCCATTTCTTCTATCAGATCTTTTGCTTGCTCTGGAGTTTTGCTATTAATGGACCCTCTAGCTGCTGCGTTAATGGCTTGTTTACTTGAATAGTTCAAGCCATTATAAAAGGTCTGGATCTGCAGCCATAATGGGAACCCATGGTGTGGACACCGCCTCAGCAAGTCTTTGTATCTTTCCCATCCATCATACAAAGTCTCTCCATCCTGCTGCACAAAAGATGAGATGTCATTTCTAAATTTGGCAGTCTTGGATGGTGGAAAGTACTTCTCCAGAAACTTCTCAGCTAACTAAGCCCAGGTAGTGAAAGTGCCAGCAGAGAAAGACTTGAGCCACTTCTTTGGTCAGTCCTTCAGTGAGAATGGAAACAACCTCAACCTAATCGCATCATCTGTTGCACCATTGATCTTAAACGTGTCACAGATCTCCAGAAAGTTCTCCAGGTGTGCGTTAGGGTCTTCATCCGGAAGGCCATCAAACTGGCAAGTCTGCTACAACATCTGTATGACATTTGTCTTGATTTCGAAATTATTTGCAGCGACTGCTGGCCTTGCAATGCTCGACTCAGGCCCATTGAAGTTTGGCCTGGCAAAGTCTTGCATAGTTCTTGGTGGTGGATCAGTCATCACTTCCAACTCTTCCTCAGGATCTGATTTCAAGTCTTCTAAATCAGCCACTTTGTCCATCAAAGCTAGTTCCCTTTCTTCCTTCCGCTTTCATCTCAGTGTCTTTTCTATCTCAGGATCAAATTCTACCAGATGAGAAAAACTAGCTCTGGTCATGCAACAAAAGGAGTACCTGAAATCACAGCTAATACCAAGAACAAAATGTAATGACAAATAAAAATAAAGCTAAATCAATAATCTCTATTGTGTTGCTAATATTGTAAACCATGTCCCCGGCAACGGCGCCAAAAACTTGACCGCGATTTTATGCAATACAACCGCAAGTGCATGGGTCGCTCAAGTAATAAAGTAGTGAGTGAAAGTATCGTTCCACAGGGGACAAGGATAATTACTAGCTCAAACTTCAATTATTGTTTAGCAGATTAATGGTTTGGTTTATTGCTGAAATTAAAATGACTAAGTGGATTAAAAGATTAAACTAAGGAACGACCAATAAATTGCAAATAAAATTGATGATGAAGACCTACCCAGATATTGAATCCCCCTAGCAATCAATTGTATTTCAAGATAGGTGAACAATTAAATCAATTTATCAAGTTAATTTGGTATTCCACACATTTAGATTAAAATTTCTCTCGAATGACTTAACCTCTAATCACTAGTTAGAATGCAGGGAATCTCTTCTCAAGCATAATCAAATAGCTCATGCATTAAGACCAAGGAATCAAACCAAAGGATTTTGTAAGTCTATCTCTAGAACCCCAAGCAATCCTCAACCCCTATGATTATTCTATTCAAATCAAGCTTTCTCAAGACATGAATCTGAAAAATGACAACCAACTAATAAGCATGCGATTATCACTTGGAATTAAACAATCAAGATTCATAAAGGTAAATCAACACCCCTTTAGCGGCAGAGGTAATAGAAGCAATAAGGTTTTCTGGTGTGATGTTAATTGGAGCCTGGCACTGATTCAACGCCTTGCAAAGAGCTTGGCGGTGAGGATGTATTGACTGGATCAAACTCCAAATTAAGATGTTGGCTTGTGCTTTCTTGAGTTGTTTGAGAATGGATCTTCATCTGGTTCAAGAATCCCTTTCAATTTATTAGCAGGTGTAGGAATGGGTTGAGTGTTTGGGCTTGGTTGGCTCTGGATGACTCTGCCACTTCTAGTGATGGCATTAATTTCCTCAACTAGGTTAGTGAGGTCTAAGACATAGCAATAATCGGGACTTGACTCAATCAAGGAGACAGGGTCAACTCCCTCATGATTATTTATGGCATTGACTGTGTGGTTGGGTAAAGGGTTGGTGATGATATTGGGTCAGGCTTTTGGCGGTATCAGGTCATCGGAATCAATAAGGTCTTGAATTCTATGTCTAAGGGCCTTGCACGCATTTATTTTATGCCTAGGTCCTTGATGATAATCACACCTCTCGTTTAGGTAGTAATTTTTTGGCAGTGGATTGGGAATTGGTTTTGGCTCAAGGAGTTTCACCAAGTTTCCTTCAAGTAGCTTCTTTAGGATAATACTCATAGGCACACCCCCAAGATGAGAAAACTGTCTCCTTTCAATCCGGATAGGCTTCTTGATAGTCAGATCATTAACTTCCCCTCCTTTCTGATTCGTTGAGGAAGTGACATTACCCTGATGAGTTGTCTTTTTATACCTCGACCCTGATGCAGTCTCTTCTTTGATCTGACCACTCTGAATTAAGTCTTCAATTTTTGAAGTAGTAGTAATAAGGGCCTTGAAGGAATGCAAGTATTGAGTCTGTAGCCTTTCTTGGTAAACTGGCAGAAGATTCTTGATAATTATGTCAATTTGTTCATTTTTAGGAGGCCAATTTACCATCTGAGAAGCCTTTTTCCTCCACCTTGTAAGGAATGAGGAGAAGGATTCCTTTGCATACTGCTTGGTGGTCTCGAGGTCTCTTCTTGTTATATCAACCTCGATGTTGTAATGATACTGCTAGACAAAGATATTGTAGATGTCATCCCAGGTCCATTTTTTAGCGACATCCAGGTCTACAAACCATTTCACAGCTGTACGAGTTAGTGACTGTTGAAATAATTGGGCTAGGAGTTCTTTATCCATACCCAATGGATGCATGGCCCCCATATATACTTTGAGGTGGGTATTGGGGCAAGTAGTCTTGTCAAACTAGTCAAACTCAGGCATCCTAAATTTGGGAGGAACTCTTGCATTAGGGAACAAACTTAAGGACCCTATATCAACTAGATCCTCTTTCTTTTTCATACCCAATAGCATCTTTTCCATGCGTTCCATCTTCTCTATGCAGGCCTTTATTTCAGGATTAACTTCCTTCCCTTGGAAAGGATTCGCAGGTTGGGAAGTGAAGGCAGAAGTGAGATTTGTTGGTGAGTTATTTTTTAGGAACTCAGGTGATGGGATAGGCAATGGTGGAATGATGTAGGTGTTTGCAAGTTCCTTGTCTCTGGATTTAACTCTGGAAGTGGATTTATAGATAGGATAAAAGGCAGGCTTTGGGTCAGCTTTGAATGATTTTGGGTTAGTTGGGTTTTAAGCCAGGGAGGTCTGTTCCAATATGGCACGGACATCCTCCATGATAGTCCTCCTTTAGGCTTTTAGCATGTCTTAGAAAAGGGCTTCTTGCCTCTTCATGATGGTTTCTTGGTGTTCTGAGAGCTTGGCGAAAAGCTCATCAAAGATCTCATTAGCTCTGGTGGTAGTGGTCTCATCTCTGGCAATAGACATCTTGTCAACC
The DNA here is from genome assembly GCA_947687605.1 of Reutealis trisperma. Taxonomy (NCBI): domain Eukaryota; kingdom Viridiplantae; phylum Streptophyta; class Magnoliopsida; order Malpighiales; family Euphorbiaceae; genus Reutealis; species Reutealis trisperma. The sequence continues at coordinate 88,021 of CANTUT010000628.1, read as the reverse complement.
TTTGGATAGAGAGATAAAACTGGGTCAGTTTCTAGCTTAGGTATGGAATAAAGATCATAGAATATATCAGCTCTTGATTGGGACCATAAGTTGACATGGGTTTATGATTGGGACTAGCAGTGTTTGAGTGAGATTAAAACTCTCCAAATTTGTAAGGTTTATGCATACATGCATGTATGCATGAATAGAAAAGGTTTCATGATAATGACATACCAAGTTCTAGTATTATGGTACATACAATCCTAAAGGAAGGTTCTATGAGTCATTATATGAAAGGGTTAGGGTAGTTTGAAAGGAACCCATCACACTAGAGATGCGATATACCTAACCACATATGAGACAATGAGCCTCGTGTGGGTCCAATGGTACATGCATACTCGTTACACCTTTAAAAGGATTAGAGGATACGTTGTGGGCTAGATGATTTCACTATTGGCAAGCAAACCTAAGGAAGGTTGCCCACTCGATGTTACTTTCTATCCTTTATTTTCCTAGGAAGCTAGAGTTTTTGGACAAAGAGTCCGATGTAGTGATGCATGAAAGAGTTATTTTGCATTTAAAGCCAAACTTGGTATTATACCAAAAGTAATCCACTTTATCTTTTATTTGAAAAAAAATTTATATCCCTAGTGGAGTTGCCAACTATGAGGCCTCGCCCGAGCACCGGTCCGATCTGCCGAGGAATCAAAATGCTCTTCGGGAGAAACTCCACGATTGAAACTCGCTGTGAGTTCAGAAATTTGATTTTTGTATTTTGAAAGTTGAAAAATGAGTCACCACTTTAATTTATTTATTTTAATTGGGAAAAATTAAAGAAAAAACCCAAATTGATTGACTAAAATAAATGATTTGATTTTATCCTAATGGAAAATGCACCAATCTGTGAGTGACCAAGGAGGGCTCGGGGATCAGGTTTTGGTAATTACACAAGAAAATATATTTTCTCCAGTTTGGCTAAAATTGCAAAATAACTCTTAAAAAAAGGAATTTTCGTGTATGCATGAACAGGAATATAATGATGAATGAAATAGATACATATATAATGAGATGGAATGACAATTATAGATAAATGAGCAAAATAGATCTTACTTAACTATTACAATATCAAAATAATTGAAATAAAGAGGATCTTTCCTCTAGCCCTTATGGGTACTAGGAAAAGTACACATTCCCCAAACTAAACTAATATAAAATCATAAATAAAAGGTTAATAAAAATAAATCAAAATAAAAGAGAAACAAATATTAATAAAAAAGATTTTGGAGTTGATGCCCTTTAGAATGGCAGCCTGCGTATTTATCGAATAGGAATCAAACTCCATGCAGTTCTTCCTTTTTGCGAAGGAGGAGTTATGGAAAAAAAGTGTGTTGGTTTGCTTCTTAATTTAATTATGATTCTTAAATTAATAAATTTTAGATCTTTTCAATTTTAGACCTAAAGAGAATTCTAGATCTGAATTTAGAATTTTGAAAAATGGAAAAGGGATTATACCTTTGGTTTTCTTGGTTTTCGGACAAATGGAACGAGTCTTGCTCTGGATCTCAACTCCACCTTAAATTCAAAAGACTTGGAATCTGTATCTAAAAGCAATAAGAATATTAGTATAAGAGAGAATTTTTGCCTTGGAATGTGTGTCAAATGAGCTTGAAGGAGGCTCTATTTATAGAGCTGCTAGGGGGTATCGACAGTACGGACGGTGGCGTCAGCATGTCGCCTGCAGCACGGGCGGCACCAACAATGTGTCGAGCGTCTAGGTGGCATGGTAAGCGTGTTGCCTTGCTGCTAGCACCAATTCAGTGCCGCTCATGATGGCACAGCAGGCGTGCTACCTTGACGGCAGCACGAAATGCATGCCGTCGTCAGGCATGCGGTCCAGACGGTGATGTACCTCTCATGTGCTGGTTGGCTGGTTCAACCTGTTTCCTGCTTTTTCATCCATTTCAGGTCCGTTTCAGTTTTGATTCAAGTTTGGTTTGATCTTGTGGGTTCGTAATTGAAAGATGGTTGACTGGAGGTGCAATTTTAAGGGTTCACACACTAGTTCAATGTTGAACTCGATCTCACGATATAGTGGTATTCCAGGTAGGTCTTCTAGAAAGACGTGTATGAACTCATCCACCACTAGAATGCTGTTATCTCGATCTCTATAATCTATACGAGCCCCATGCTCATTTAGCCAATCCATTCCTAAGATCATGTCAAATTCTAGTACATCCAATTCTAACAATTTTATAGGAAGTTTTTGCCCATTTATGTTTACCTCACAATCCTTAAATACATATTTCACTTCCGTCACCTCACCTAAGGGAGTTGATACTAGCAAAGATTCAATCATTAATTCCTTGTTTCTACTAAGACTATTAGTAAAACATGGTGATATAAAAGAATACGTAGCATTAGAATCAATCAAACATTTTGCACTAGAATTTTGGATGGGGATGATACCTGTGAAGGGTGTGTGCGATGCATGAGCCTCTTACTAATTTAAGGCAAAGACTTGACCCTTGCCCGTATTTTCTATCATCGGTGCATTCCCAATAGCTAGCCCCTTATTATTGGCTCCTTGCCCTTGCGATTGGAATGGTCTAGATGGTGGAGGTGCTATGGTCGCATTCCCTTGATTCCTCATCTAAGGATAGTCCTTAATGAAATATCCCATTTGCCCACGCTTTAGGTATGCACTAGAAACTCTTCGATAAATTCTAGAATGCTTCTTGCCAAACTTTCCATAAGTGGGGAGTTCCTACTTAGCTTGACCATTTCGCTATCCAGATGATGAAAATTCCTTCTTTGAGCCTTCTTCTCCTCCATGCTGTCCTCCATGACCTTTATTCTTAATCTTTCCTTTCTTCTCCTATTTATCTCATTCGGCTCTCTTAGCCTTGTATCTCTTTTCCATTATCTTGGCCTTATCTATTAGATTGGCCAAGGTTGGAAATTCTATTGCTGCCAATGAGTTGAATAGAGGTGTGATCAGTCTTCTTAAGAACCGACTGATGTAGCTTGCTTCAGTGGGAACAATGTTAGCAGCGAACCTTCTTAGTTGATTAAACTCCTTTGTATAATCCGACATTGACATTCCTAGTTTCTACTTTAGCTGTTTGAATTGTAGTGCCCTATCTTGCCTTTCCCTTTAGGCAAGAATTGATCCATTACTTCTTACTTAAACTCTACGTCTGCCCTATAAAGTTGCTCCTCGATGTTTCTCTCATACCAATGCCAAGCTTCCTTTTTAAGTTGGAGTCTTACCAAGTCGATCACTCGGGCATCTAAGTAAGATAGTCAACGGACTAGCTTGTCCATCTCATCCAAGAATTCATGTGGGTCATCACCCTCCTCACCATAGAAGGTAGGTGGTTGAAGCTTCTTAGACTCTGAAACAGTCATCCCTTCGTCAGGTCGCTGCTTCCTCTCCCTTCGAGCAGGTGCCACTATCGCGGGTGGCGGAACTCTATTTCCTTCTTATGTTGGTAGCACTTCCTGCCTTTGAGCTCGCAGCTCATCTAATTCCTTATGCAAGTCTCTTATTTCCTCGCGCATAGTGTGAACCTCTTGCGAAGACGCTTGCTCATTAGAGCCTATGGTTAGTGCCTTGGAGTTGGATCTCTCTTTTGACCTTACAGGTACAGAGGTAGCATTCGATGCAGTGTCAAAGATTGCATCCTCACTAGCCCTAATAGGTTGAGCAGCTATGCTAACCTTCTTCTTGGGAGGCATTCTACTATCATGATAAGGGATTTTAGTGCTAATTCCTTTCAACTCATCAACCCCATTATCATGTTATACTTATCATGCATTTTTTATGAATACCCATCATATCATATTGCATTCCAAATCACATATTGCACAGCTTATATCACATAGCATATATATCAAAGCATGTATCATGTATCATAATCATATAACATATAACTTATAGCATCATAAATTTCCCTATCTTATATAAGTCAATCATGTTATAACCAATAAAATAAATCATTCCATACTAAATCGCTAAGCAATCAATTGGTATTATTCGTAGTGTATAAATTCTTCACCCTAGGCCAATAATCATCCACTACTAGCACAAACCTTAACTATGCCCCTCATCTTAATGGATGTTCGGTAGTTTCCATAGTCGTTCAGGTGAGTAATTGATAAGAGGGCAATCTGCAGAAATGTGACCAAAACCATGACACTTATAGCAGAGTAAATCCTTATTCAGCGCGCAACTTGTTGAGGACAAAGTCCTAGATGGTGAGTAGTCAGAATCTCTAGGTGTGTGGTCATCCATTTGCTCAACATCTCTAGTTTTAAGATGCTCCACATCCTTCCTCAAGGCATGACCCAAAAGCCTAAGACATTGGTTTTCCTCTCTCAAATTTGAGCAATCATCCTTCAGTTTTTGAATCTTACCATAAACCCAATCACATTCCAAATACTCCTTGGGGTCCTCTTCTTTAGGCACCTTCTCTTTCTTGCAGTGAATCATAGGCACAACTTTCTTGAACATCTCTCGCTATGTCCTCTTGCACGCTACTAGCGATGCCCTAGGTCGTGGTCCTCAAGCATGGGTAATATTCTTGGTCATCTAATAAAGGAATTGTAAGGCACACAAGTAAAAAATAACAAAAAGTACTATAACTTATTAGGGTTTTGTAGAACTATACTAATGATAGACTATAAGTGATATGATAGGTAGATTCCTATGCTCCAGGATTATACTTAACTATCCTAATAAATAGCTCTGATACCAACTTTGTCACATCCTAATTTCAGAGATATAATGGTCTTAGAATATGGGGAGACATAAGGTCATCCATGCCTAAATAACCCACTCATAAACATACAATCATTGCCTAGGATCATACCAAAGCTCATGTATTAACTTAATACAACCTTTTTGTAAAGGAAAAAAAAATCTTAAATTTGTGGAAGTTAAAAATATACTTTAATACAATTCTTAAGAGAATAATAATAAGACTCCAAGTAAATTTCCCAACATAATATTCTAAATAAAGTTCCCATAATAACTCCTAGAGCTTTTAAGGACTTATCATATAATGGTAGTATTATAACTTTTACAAGGAATTTCCCAAGTGAAGTAGAATGCTTGAGCCATCACCTTGCCTCCTCATATTGCTCACCTGGAACCATACAAGGGAAAAAAAGGTGAGATAGATGATCTCAATGAATAAACAATATAGCACATACAATAACATATATTCCTTTTAAAAGGAAATCCATAGCTTACAACACATAGTTCATGATTTACAATTCACGAACCAAAGTTTACAATTTAGCAAGGTTATCATTTTAACAAGTTTGCAGAAATCACACTTATAACACTTATCACTTATAAAGAATAAATGACTATGTTAGCTCATTCACTTTAGGGAGAGGTGGCCTCATACCAATTTCCAACTTCCAACCCATAACTTATAAAGTCAGGAAATTGACTAGGCTCTATGGTTAGAACTACCCCTTCTAGCTGAGGTGGATACACTACCCCTATCCATCGGGTTAAGACCATGTGCATAGGTTCTAATGATTACCTGCATCAGCATGAGGATTTCTGCATAAAAGATTAGAGATACCATAGCTAGAGCTAATAGTCATCACATATGATAATGGCACTTTAGGCAACTATAACATGTATCATAATAGCAATACGAGTTTAACTTTTTGAAAAAAAAATACAATAATAGTGTAGTTCTAGAAAGAAAGTAGGTAAGGCAACAATTACAAAAGGTTTTTCATATCATTGAATAAACATTAATGGCTTTGGACCAATTGTCCATTGGCAACCCAAGTTTAATAAAGAAATCACATAATTATAATTGAAAGCAGGAAAAGACTTGGGTTTCAAGAGTCTTAAAGATTCCTATAACAAAATCACTTGCACTTATAACATGAATATAATGTTTACTCACCTGTGGTTCTTTTGCTCCTAGCACTCGTAGCTCTTGAACCTCTAATACTCCTTAAGCTCTAACATAATAATTAATTCACTACTTAGTATTTATTTAACATCATGCTATCCTATCACATACTATCCCATGCACATATAACATTCACATACACTTGGAGTTGCACTTAGAAGTGCACTCATCACTTGCACATAACGTTTTGACTTTTACAGTCTTGCATACTTTGCCTTTATAGACCCACATGTAGTCACATTATAACTCATACTATGACTTTTCTAAAGTCAAATGAAATATTTCATGATCTCAAAATCAATATACTTAACACTTCCATATATATCAACTTAACAATAGCCTTTTAAGTGTCATGCCTATCTCTTATGATCAATTCATACAATCAATTCCTTCGTCAATTCAAGATCATTAATTCATTATAAAACCTATTTCCATATTACTTAATCATATTCACATATTAATCATAATATAGGGTTAAGATACCCTAAGTATACCATATTACCTCTAGGCTTGTCTAGGGTCATTCCTTTAATTAACATGCCATTTAATCATTTATCATTCATGTATACATGCCAATAATCATTAAAATATATCATATAAAAATTAAAGACATTGGAATTGAATTTCCAATGTAGGCCAAATTACACAATCAAGAACAAACATGATTTTTCTCACTTTTTGCACTTTCCGTTCATTATAGTAAAATGCAAAAATATGGTTTAAACTAAGATTTTTCATGTAATCAAAACAAAAATCATTTTAGAACATGACCATGTAGGAATCAGCACCCATATAGATTCATATACATGAAAATTTTCCAACTTTAGGTATTAGGGTGAAAACCATGTACCTTTCTTGTTTTCGGTACTTTTCGGTCATTACAGTGATATGTAAACACATGCCTTAAACCATTATTTTTCATCTAAACATAACAAAAATCAGTTTACGATACAAAATAATACAAATTAGCAGCCACTAGGGTTCATATGTATGAAAATTTTCAACTTTTAAGTTCTAGAACAAAAACCATGAATTTCCTTATTTTTTAAAACTTTTTGGTCATTATAGTAATATACAAAAACATATTTTTAATCAATATTTTTCATCTAAACACAATAAAAATCCATTTATAACACAAATATGTACAAATTGGCAGCCCCCTTGAGTTTATGCATGAAAATTTCAATTTTGAGTTTTAGGATTCACCTTTGGAAGATTCGCGTAGAGAGGTTTGTATTTTCAGTAGAAAAATTGTTTTCTCTTCTAAAAACTCACCTAGGCTGAATTTAAACAATAAAAATCAGTGAATATTTAGTTTAAAATAATTTTCTCATGACTAGTTTCATAGAAATCCAATAATAAGTTGAAAGGAGAGGAAAACTTACAAATACAGTCAAGATTCGCAAAGTTTAAAGGTATTTTGTGAATTTCAATAGAGAGATTATTTTTGAGAGAATTTTTCTACCAAAATAATGAAATAACAAAATAGTGGCTGCTAGAAGCAAGGCCTGGCCAAAATTCACTTAATAAATGTAGGTTTTTGGGACAATTTTCAAGATTACCCTTAATGAGTTAGGTCAGGAGTGTTTTGGTGTAGTGGGCTTTTAGGTATTTGGGTTTTTTATTTAATTTTGCAGCTGATTATAGGTAATTAAAAATAAAATATTTTTCTTATTATTTTTATTAAAATTCCCCCTAAAATATTTATTTTAAAAATATTTTAAAAATACTCATAAAATTATTTTATGCTTAAAAATAGTCTTTTTGCAAGAAAATTCATTTTATGTAAAATAAATTTTTTCATGCTAATGCACTTCATATAAATCATTTATTTCACAATAATAACTCATATTAGGTATATTAAAATTAATTTAATATGTCACATACTCATAAACATCACACATGAGTTTTTCATAAAATCATATATTTTGACACAATAAATACTAAAATCAAGCAATCTGTCACGAAAATTTCTAGGGTAGGTATGGTGTCACATTCCAACTTTTGAGATATGATGGTCCTAGAACACATGGAGACATAAGGTCACCCACACTCGTAGAGCCTATTGACACATACAAATCATGCCTAGGATCATACCAAATCTCATACAATAACTCATTTAAAATATTTATTTGAAAACCTTTAGTTGCGAAAGACAGTAATTTGACACTTCACATATAATCCATAAGGAAAATAATATTAATAATCCACTCGGAAGCTTAAGAAATAATAACACCTCAAAATAAACATCAAAAATAATATTCCTAGAGCATCTAATGACAACACTTTATAACATGGTATTATTAACAACTTTGACAAGGAATCCCCAATCGAAGTAGAATGCTTGAGCTATCACCTTGCCTCCTCACATTTGCTCACCTGGAACCACACAAGGAAAGAATAGGGGGTGAGATAGATGATCTTAGTGAGTAAACAATAAAGCACATACATTAACATATATTCCGTTGAAAAGGAAACTCATAACTTATACACATAGTTCATGATTTACAATTCATGAATCAGGTTGCAATTTATCAAGGGTTCAATTTAGTAAGTTTGCAAAAATTACACATATAACACATAGAGAGTGAAGGCTATTGCTCTATCACTCGAACATATAGAGAAGAGGTGCTTTATACCAAATTCCAACTCCTATCACATAGAAGGCATAAAGCTGATCAGGCTCCATGGCTAGAACCGCCTCTTCTAGCTGAGGTAGATATACAACCCCTATCCATTGGGTTAAGACCGTGTGCATAGGTTCCGATGATTACCCGCATCGGCATGAGAACTTCTGTATAAAGGGTTAAAGGTACTATAACTAGAGCTAATGGTAATAACATATAACAATAACATTTAAAGAAACAATAACATGTATCACAATAACAATAGTAGTTTAACTTTTGATCAAATGATACAATGATAGTGTAGTTGTAGAAAGAATCTAAGTTAGGGAAATAATCATAAAGGTATTATCATTAGATAATCAAAAATGGTTTTGGACCAACTGTCCTTTGGCAACCCAAGCTTAACAAAGAAATTATAGAGTTTCATTTTAGAATAGAAAGAACTTGGGTTTCAAGAATGTCAAAGGTACACATATCATAATAGCTTGCACTTGTAATTTGAAACATAATGTTTACTCACCTTATGGCTCATTTGCTTCTCGTACACGTAGCCCTTTTGAACCTCTAAAGCTCCTCAAGCTCTATCATAATTTTTAATTCAATACTTAGTGTTTATTTAATCATGATGCTATCCTATCCCATAACTACCCCATGCATATATAATATTCATATACATTTAGAGTTGCATATAGAAGTGCATTCATCACTTGTACATAACATGTTGATTGTTATAAGTCTCGTACACTTAGCCTTTATAGGCCCATATGAAAACACATTACAATCATGTTAATACCTTTCTAAGGTCATCACAATATCATTATCTCAATATCAATTCACTTTAACAATCATCTTAGTATATTTAACTCTTCCATACATGTCAATTTATCTTTAGCTTCTCAAGTGTCTTGCTTAACCCTTATGATCCATTCATTCAATCAATCACTTCATCAATTGAAGACTATTTATTCATTATCAAGTCATCATAACATCTATCAGATTCTAATCATAATATAAGGTTAAGATACCTTAAGTAGAACAAAGTGCCTCTAAGCTTGTCTATGGTCATTCTTGCAACTAACATGCAATCTTATCATTTATTATACATACATACAGGTCAATAATCATCAAAATACATTGCATAAAAATTATAGACATTGGGATAAAAATCCCATGGTAGGCCGAATACATCATTAAGGGAAAAACTGAATTTTTCTTACTTTTCGCACTTTCTGTCTATTACAGTAATATATAGAAACATGGTTTAAACCAAGATTTTTCATGTAAACATAACAAAAAATTATTTTATAACATTAATTTACATGAATCGGCAGTAATAGGTGTGATATGTACATGAAATTTCAAATTTTAGGTTTTAGGATGCAAAACCATGAGTGTTCTTATTTTTAGTATTTTTTGGTCATTACAGTAATATGTAAACAGGTGATTTAAACTATTATTTTTCATTAAATCACAACAAATATTAGTTTAGAACATCTTCATGTATGATTTGGCAGCCATAAATAATAATTATACAAAAAAATTCTAAGTTTTAAGGCTTAGGGTGAAAATCATGAGTTTTCGCGCTTTCCGTTTATTACAGTAATATTTAAACACATGATTTAAATCATTATTTTTCATCCAAACAAAACCAATATCAGGTTAGAATGTTAAACATCACAATTCAGCAGCCATAGAGTTATCAAACCATAGAATTTTTCAACTTTCAAGCTCTAGAGAGAAAACCTTGAATTCCATTGTTTTCTGAAACTTTTTGGTCATTACAGAAATATGTAGAAATATAATTTAATCCAATATTTTTCATCAAAACACATCAAAAATCAGTTTAGATTGCAATGGTATAGAAATCAACCCCCCCCCCTCTCCCCCCCTCTTTAGTGATGTTTATGCATAAAAATTATAATTTTAAGTTATAGGATTCACCTTTGGAGAAATCATATGGAAAGATTTATGTTTTCGGTAGAGAATTAGATTTCTCTTTCAAAAACTCACCCAAATTGAATTAATAAAAATTAGTAAGCAGCTAGTTCAAAATAATTTTCTCATAATTTAATTCATAGAAATCAGTTATGGAATTGAAAGAAAAGAAAAACTTACGATTACGGTCAAGGAATCACAAAATTGAAAGGTGTTTTCTTAATTTTGGTAGAGAGAATTATTTTGAGAGAATTTTTCTGTCAAAATACATAAAAACATAGTGGTGGCTGCTGGAATATTAGGGCTGGCCGAAATTCTCATTATATGTTAGGGTTTGGAGTGCAATTTCCAAGTTTACACGTAATGAGCTAGGTTAAGAGTATTTAGGTGTAGCGGGTTTTGGGTATTTGGGCTTTTTAATTAATTTTGGGCTGATTATAAGTAATTAAAAATAAAATATTTTTCCTATTATTTTCATTAAAATTCCCTCAAAATATTTATTTAAAAATATTTTTAAAAATACTCATAAAATTATTTTATGCTTAAAAATTACCTTTTTGCATGAAAATTCATTTTACGAAAAATAAATTATTTCATGCTAATGCATTTTATTCAAATTATTTATTTCACAATAATAATTCATATTAGGAATATTAAAATCAATTTAACATGCCCCAAACCAATAAATCACGTCACACATAAATTTTCATATAGTCACACAATTTGTCACAATAACCCTAAATTTGAATAATTTGTCACTAAAACTCCTAGGGTAGATATGGGTTGTTACATATGGGTTGTTACAAATCTTAACCATTCATTGAGATCAAATTTTAACCATTGGATGATGCTTGATGAATCCTCACCATCCAACCCATTACATATATAAGCAAGACTATGTTGAGAAATCATCCTATTTACTTCTCTCTACACCCAAATCCTACACCAAAGAAAGGAATTTTCTCTACCCCACTTGCAACAAAAACCTTGGTGAATTAGAGCTAACCAAGGTGAGAAATTACATTTATCTATTATTTTTACACTTTAAGGTTAATTTTAGTGTTTTGGATGTTTGGATACTTCTCCTACACCATAGAGGGAATTCTGCCGTGGTAGATAAAAAGGCCCTATTTTCTAATTAGTGTACCTATGGCTATTTTAGATAGAGAAAAGTGAATTAAAAGTGTTAGAATGACTTTTGAGAACTAAACTTAGAAATCTTAGAGGCATGAACATAGCAAGAAAAGGAACCTAATGTTCTAACATTGGATAGTGACAATTAAGTAATTATATATGTTATATGATATGATAATCTCACATTTCTTTAACTAATTCAAAGATTTGAAGAGGAGTTATAGATTTTCCCAAAACTTAACATAAATGGGACAAGTTAGGTTTTATGTAAATAAGAGTGAATCAACTCAAGTTAATTGGTGAGAATTAATTGCCTCGGTGTTAATATGATGAATCTCTAGTCAATTTGAAATTTTAAAGTGAAATTGATAGTTTTCCCCAAATTCTATGGTTTATGGGACAATTTAGAGATTTGGAGATGTAGAATTGGAATCATGAAATTGAATGGGCAATTTAACTTAAAAATGCTTAGAAGTAATAATGAAGTATAAGTACATGTATGACATAATTGGTATATCCCTATTGTAAGTAGAAGTAGTAAAATAAGTGAAAAAAACAAATACAATTAGTAACACCACTAGTTACTAATTAATGTGTAATTGACATGTTATGGGTGTAGAACTTCAAGGCAAAGGCAAAGAAATTGCTCAAAACTGAGAATAACCTTAAACTAATCGAAAACATACAATTGATAGGATCAAAAGAGTTAAGGTGAGTACAATGTAATATAATGAAATCATGCTTTTCCATATAAGCATTGTTGAGTTATCATTCCTTGATATGTATGTGAAATGATGTTTGATATGCATGTATAATTGCCCATTGATTGTTAAATCTTTGGAAACCCACACTTTCCTTATGTGATTTGACTGAGATGAGCCTTTGCTTAGGTTCCATGTTTGCTCAATGATAAGAATGATTAATATGCTAAACTATTTTCATTGAATTCCTATTATGAACTGTGAATATGCCTTTTATGAACACCCACAACTAAGTAGAAATCCTCTCTGATATGAGGAAAGACATCAGACCATATGCACTTGGTATAAGCCTATGGGTAGGGCGAGAGTACCCAACCTCTGTTAGGGGGGAATACCTAACTGCAAGACTTGATCAGTTTTGCATAATGTGATATTTATGAGTGAGCAAGGTTTAGACCGCCAGTCTAATATTTATGTATGGGAAGCTTTTTGCTTCTAAAGCAATATTATTTCTGCTAAAAATTCATCATAAATATAGTATAGCCAATTTTGATTAACATCACTTTATTACTATCTTGTGCCAACCCAAGTGATACCACTCTATATTACTTGTATACTATGTTATATTATTCCATACTCACTGAGCTAGTCTCATCTTGTAGTTGTTATGATTTTTTTTTCCAGGTTAAAGTGAACCATTAGTAAGGTAAATTCCAAGCTTCACTCTTCTGTGTGGGACTCGTTAAGATGTTATTTTGTGCTACTTGTGCTATTTTGGAAGACAAACAAACTAGAACTCCATGGACATTAAGGCATAGTATTAAAGCATGTACATTGGGAAGTAATGTAAACAATTAATGATAATTGTTATGTATAAATACTTATATTAGTAAGTAAGAATGCATGGACAAAATTAGTTGGTACTTATGAATGATGTTCTATTCATGAATATGAAATGGTCTCAAAATACAATGATTGATGAAGTGGTTCCAATCTTGAGAAGGCTTGAGGAATGGAATGTATATACATATATAGTGATTATTAGATCTATTGTGTTCTATGGGTTTAGGTGACCTTAGGTCTCCCTGAACTCTAGGACAGTCACGGTTTGGGAATTTGGATCGTGACATTTATGATCCTTGAAAATTTATGAATCTTAGATTATATTCCTTATCTCCCTTTCATTCTTCATTTTTTGATAATTTTGGGAATCTCAATTATTATACTCATGTCAACTTTCCTTTTCCCATATCCATATTCTTATTTTGACCAATTCTTTTTCTTCTTACTCTATTACTTTAAGCCTTTGTTTGAACTATAGTTACCTTGAAATACTTTTCTTCTTTTGCATTTGAGAATGTCATTCTCAGTATATAAACTTATCGTCATTATTTCTAATAATGATCTTTAGGTAACGAATACCATCAAAATTGTCACTGGTGAAGTGGCATTAAAGGGTACCTATTAGAGCACCTATGAGTGAAACTATGCCATTACACTTATAAGCCTTTAAATGAAGACCCATGCTTCATTAGTAAATTTCTTTTTTATTTAGAAATTAAGTTCCTTATCAAGCAGGTCTTATTGTTTAGTTTGCTTTAATATGCCATAGAGTGTAAAAGTTGAGTGAGCTACTTCACTTTTTAGGCATTTAAATTGCCACTATAGCAATGGAGGAGGAGGTGTCTATTTCCTCAACCATCTTATTTCATCACGTTATCTTTTTAAGTAGCAGATTTTCTCATTTTCTGACTTTCATATCTAATGGCAAATCTTATTTACCTTCCTATTATAAGGCAATGTCCCAGTCGAGTCAACACCATTTATTTTTCATATTAGCATTTAATGTTTGAATTAATATTTCAAGTCATGCTCTCGCTATAGTAAGATGTTTCCATTTCATAGTGTTCTCCATTAAAGTGATAATTATAACTTTAAATTTAACATTCATATTTTTGTAAGTCATATTCTTCTTGAGAATTATACGTGCCATATTACATAACTCTTTATGCACTTCACATCGATTTAATTAATAATTTCACATTCTTTTTTCTCTAGGTCTAATTCACTTGGAACATGCACCAACCTTAATCAAATCCTATCAACTCTATTCTCCCATACTCATGTGTCTTTCACACTATTTAAATTCTAGATCACTTTTAAACATTTACACCTTTTATTCTTACTTAACATCATTTAACAAAACCATCATCACTTTTCCTATCATTCATTTATCTCTATAACTTTTCTCTACTTACCCTTTTTATAAACTTATCCTTACTGATAAGGTCCTTTGTCCAAATTATTTCATTCCTCAAGTTACACTCTCTTTAACCCTTATAATATCTTTTACCCTATGATTTTCTATGTTCTCCACTTTAAAACTCAATCCATTTCACACTAACTTCATTTAGTTACTTTCAAAATTAACTATTTCTTATGGCACCTATTTTAATGCACTCAATTCTATCTCATCATCAATTCAATTTCGTCATAGAATACTTCTCTTGGATGGGATTTGTCTAATCAGTCAACTTCACAAACTCCTTTATTGTCGTAACTTTTAGTCCTTTGATTCTTTTAATTCTATGCCTCATTATTTTCCCTATTTCCTCATACATTCTTTATCTTAGCATTCATTGTTTTACCTTTCCATATCATATGTACTTTACTTGACCACATTCAAATTGTTTTTCTAACTAATATATAATCCTCCAATTTCATATCCATCTTATTTTTTTATAGGTATACTTCCCATTGTGTACTTGTTCTCAATATAAGGTATTTTGTCTAGAATCAATCCATTTATTTCTAACAATTCGTTCTTAGCTTACACTAATCCTTTTTTAAGTGAAACCTTGCTTAACTCCTTACTTTATATTTAAAGACTATTCCTTAATCATATACACCTTTATATGATTGATGATTCCTCACACCTATCTTTTGGAATGATCCAGAACCAAATCACATTTTGCTTTAGTCCTTTACCGACTTCATGGTTTTATCTCCTTAATGGGTTTGAGAACTTCCAAGTTACATATATATATCACCTTTTTAAAAGGTCATATTAATACATACGTGATTTGTCACTTCCTTTTTTAAATACGAAGTGATCCTCTTTTGATCACACGTAGATCAATATTCTCTCTTTGACTATACTTGATATTTATATAAGTGATGGAGAAATCCTTGACTTTTTTTTGTTATAGTCTACAAGGTAGAATCTAAACTACAAATTTAATAATATCATCCATTTATTTCATATTGTATAATTTTATGTATAAAGTATAATTGATTTATTTAATTGTCATACTGGTCATTGCTAAACATCATTTCTCTTTTTATGGCATCAATCATTCCATATAATTCATATATCAAACCATTGTCACATGTAACATTTCATATCACATAACATTATGCATATATCCATCTTTGATCTAAATTAGATCAAAACTTAGTCAATTTCTCTTTCTGACCTTGACATACCAAATTAAGAAATTTTCAACATGTTTTTTTAGGTGTTTATTCCACATATATAATTCATTAAAAGATCGTAAATTCAAAAGATTCAAAAGTTCCTTAAGTTATGAAAAGCATTCTTGAATCGCTGGCCTTATATAAGATTTGCGACTGCAACGTATCTCGCGATTGAGACAAATTTAAAGGACAAAACATCAAATTAGACCACGAGACACAGTGTATTTCATGACCTCAGTTGCGACCATAACCTAGGGCATGATACAGAATCGTGATTGTGATTAGGGAGTCTCAATCGCGATGTAAACAAAATAAATTCTAGCTCCAATGGATAGTGGACATCCCGTTCTTATTATACAAGGAAAAATATTAATCATTCCAAACTTCCATACAATAGTCACATATTGTACATATACAAAAGGACTATAGCATGATATCAGTTATTTCCCAATTTTAAATTGTTTACTATATATACATACGTAACATTTTCTATACCCAAAATATAATCAAAATCTATCTATTCACATTCCAATCTCATTAATTCTTAAAGCCTCTCTTACTATTATTATACAACTTACCTTAGGATATCTCATATCCTAAACATTGCACATACTCTAGAATATGCAAAGGTAAGCATATTTGTGTCACTATTTACATTACATGAACTTTTCATGAAATCACATTTAAGTTTTCTCTTAATAGCATTTAGCTAACAGTTGTCCAGCATATATATTGTAGGCGTAAAGAATTTAGTATACCTTCATCATTATTCATATTATGTAAATATTTTTCAAAAGATCAATTGCACTAAACCATATAAATAATTGGTAGTTAATTATAATGGGAAATTTATTCCCAATAAAACACATATACATGTTCATTTATACACTTTTGCATATATAAGGTCATTTTCTCATATGCACATTTTATCCTTATCATCCCATTTCCATAGCATATAGCTCAATCATATGTATCATTCAAAATCACATTATTATTTCTTTTTCCACAATCATTATACACATATTAGACATTAAACTAAAAGAGTTAAACTTTTATGAGTAGTACGGATCTATATTTAACGATAGACTTCAAATGACAAGAAGGAATTCCTAGGCTCCATAGTCTAGCCTATAAGCTGTAATATTTATAAAGTCTATATTAGACTTAAACTTTCATTATGATTCTAACTTTGTTAAGACCTACCTTTTAAGGCATGTGGTCCTAAAGCATAGGGAGACATAAAGTCACATAAACCTATAGAACCCTTTTTAACTTATTATTCTTTACCACTTACCATGTTAAATCTTATCCCAAGATCAGAACCTAGTTACCTTTCTTTATTGCCCATTACTAATTTATCATTTTACATATTACCAAAAACTCATTAATACCATTTGTATAATCATTTTATTTTACATTTGTTCATTACTTAATACATTAACATAATAATAATTACAATACAATTTACAGTACAAATAAATTCGATAACATATTAATACTAAACCTTTGATAACCATGGAGCTCTAAAATAGCGATCTTTATAGTCACATAACCAAAATTCATAATACACAATATTAGCAGAGCAATTTCCAAGTGAAAGAAAGGCTTGCAATTTACCTTGCTTGAAAAATTTAAATAAATAAGGAATAAGACAAAGATCAGTGAGTACATAATAATACAATATAAAGTGAGTATATGGGAACATAATTACCTTTTCTTATTGCCCATTACTAATTTATCATTTTACATGTTACCAAATACTCATTAATACCATTTGCATATTCATTTCATTTTACATATGTTCATTACTTAATACACTAACATAATAACAATTATAGTACATTTTATAGTACATATAAATATGATAACATATTAATACTAAACCTTTGATAACCATTGTGAAATCTTAATTTTGTACCCTCGTCATTCAACCACAGCCTTAGCACTTACTAAGTTTAATGAGTTATACAAAGCTGTTATGGTGATTCCACTAGCCGGTTAGCAGGCGAGAGTTTGGAGGCAGCGCCCACGAAAGAAATTTGTTTTTAGCCTTCAATTACATTGCTACCAGACATCCAAATTGCCTAAACTCTATACCAACCAATCTCTTAAAAAAAAAAAAAAAGTCGCCACGTTAGCTGCTAAGCAGCAACCTTGCGGTGCCACACTAGGCCTGTGCGGCACTGTAAGTCCAACTTATGACATGCCGCACTATTATAGTGTGGCGCCGCATAGGCCTAGTGGGTGCCGCACTTGTCTGACGTGAGTGGACCCCCTTTTTTATGCAAAAAATGACCCTTTTACCCCTTTAAATAAATTTTTAGCCCTTTCTAGCCTTAACTCTCATTGTCTTTTCACATTTTCACTACCTAAACTACCTTCTGTAACAACCCACACCCACCCTAGGAATTTTCATGATAAATTGCTTGATTTAGAACTATTAAGGTTAAGTGTGTGCCTTTGTGAAAATTAGTGATCTAAGTGATTGATGCATATGTGGCATATTAAATTAATTTTAATATGCATAATATGAGTTGCTATTGTGAAATAAATGATTTACATGAAGTGCATTTGCATAAAAGAATTTATTGTAAATAAAATTAATTTTCGTGCATAAGACAATTTTTAAGCATAAAATAATTTTATGAGTATTTTTAAAATATTTTAAAATAAATATTTTTGGGGGAAATCTTACAAAAATAATAATAAAAATATTCTCTTTATTTTTAATTTTACTCAGCCCAAAATTTAAATAAAGAGCCCAAATATCCAAAAGCCCACTACACTAAAATCCTCCTAACCTAGTTCATTAAGGGTATTAGTGGAAATTTCACCCAAACCCTAATTTAAATTCTAAAATTCAGCCAGACCAAAGTTCCAACAGCCATTACTTTATTCTTTCTATATCTTGGTAGAAAAATCCTCTCAAAATATTTCTCTCTACCGAAATTAAGAAAACACTTTTTCGTTTCACAATTTCTTGACTGTAATCGTAAGTTTTTCTTCTCTTTCGATTTCTAAACTGATTTCTATAAAATAAATTATGGAAAAATTATTTTGAACTGGTTGATTACTGATTTTCTACAGATTTAATTCTATTTGGGTGAGTTTTTGGGAGAGAAAATCTATTTTCTACCGAAAACACAATTCTTTCCGCGAGATTTCTCCAAAGGTGAATTCTATAACTTAAAATCACAATTTTCATACATAAACATCACTAGGGGGGGGGGGGGGGGGGGGGCGATTTGTGCATTTTTGTTTTCTAAACTGATTTTTGATTTGTTTTGATGGAAAATATTGGATTAAATCATATTTCTGCATATTTCTGTGATAACTAGAAAGTTTCGAAAAATAAATGAGTTCAAGGTTTTTGTGTTAGAACTTAGAAGTTGGAAAATTCTCTTACTAAATTGATATATGGCTGCCAATTTGTGTAAGGAAGTACTCTAATATGATATTTGTTTTGTTTAGATGAAAAATAATGATTTGAATCATGTGTCTGTTTATTGCTGTAATGAACGAAAAGCGTCGAAAGCGCGAAAACTCATGATTTTTCACCTAAGCCTTTAAACTTGGAATTTTTTTGTATAAATACTATCTATGGCTGCTGAATCATGTATGGATGTGTTTTAAACTGATATTTGCTATGATTGAATGAAAAAATATAGTTTAAACAACCTGTTTACATATTTCTAAAATGACCGAAAATATCAAAAATAAGAAAACTCATGGTTTTGTGCTCTATAATTCAAAAGTTGAATTTTTATGTATAAATATCACCAAGTATGGTTGATTCATATGGATTAAAATTCTAAGATGATATTTGTTGTGTTTACATGAAAAATCTTAGTTTAAACCATGTTTTTACATATTTATGAAATAGACAGAAAGTGCGAAAAGAAAAAGAATTTAGTTTTTACCTTGGTGATGCTTTTAGCCTTCCTTAATATTTTTGTCCTAATATTTATAATTTTATATGATGTGTTTGATGATTATTGACATGTATGTATGTATAATAAATGATAAAATTGCATGTTAGTTAAAGGTATGATCCTAGATAAGCTTAAATGCATTTTGGTATACTTAAGGTATACTTAAGGTATCTTAATCTTATATTATAATTAGAATACAAATATGATTGGGAAATACAGAACTAGATGTTATGATGACTTGATAATAAATACATGGTTTTGAGTTGATAAAGTAACAATTGAATAAAAAGGACAATAAGAGTTAAGCATGGCACTTGAAATGTTAATTGTTAAGTTGACATGTATGGAAGGGTAAAGTGTATTAAGATGATTGTTAAAGTAAATTGATATTGAGGTAATAATATTGTGATGACCTTAGAAAGATATTAATGTGATTGCAATGTATTTTCAAGTGAGCCTATAAGGCCTAAGTATGCAAGACTTTTAAAGTCAATGTATTATGTGCAAGTGATGAGTACACCTTTAGGTGGACTCCAAGTGTATGTGTTTGCTATATGTGTATGGGTAGTTATAGGATAGGAGCATCATAAGTAAACAAATACTAAGTATTAAATCAAATATTATGTTAGAGTTTGAGGAGCTTTAGAAGTGCAAAGGGACTATGTATACTAGGAGCAAAGGAGCCCCAAGGTGAGTAAACGCCATATTCATGTTATAAGTGTGAACAACATTATGTTGTGTTATAAGAATGTAATATATTGTTATGTAAGCCCTTGTGATCTTTGAAACCCAAGTTATTTCTACTCTAAAATATTATTATATGAATTCTTTGACAAACTTGGGTTGCCAAAGGATATTTGGTCCAAAACTAGTTTGGTTATCCAATGAGAACTTCTTGTGATTAACACCCCAACTTTTATTCCTTCTGGAACTACACTATCATTGTACCTTTTGTTCGAAAGCTAAACCACTATTGTTATTGGAATACATGTTATTATTGCCTTATATGTTATTGTTAATTGTGATTACCATTAGCTCTAGCTATGGTACCTTTTACCCTTTATGCAGAATCCTCGTGTCGATGTGGGTAATCATCGGAACCTGTGCACACAGTCTTAACCTAATGGATAGCGGTTGTGTATCCACCTCAGCTAGAAGGGGCAGTTCTAACCGTGGAGCCTGATTAGCTTCATGCTTTTTATCAGTGATAAGAGTTGGAATTTGGTATAAGGCCACCTCTCCTTTATAAGCTCGAGTGATAGAGCAATAGCCTTCAGTCTTTATAAGTTATAAGTGTGATTTCTGCAAACTTGCCAAATTGAACCCTTGCTAAATTGCAACCTGATTCATGAATTATAAATCATGAACTATGTGTATAAGTTATGTGTTTCCTTTTCAAAGGAATATATGATATGTATGTGCCTTATCGTTTACTCATTGAGATCATCTATCTCACCCCTTTTTCCTTGTGTGGTTCCAAAATGTGAGGAGGCAAGGTGATGGCTCAAGCATTCTACTTCACTTGGCGAATTCCTTGTCCAAGTTATCAATAATACTAATTTATGGAGTCTTGTCATTAGATGCTCCAGGAATGTTCATCGATACTTATTGATATATATTATTTTCCTCATGGATTTTATATGTAATGATTTATTTTAGACTTCTGCAATTTAAGGTATTTATCTAAATGTTTTAAATGAGTTATTGTAAGAGGTTTGGTAAGATCCTAGGCATGATTTGTTTATAGGTAAGTGGGTTTTATGGGCATAGGTGACCTTATGTCTCCCTATGTTCTAGGACTGTCATATCTCTAAGGTTGGGATATGAAAAAGGTGGTATCAGAGCCTGGTTTTTAAAAGTCTAGTTTAGGCTTGTTTTATATGAGTCGCTTAAGTATAATCCTGGAGCATAGGAATTTTCCTGTCTTGTCACTTGCAGTCTATCGCTAGCATAGTTTCGCAAAATCCTATTAGATTTTAGTAATCCTTGTTATTGGTTTGCTTGCTTTATGATTCTTCTAATAGATGACTAAGGAGATTACACCTACTCGAGGACTGTGACCCAGAGCACCCCGTGTGACCTATAAGAGGACTTGGCCAGAGATGTTCGAGAAAGTCATATCTGTGATTCGCCCCACAAAAGAGGAGACCCCTGACAAAGGGGAGGACCTGAGGAGCGCTTAGATCTTGATTGGGTTTATAGTAAAATCCAAAAATAAGAGGATAACTATTCATACTTGAAGGAGGAAAATCGACATCTTAAGGTTATGATTCATGCACTAAGAGAGGATATGGAGCAACTCAGGTCAGGGATTGTTGAGCATAGAGGAGATTACTAGCCAGTGAGGTTTGCATCCTCAACTAATTGCCACCAAGATAGAGATCTTTTTTGCTACCGATGTGGTAGCAATGGCCATGTCCCTCTTGATTGCTCTGGAGGTGGACACGAGAACTAGGTCGAGTAGATATGATGATCGACGTAACGGCATAGCACTTTATATGATAGGAATGATTTCTCCTTGATTGCCTAGTTACTTAGTATGAGAGGATTTCTTTCATTATTATGATATGGTGTGATATTATGAGATATATGCTACTTGATTATGATATGTGATATGTGCAAAACTTTGTGATATGCGATTCATACATGATATGTGCTTAGTGATGCGATATAGTAAATGCATGATAATGTGTGCTAGTATAAGGAGGGATTAAATGGGTTAGGATAGGGGATTAGTACTAAATTCAATTATTATGATAGATAAAATGCCTCCCAAGAAGAAGGTTCACACAGCCGTCCAATCCGTTAGGGCTAATGATGATGTTATATCAGACACTGCATCAAATGCTACCTCTATACCTATACGGTCAAGAGAAAGATCCAACTCGAGGGCACCGACTATGGGCTCTAGTGAGCAAGCATCTTCACAAGAAGTGCACGCCATGCACGAAGAAATAAGAGACTTGCACAAGGAACTAGATGAGCTATGAGCTCAAAGGCGAGAAGCATTGTCAACTTAAGAAAGGAATGGAGTTACGCCACCTGCGGTAGTGACACCTACTCGGAGAGAGAGGAAACGGCTACCTGACAAGGGGATGACTATAGCAGAGTTTAAGAAGCTACAACCATCTACCTTTTATGGTGAGGAAGGAGATGACCCTCGTGAATTTTTGGATGAGATGGATAAGCTAGTTTGTCATCTATCTTGCTTAGATGCTCGAGTGATCGAGTTGGTAGGACTCCAACTCAAGAAAGAAGCTTGGTATTGGTATGAGAGAAGTATTAAAGAATGACTTTACGGGGCAGACCCACCTACATGGGCAGAATTTAAGCAAGAAGTAATGGATCAACTCTTGCCAAAAGGAGAAAGGCAAGATAGAGCATTGCAGTTCGAGCAACTAAAGCAAAGGCCAGGAATGTCTGTGTCAGATTATGCTAAGGAGTTTAATCGACTTAGTCGATTCGCTATCAGCATCATTCCTACTAAAGCAAGTCACATCAATCATTTCCTTAGAGGACTGATCACACCTTTGTTCAATTCATTGGCAGCAATAGAGTTTCCAACCTTAACCAAGCTCATAAATAAGGCCAAGATCATGGAGAAAAGGTATAAGACGGAGAGAGCCGAATGAGCTGAACGAGACCAGAAGGGAAGGCATAAGAACAAAAGTCATAAAGGACAGTATGGAAATGGAGGAGAACCAAAGAAGGAATTTTCATCATTTGGACCACAGAATAATGAAACTAAGCAAGAATTTCCCACTTGCGGCAAATGTGGAAAGAAGCATCCTGGAATTTGCCGAAGAGATGCTGGTGCTTGCCCTAAGTGTGGACAAATGGGGCACTTCATAAAGGATTGCCCTCAAACGAGGAATCAAGGGAATGGGACCACAATACGACCATAATCTAAGCCATTCCAAACACAAGGACAAGGAGTCAAGGATAAAGGACCAGCAGTTGGGACTGCACTGATGACAGAGAATAAGGGTAAGGGTCGAGTCTTCGCTTTAAATTAGCAAGAGGCTCGTGATTCCCATATAGCCATCACAGGTACCTGGGAATAGATAAGGAATTAATGAGTGAACCATTAGTAATATCAACTCCTTTAAGGGAAGTGATGGAAGTAACGTTTGAGTATAAGGGCTATGATGTAGACATTAATGGACAAACACTTCCGGTAGTATTGCTAGAATTGGATGTACTAGAATTTGATGTGATATTAGGGATGGACTGGTTGTATGAGCATGGAGCTCGTATCAACAATAGAAAGAAACTTGTTGAGTTTCGAACTAAAGATGGGAAGGAGTTTGTGTACCAAGGAGATAGGAATGAGAATCCTCTGAACTTGATATCGGCCTTAGGAGCAAGACGGATGTTAAGAAAAGGATGCCAAGCATACCTAGCCTATGTAATTGACACTGGCAATGAAGCTACCATTCGAGATGAGAATATTCCAGTGGTGGATGAGTTCATGGATGTCTTTCCAGAAGATTTACCTGGATTACCCCCCGATCGTGAGATCGAGTTCAACATAGAATTGCTACCTGGTACGCAACTGATATCAATATTGCCATATCGTATGGCACTAATGGAGCTAAAGGAGTTAAAGATGCAATTGCATGATCTACTTAATAACGGCTTCATTCAACTAAGCATTTTGCCATGGGGCACTCCAGTGTTCTTCATGAAAAAGAAAGATGGCTCGTTCCGAATGTGCATTGACTATCGTCAACTTAACAAAGTCACTGTGAAGAATAGATACCCATTGCTGAGGATTGATCATCTTTTTAATCAATTGCAAGAAGCAGGTCACTTCTCCAAAATTGACTTAAGGTCTGCCTATCATCAACTAAAGATTCGAGGAGAAGATATCTGCAAGACTGCCTTCCATACTAGATATGGACACTATGAGTTCACAAATTTTCCATTCGATTTGATGAATGCTCCTGCTGCTTTCATGGACTTAATGAATTGAGTATTCAAGCAATTCCTTGACAAATTCATGATCGTATTTATTGATGACATCCTGATTTACTCAAAGAATAAAGAAGAATATGAATAACATCTGAGGATCGTGCTTCAAACGTTACGTGATCACCAACTCTATGCTAAGTTATCCAAGTGTGAGTTTTGGATAAAGTCTGTCAACTTTCTTGGACATGTAGTAAGTAAGAAAGGGATTCACGTTGATCCTAAGAAAGTTGAAGCAATAGCAAATTGGCCAAGGCCCATGACAGTTTCAGAAGTATGAAGTTTCTTGGGCATGGTGGGATATTATCGTAGATTCGTACAGGACTTTTCTAAGATAACAACCCCATTGACCAAGTTGACTAGAAAGCAAGTTAAGTTTAATTGGGAAGAGTCCTGTGAGTGAAGTTTCTAGAAGCTCAAGAAGTGTTTGATATCGGCTCCAGTTTTGACATTACTAGAAGGAGAAGGAGGGTTCACTGTCTACTGCGATGCTTCAAGAGTAGGACTTGGGTGTGTTTTCATGCAAAATGGTAAAGTCATCGCCTATGCATCACAACAACTACAGAGATATGAAGTAAATTACCCTACCCATGATTTGGAATTAGCCACAGTAGTGTTCGCTCTAAAGATCTAAAGACATTACATGTATGGGACGAAGTGTGAGACCTACACGGATCATAAGAGTCTTCAATACATATTGAGCCAAAGAGACCTCAACCTGAGACAAAGAAGATGGATTGAACTATTGAAGGATTATGACTGTCAGATTCTCTATGATCCCAGAAAGGCGAATGTAGTGGCAAATGCCATAAGTCGAAAGTCGATGGGAAGCCTAGCCCATGTGGATGTGAGGAAGAGGCCGATCGTGAAGGAACTAAAAGAATTGTTTAATCAAGGATTGAAAATGGAGATTGGAGGATCAAGAGTTTTATTGGCTCATTTTCAAGTAAGGCCTAAGTTAATGGAAGAAATAAGGGATTCATAAGATAGGGACCCACACATGATGAAGTTAAAGGATGAGATGAGAGAAGGAAAGAACTTTGAGTTTGAGGTGGTCAATGGAATTTTAAAGTGCAAGAATAGAGTATGCATGCCTGATGTGGATGGATTAAAGGAAAGGATATTGAAGGAGGCACATCAAACACCTTACTGTGCTCATCCTGGAACTACCAAGATGTACCATGATGTGAAAGCTAACTATTGGTGGCCTGGATTGAAGAAAGATGTGGCTAAGTTTGTAGCATCCTGCCTAACTTGCCAACAAGCAAGTGTGAACATCAGCGACCCTCAGGATTGCTACAAGAGATTCGACTACTTGAATAGAAGTGGGAACGCATCACTATAGACTTCGTTGTTGGCTTGCCTAGAACCTCCAAAGGACATGACTCTATATGGGTCATAATGGATAGATTGACAAAGTCTACTCATTTTCTAGGAGTTACGACCACATATTCTGTAGCTCAGTATGTGCAATTATATATAGATGAGATCGTGAAACTACATGGAGTGCCAATTTCTATCATCTCAGATCGAGGAACTCAATTCACCTCAAGATTATGGCAGAAGTTGCAAGAAGCATTAGGAACACAACTAGATTTTGGTATGGCATTTCACCCTCAAATAGATGGCCAGTCTGAAATAATAATTCAGACACTCGAGGATATGCTAAGGATGTGTGTCTTGGACTTTGGCGGTAGCTGGGATAAGTATTTACCCTTGATTGAATTTGCCTATAATAATAGCAATCACTCGTCCATTGGTATGGTGCCATACGAAGCATTGTATGGGAGAAGATGTCATTCTCTAATTTGTTGGATTAAACCTAGAGACAAACATGTAGAAATGCCTGAATTACTTAAGGAGACTATCAAAAAAGTACCAATAATTCAAGATCGACTGAAAACGGCTTTCAGTCAGCAAAAGAGTTATGCGGACCCTAAGCGAAAAGAAATCCAATTTGCCATAGGAGATCACGTGTTCTTAAAGGTCTCTCCAATGAAAGGAGTTATGAGATTTGGCAAGAAAGGGAATTATCACCTCATTTCATTGGTCCTTTCAAAATCTTAGATAAGGTTGGAGAATTGTATTATAGACTTGCCCTACCTCCAACTTTGACGCATGTGCACCCAGTGTTCCACATCTCAATGCTAAGAAAATATGTGTTAGATCCATCTCACGTTCTTTTACCTCTACACATTACGTTAGATGAACAACTATCCTATGAGGAGTCACCGATAGCTATAATGGATCAACAAGTAAAGAAGCTAAGAAATAAGGAGATACCCATGATTAAGGTTCAGTGGCGAAATCATGGGATAGATGAGTGCACTTGCGAAGCAGAGGAAGAGATGCAACAGAAGCATCCTCAGCTTTTCAGAGCAACTAGGTAAGGATTTAAATTTGAGGACAAATTTCTTTTAAAGGGAGGAGAATATAACAACCCACACCCATCCTAGAAATTTTCGTGATAAATTGCTTGATTTAGAATTATTAAGGTTAAGTGTGTGCTTCTGTGAAAATTAGTGATCTAAGTGATTGATGCATATGTGGCATATTAAATTAATTTTAGTATGCATAATATGAGTTGCTATTATGAAATAAATGATTTACATGAAGTGTATTTGTATAAAAGAATTTATTATAAATAAAATGAATTTTCACGCATAAGACAATTTTTAAGCATAAAATAACTTTATGAGTATTTTTAAAATACTTTAAAATAAATATTTTTGGGGGAAATCTTACAGAAATAATAATAAAAATATTCTCTTTATTTTTTATTTTACTCAACCTGAAATTTAAATAAAGAGCCCAAATACCCAAAAACCTACTACACTAAAATCCTCCTAACCTAGTTCATTAAGGGTATTAGTGAAAATTTCACCCAAACCCCAATATAAATTCTAAAATTTGGCTAGACCAAAGTTCTAGCAGCCACCACTTTATTCTTTCTGTATCTTGGCAGAAAAATCCTCTAAAAATATTTCTCTCTACCGAAATTAAGAAAACACATTTCCGTTTCATGATTTCTTGACCGTAATCATAAGTTTTTCTTCTCTTTCGATTTCTAAAATGATTTCTATAAAATAAATTATGAAAAAATTATTTTGAACTGGGTGATTACTAATTTTTATAGATTTAATTCTATTTGGGTGAGTTTTTGGGAGAGAAAATCTATTTTCTACCAAAAACACAATTCTTTCTGCGAGATTTCTCCAAAGGTGAATTCTATAACTTAAAATCACAATTTTCATGCATAAACATCACTAACAGGGGCAATTTGTGTATTGTTGTTTTCTAAACTGATTTTTGATTTTTTTTTGATGGAAAATATTGGATTAAATAATATTTCTGCATATTTCTGTGATGACTGGAAAGTTTCAAAAAACAAAGGAGTTCAACGTTTTTGTGTTAGAACTTAGAGTTAGAAAATTCTCTTACTAAATTGATATATGGCTACCGATTTGTGTGAGGAAGTACTCTAATATGATATTTGTTTTGTTTAGATGAAAAATAATGATTTGAATCATGTGTCTGTTTATTGCTGTAAAGAACGAAAAGCGCAAAAAGCGCAAAAACTCATGATTTTTCACCTAAGCCTTTAAACTTGGAATTTTTTTTGTATAAATACTATCTATGGCTGCCAAATCATGTATGGATGTGTTCTAAATTGTGCTGATGTGGGTAATCATCGAAACCTGTGCACACGATCTTAACCTAATGGATAGGGGTTGTGTATCCACCTCAGTTAGAAGGGGCGGTTCTAGCCGTGGAGCCTGATCAGCTTTATGGTTTTTATAAGTGATAGGAGTTGGAATTTGGTATAAGGCCACCTCTCCTTTATAAGCTCGAGTGATAGAGCAATAGCCTTCAGTCTTTATAAGTTATAAGTGTGATTTATGCAAACTTGCCAAATTGAACCCTTATTAAATTGCAACCTGATTCATGAATTATAAATCATGAACTATGTGTATAAGTTATATGTTTCCTTTTCAAAGGAATATGTGATATGTATGTGCCTTATCGTTTACTCATTGAGATCATCTATCTCACCTATTTTTCCTTGTGTGGTTCCAGGTGAGCAAATGTGAGGAGGCAAGGTGATGGCTCAAGCATTCTACTTCATTTGGGAAATTTCTTGTCCAAGTTATCAATAATACTAATTTATGGAGTCTTGTCATTAGATGCTCGGTGAATGTTCATTGATACTTATTGATATATATTATTTTCCTCATGGATTTTATATGTAATGATTTATTTTAGACTTTCGCAATTTAAGGTATTTATCTAAATGTTTTAAATGAGTTATTGTAACAGGTTTGGTAAGATCCTAGGCATGATTTGTTTATAAGTGGGTTCTATGGGCGTGGGTGACCTTATGTCTCCCTATGTTCTAGGACCGTCATATCTCTAAGGTTGGTATATGACACTCTCACCCACTTCTCCTATAAATACCTCTCCCCCCCCTCCACTTCTCATTTCTCTTCACCCCTTGAATTTGAGTAGATTGTTATCCTCAAATTCCTCTCTTCTTCTCCCTCCAATCACTCTTTAATTAATTAATTAATATTTTTAATTAATTAATTACCTCACCCTAACCAAGTTAATTAATCTTTTTAATTGACTAAAACTCTTTTTTTAATTAATCACTCAATTAATTAATCAATTAATCTTTTTAATTAATTAATTGATTAATTACTCTTTTTTCAAAAATCATTCTTTTCCTTCAAAAATCAAATTAATCTTTTTTCTTAATCGACCCTTCATCCAAATTAATTAATTAATCATTTTAATTAATTAATCCACCAATCTATCCATTTCATCACATTAATTAGTTAATTAATCATTTTAATTAATTAATTAATCTCCCAATCAATCCAATTATCCGATTCCGATAAAATGAAATTTCAGTCCAATAAAACTCTCTGCCCACCAAAAGCAAATGTATCAACCTTTTTCCTCATTCTCAATGCATCTAAACCAAAATCAATCTGATCAACTCCTAAACCCCTCCACTTAATTGTGGAACGAACTACGTGGGTTTTGATCCCCACTCAATTGAGTATGTAGGCACATTTGGAATCTAAATCCAGACCTCAAATCTAAATCTCTATCAATCTCTTTTTTCCCTTTTAATTTGTGGATATTTTATTTTAATTTTCTCCTTGCACTCATGTCATATTCATGCATCTTATTTATAATTGTCATCTTATAATATTTGTTATTCATGAAATCAATTTTTCAAAGTCAAATTAAACTTAAGAGCCAAATTTTGATTATTTAAAACAAAAAACCTAGCCCCCGAGTTCAACCTGATTTGAGGCTAATAATTTTATCCATGGGCAAATTAAAGTAAAAAATGAATAAATTGGAGTCAAATTGGATTTTTACTTAATTTTCCTATTTAAAAATAAATTAGGGTGGCAGCTCCCAAAAATCATTTTCAAAATCAACCAAATCTAAACCTAAGGGTTCCATCATGAGTCCAAACTCGAATGAGCATCCCGATTCCCTCTAGCGGATCAAGCCAGTGTTTGGGCAAGGTCTTATAGCTATCGACTCCACTGGGGACTAGTTGCCACCTTTTTTAATAACAAAGAAAATAAGAGGATTACTATTTGGTTAAGGAAATTTTTTTCCAAAATAATCTCTATTTGGCTCATTAAGTATAATTTGACTTTCATGCATCACTTTGCATAATAAAGGTTCCTTGCCTAAACCTTAGCTTTAGGAAAACTTTTGGATGGCAAGTAGCATTGGCTTGACAACTCTTTTTGAATATGTTGGGAGATAGTAAAAGCATTTCATCTCGCGATGAATCCCCAATCATTTCAGTGGTGTAATGAGTAATCAGTACTGTTGGACCCACATGAGGCTCCTTGCCTCATATGTGGTTACATATATCAATGCTCTAGTGGGACAAAAACTCTTAAATCAAACCACCTTTCACCCTCATACATATAGCTACCTGTGAACCCTTAATTTTGTACCTCTCAAAATTATAGACCATTCAGTTAGGAAAGGAATCGATCAAGCATCATTAATCATCATCAAATCATCCTGGACTCAGTAATGAGTATAACGCAGCTAAAATCATGGAAAATAGATGAGAAACGAGCAAGAATGGGCAAAAACAGGTAAAACGGGTGAAGGATGGCCCGTTGCCATACAGCTTTGCAGCATTGCCGCAGAGCCTCTTGTGGTGCCGTAAAGCTCTCTGCGGCACTGCCGTAGAGGCTTCTGTGGTGTTGCAGAGGCTTGTGCAGCATCGATGGTGTGTCTCTGCTCCCATAATGGAAAATTGAGTCTTTATGCTTCATTCTTCCCCCTATATATAGAGGTGGCCTCTTTACTCTCAAAACACACAGACTTGAAGGCTTAAAAAGCTATAACTTTAAGTAAATTGCTTTGCTTTTGTTCCTTGCTTTGCAAACCATGTTGGGTGGTTTCTCCTTGATTCCTACTTGACTAGTTTAAGGCTTTCCGCCAAGCCTGTTCGAGGCAAGTCTCTTGCCCAAGGCTCGTGTCCATCGCGTGGAGAAGGCAAAGTTGCGTTCCGGTGGTCCAAGGCTCGTGTCTTTTGCGTGGAGAAGGTGGAATTGTGATATGGTCATCCTCTCCATCTGCTTTATGTCCCCAAGCTGCGAAAGCATAGGGTAATCTTCTTTTCCTTTCTATTTGATTATTGTCTATTTTAGTTAGTTAATTAAATTGGTGCATCTAGGTTGCTAGTTAATCAACTTTGCTTATCAATTAAGTTAATTAATTAATTCAACCCTCTTTTAATCAATCAATCAAAACATAATAAAATGGCTAGGCTAAACTAACCTCTTCGCAAGAAGAGAGAACTGTGTGGGTTCTGATTCCTATTCAAAGGGATACATAGGCATGCTTGGTTCAGGCATCGAATCCAATTAAAATTAATCAACTATCCCCAATCACCTTCTTCACTTATATTTTTTTTATGTTTATTAGCTTTATTATTAGGATTAGTTTGGGGAATGTGTGACTTTCTTAGTACCTATAAGGGCTAGAGGAGGTATCCTTTATATTTTGGGATTTTATTTGTAATGATTAATCTTACCTTGGATTATTACTTGTATTTGTTATTGAAATCAATGATCATATATATTATAAACTGTTTATGCATTTTACTTGTTCATGAAATATATTTTAAAGTTACTTTTATATTACTTGGCCAAATATGTTTTATTAAACTAAAAATCTAGTCCCCGAATCCTCTTTGTTTTTGAGGCTAGTGATCTTTTTCCTTTGGGTAATGATGGAAGTCAAATGGGTTTTTTCCTTATATTTTCCCAAAATAAAAATAAATTAATGTGGCAATTCTAAAATGATTTTCAAAATAAGCTTGAGGGCTTCTTCATGAGTTCTTTCCCAAATGAGCATTTTGATTCCCTTTAGCGGATCGGACCGGTGCTCAGGCAAGGCCTCATAGTTGGCGACTCCACTAGGGATAAATTTTCTTTTTAAAAGGAAAAAAAAAAAGAGGACTACTAATTGGTTTAAAAAATTTTGGCCTTTTAATATAATTGTAACTTTGCATGCATCACTTGCATAGGCTCCTTACCATTCAACCTAGTTCTAGGAAAACAATGGATAGTGAGTAACATCGAGTGGGTAGCCCTGCTTGGGTCTATTCGCCGATAGTGAAATCATCCACCCCGCAACGAATCCTTTGATCCTTTTAAAGGTGTAATGAGTATGCACGTACTGTTGGAACCACACGAGGCTCTTTGACTCACATGTGGTTAGGTATATCGCTGCTCTAGTGTGATGGGTACCCCAAACCAAGCTACCTTTTCCTTTTCATGTAATGAACTTAGAACTTGGACCTTAGGTTGTATGTACCATAAAAGGAGCCTTATTGTGTTCATGAAATGACTTTTCATTCATGCACACATACATTCATACATACATTCATCATCCAAGAACCTTGAAACAAGTGGAAAGCTCACCAAGCCTATGGTTCACTAAAATACCCATCCCTAAAAATACCAATGCTAGCCCAAAAGTCTATCATCTTGCTGATTACCTTGGTCTTATACTCATTTTGTCTACCTTTTTTCCTTATCATAAGGTACCTAAGATGGCTGAGGGAATAAGTGGATTGAAGGAAAGTGGATTGAATGCAACTAATACTGAGGAAGAGGCCCAGTTGAACTCATTCTTAACAAATCTTCTCTTAAAGTAAGAAAGGAATTTTCAAGTTGTTTTAAAGGCTTAACGAGCTCAATTCTAAGAGCAGAGACAGTCCATTTTGGAGGAGGTTTAAGTTATGATAAGTCGAGCTGGCCTTCGTTCAAATACTACACCAAACCAAACCATTCCAAGCGTGACTCAAGTTGTTGCAAATACCTCCTTTTCCCCCAATGTCCTTATTGACTTGACTGATAAAGGAAAGGCTATAATTGATGCACATCCAAATATCATCTCAACCTCCATCCTAATTCCATATGTTACCCCATCACTTGTCACTTCCTAAATATCAAATGTCACTTATTTTACCACTCCTTCTCCTCTGAATATTTTTCAAGGACAGGAATCCTCTTCCCATATGAATGCCAAAACTTTGATGGAAAAATTTAAAGTCATGGAAAAGACCCTCAAGAACATTAAGAAAAATGATGACGTGATTGATGCTAGTTCCTTAGCCCTCTTTCCTAATGCTAGAATTCCACCAAAGTTTAAAATACCAATGCTGGATAGATTCAATGGAACAATATGCCCTAACCACCAAATTAACCTCATCACCTCTACTGATCTCAAAGTTGATCCTATCTCTTTGATTTGATCAGCTTCTAAATATTGTTGTGTTTTGGATTTGAGTAATCTTGTGGAAGAAATTGATGCTATAACCAAGAGTGGCAGGATCTACCAAACACCTACCCAATAAGATAACCAACCACCCATCTGACCTATCCCATCCTTTGCTGAAAAGATAAAAGGAAGCACTGAACTTGATGAAGATCCTATCCTTAAACAGCTAAAAAAGACCCAAGCCAACATATCTATCTGGAGCCTTATCTAATTATCTTATCCTCATCGCCAAGCTCTTTACAAGGCGTTGAACCAATGCTAAGCTCCCATAGATATCACCCCTGAGACTTTAGTGGCTTCTCTTACCAACACCATAAAAGCTACCTCTATCTCTTTCAATGACCATGACCTACCTAAGGGGGAGCTAAATCACAACCATGCCTTATACATAACAGTCCTTACTCAAGGGAAAATAGTTCCTATGGTATTGATGGATAATGGGTCTACTTTGAATGTTTGTCCTTTAAAAGTGGCAAGTTGCTTAGGATTAGAGGTTTTGGACTTCACACCTTTTGACTAGATTGTAAGGGCATATGATAACACAAAGAGGGAGCTCCTAGGTGTGGCTACATTGGATGTCATCATTAGACCTATCACTTATCTTATTCCATTTCAAGTTATTGATGTACCAACATGCTTTAATCTCCTCCTTGGATGACCCTGGATACATCAAGCTAAGGTTATCCCCTCTTCCCTCCATCAAAAGCTGAAATTTCCTTATGGATCTTCTGTTGTCACCGTGAAAGGGGATATGCATGGGAAAAGTAAGGTCCTAAGTTCTGTGCCAATTCTAGAGATATAGCCTAAGCTACCAACTCTGCCATTATCAGGTTTTGCTTTTGAGACAGTACAATTCATAGAAAAAGAGGGAGGTAAAGAGCTTGAGCTTGTGCCTTTTGATTTTGATCCTTATGGAAATATTGTTGTGGCTAATATGTTGAGAAAAATGAATTATTTTCCTGGGTTAGGACTGGGCAAGAGGCAGCAAGGAGTGAGCCAATTCAAAGAATACCCTATGGCTAACCCACCATTTGGTCTGCGTTACAAACCTACCAAAGAAGACCTGGCTGAGGCAAAGAAAAGGGCTAAAGAGAAAATGGCAACCCTTAAGAAAGGTGAGTCATATGATTGGCCCATGTGCCCTTATTTCAAAACACTTAATGGATACTTCGTGAATGAGGGTGAGAATTTTCCATACTGTGGCTTTCCAGAACCTTAGGTCTGTCCCATTACTGAGAAGCTAATCCCTGGTTTTGAACTCTTCTTTGATGTCAGGCTTTCCTTGGAAGACTATGAGCCAGTTTTCATGTTGGAACAAGATTGGGAGGATAATATGGAGGCTACTCTTTTTGAGCAAATTTACATGATAGGAGATGAAGAAGTGGCTGACCTAACCAAATTCATCCAAATAACTCAAACCCAACCTGACAATTGGTATTATGAGAAGAAAGGAGATGGTGGCAAGTCTAAGTCAGAGTCCGAGCTAGAGTCTAAGTCCAAGTCCAAATCAGAGTCTGAACCCGAGTCAGAGTTTGAGTCAGAGTCAGAGTCTTATAGTTCCAATTCTTCATTTGAGTCGATAGTCGAACCTTTTGGCCTTTCCTTTAATTTTGATGTAATAATGGACAATGACTCTTTTATTCATAATAAAAAGCTCAACTTTTCTTCTTATGATCCTATGCTTCCTATTTCCTTTCCTTTTCCTTATCTTGAACCCAATTTGAATGAAATATTAAATGAAATAAAAAATTGCGAAGAATCAATAAGTTTTGGCATGAATGAAAAACCAAAAACCACATTCATTGCATCATCATGTCATAACAGGGATGACTTGAGTAAAATGATCCAAGACTTCTTAGATTGCTTTGCTTGGGAACCCAAGGATATGACTGGGCTGGATCCAACTATAGCTATTCATAAAATTCCTACTTACAAGCATGTAAAGCCTATCAAACAAAAGCTACGATGATTAAAGCCAAAGTTATCCTTAAAGATCAAGGAAGAAGTCACCAAGCAATTAGGTAATGGGTTCATTGAGCCAATCACATATCCTTCCTGGTTGGCAAACATTGTTCTAGTACCTAAGAATGATGGAAAGGTCAAGATGTGTGTAGATTATCGGGATTTGAATAAAGCTTGCCCCAAGGATGATTTCTCATTACCTCACATTGATTTGTTGGTTGACCATATGGTCGAATATGGAGTAGTCTCCTTGACTGATTTATATGCAAGGTACAACCAAATTCAGGTCCATCCTCATGACAAAGAAAAGACTGCTTTTGTGACTGAATGGGGTACATACTGCTACTGGGTTATGCCTTTTGGATTGAAGAATGCAGGGGCGACTTACCAAAGGATGGCTACCACAATCTTTCATGACATGATACATAAGGATATTGAGGTATATGTTGATGACATGGTAATCAAGTCTGAAACAGTAGAGGATCACCCACATGCCTTAGGGCAATTTTTCTCTAAACTCTGCCAATATAATCTCAAGTTGAATCCCACCAAGTGCATATTTGGGGCGTCATCTGGAGTATTTTTGGGGTATATGGTTAGTAAGAGAGGAATAGAGGTAGATCCAGCAAAATAGAAAGCTATTTTAGAGATGCCAGCACCTAAGACAGAAAAAGAAATAAGAGGCTTCCTTGGATAACTACAATACATTAGCTAGTTTATAGCTCAGTTAGCAGATGTTTGTGGTCCAATATTCAAGTTGTTAAAAAAGGGAGCTTCTAAGCAATGGAATGATGATTGCCAGAAAGCTTTTGAGAAGATCAAAGAGTACTTACTAAGCCTTCCTGTATTACAACCACGAAGACCTGGAAAGCCTCTACTACTGTATCTCTTTGTCACAGAAGAAGCCATGGGGGCAATGCTCGCCCACAATGCTACTGAATCATATAAAGAAAATGCCATTTATTACTTAAGCAAATGCATGCTTGCTCATGAGCTCAAGTACAATCGGATTGAGAAGTTATGCCTTACTTTGGTATGGGTATGTCATAAGCTTTAGCATTATCTGAGTTCATGTACTACCCATGTCTTGGTTGATAAGAGTCCTTTAAAGTTTCTCATGGAAAGACCAGTTCTTGACAGTAAGATGGCAAGATGGATGACAGTTTTTGTGGCTTTTGATTTGAAGTATGTCCAGAGGAAAGCCATAAAAGGGAGTGTGATAACGGATCAATTAGCCGTAGCCTCAATAGACAGTAATTGGTCAGAACCAAAATTCCTCGATGAAGAGATTATGAAAATTAAGCCTGAAGTCTAGAAATTATTCTTCGATGGTGTAGCTAATAGCAAAGGGTATGGTGCTGGAATTGTTATAATCACCCTTAAAGGAGAAAATCTGCTTATGACTATCAAGCTAACTTTGGAAGTGACGAATAATGAGGCAGAATATGAAGCTTGCATAGCTAGCTTACAGGTTGCTGTCAATTTGAGAATTGATTACTTAGAGGTTTATGGAGATTCTAACCTAATTGTGTCCTAAGCACTTGGAAAATGGAAGATAAGGGAAGAGCGTTTGGTTCCTTACCATAAGCGCTTGGATGATCTTGCAGAAAATTTTCATGAATTATCTTTCCATTATTTGCCTTGTGCCAAAAATCAATTTGCAGATGCTCTAGCAACGCTTGCATCAATGTTAGACATGAGAGATGGGGAAATAATCAGACCTGTGGTGATTGAAGTGAAGCGAGAACCAGGGTACTATACTTTATGCATGAATATTCAACTGGATAGTCAAAAACCTTGGTTTTGGGACATCTTCAACTACCTCAAGAATGGGAAGTATCCAGAAGGGGCTTCTAAATTAGAACATCAAACTCTAAGATAGTTAGCCAGCAATTTCCTGCCAAATGGAAATATTTTGTATAAAAGGGCATGGGATAACATACACTTGAGATGTGTGGCTAAAGAGGAAGCTTAATAGATCATGGAATGGGTCTATGGAGGGGAGGAAGGACCACATATCAATGGGATCACATTGGCTTAGAAAATTACAAATCTAGGATATTTTTGGCTTACCATGAATGAAGACTGTGCGAAGTTTGTACAAAAATGTCATAAATGCTAGATTTATACCAAATTATAGAAGCAGCCTCCCATGCCATTGCAGCCTTTAACTACTCTTTGGCCTTTTGCAACTTGGGGCATTAATGTCATAGGAAGAATAAACCCCAAATCATCAACTGGTCATGAATACATCCTTGCAGCAGTTGATTATTTCATGAAATGGGTAGAAGCAGCACCTTATCGGGTACTGGATTCAGAAAGAGTGGCTCATTTCATCTAAACTAAAATCCTTTATAGGTTTGGAGTACCTTTTGAGATTATTACAGATAATGGGTCTTATTTTCAGAAAAAAGTAGTTCATCTCTTGAAAAAAGAAAGGATCTAGCATCACAAATCATCTCCTAATGGGGCAGTTGAAGCAGCAAACAAAACCATCAAATCCCTCTTACAAAAGATGACTAATATTCACAAGCACTGGCATCACCAATTACCATTTGCTCTGTGGGGATATAGGACTTCCATCCACACACCAACTGGGGCAACTCCTTACTCATTAGTATATGGAATGTAAGCGATCCTACCGGTCGAAGTGGAAATTAGATCAGCCAGAATCATGAGAGAAAGTCAGATTGATGAGATAGAATGGATTAAAAGTTATCAAAATCAGTTGAATGCTATTGTAGAAAAGAGAATGGATGCATTGTACGAACTATAGGGTTATCAACAAAAATTATCCCGGCATTTCAACAAGAAAGTAAGGGATAGGGGATTACAAGAAGGAAACTTGGTCTTAAAGGAAATCTGAGCCTCAGTGCATGACCCTAGAGGCAAATTCAGACCAAACTGGACTAGACCTTATGTGCTTATACGCATCCTATCAGGTGGAGGTGCCATTCTCATGGATTTGGACGAAATTGAATTCTCCAACCCTTGCAATCTGAATTAATTGAAGTGATACTTCATGTAATGATGCATTGTAACTAGAACTACGTGGACCTAATTCTCCAAAATAATAGAGAAATGTAATAGAAAGAAATTGTGTAAGGAGATACGTAGGTAGCCCTCATTAGGTGCAATCCAAATCATTAATAAATTTTCTTTTGTGCCAAATTTTGTTGTTTTAATGCAAAAAAAAAATAATAAATAAATAAATATAATAATAATAATAATGTTAACAATAATGATAAAAGGGGGGGGAATAATAATGTTTTATTCAAAATTGGATTTAAGACAGAACTAAGAGTCTTATTCACTAAAATAAGAAATCAAAAAAAAAATTTGTCTAAAGCCTTAAATAATAGATCTCCTAATCGTCAGTAGTCCCCTCTATAGAAGTGTCATTTTCTATCTCTTTAAGTAAAGTCAGCCTTCTTATCTTCTTTGATGGCCAAGATGTAGCAATCCACTATAAAGTGTAAGCCTCTGTCTTATCAAAGTAATGAGATGGAAGAACAACATGAAAACCATGAGCCCATCCATTAGTAACAACCCTAGCCACATTGAGAGAGATGAAGGTAAATTCAAAGATAGCTCCGTCTGGGGGCACTCCTTGCGCATGACCTATTTGGCGCATCACCCTTGTTCCTTGGTAAAATGTCACCATATGCAAACCCAGCAAATTAACATCCTATAGCCATAACTCATAGTCATAAACTTCTTGATCTTATACCAAGGACAAAGCCACAGCAATTCCTGAGGGTCGAGTTCAAACAACCATTCAATCCATTCCTTTTTATATTTAAACTTCCTCACTATGGTGCGAGATCGATACCATGAAGCTAAGTAGTCCTTTTTAGTAGGAAGGGTAACCACCTTCAGATGATCGCTTAGCCAAATTTGTACAAAAAAATAGATAAGTAAAGAAAGGAAAAGGGAAAGAGAAAA
Organism: Reutealis trisperma; assembly: GCA_947687605.1. Taxonomy (NCBI): domain Eukaryota; kingdom Viridiplantae; phylum Streptophyta; class Magnoliopsida; order Malpighiales; family Euphorbiaceae; genus Reutealis; species Reutealis trisperma. The sequence continues at coordinate 48,578 of CANTUT010000628.1, read as the reverse complement.
GAAAAGGAAGAGGAAAAGCATACCTGCAGAATGATTAGACTTACAGACCAAGGTCCATCAACTTTGTAAGCTCGATTCAAATTAAGGATTGTCTCTGCTAAGATGATCCCAGCTATAAAGCGACCTTCGGCCATCTAAAAAATCAGTTCGGTTACCTTAATGTCTCCCCAACCAGTTGAACCTATAAAGAGATAGCCAGTAGTTAGACAAAAAGCCAAAGCATTCATTCGACGATCCTGCCATTCATTATCCTCAAAACCTTGGGGATCATAGAACTTGGTAATTACAGTAGTCAGGTCCACCCAGTCATTCACAACCATAGGGTTAGCAGTTATAGTATCCAATCCCAAGAGTCTTAGAAATGAATTGAAGTACCCCACTCTTAGCATGGGGGCAACCAAGTCAGCCTCAGGATTAGACCCTAGTAACACACTGAATTCTTAAGGTAAGGCACATCTCATCCATGCTAGCCTCAAATCTAAAAACATGTGCTTCAGGATCCCAAAATTTCAGACAAGCTCTCAAAAAGTCCCAATCTAATTGAACCCCCCTTAAGGTTGGCATGGCACTAATATCAAAAGTCCCTAAGTTAATGCGTTCCACTTGCTCAAGGTTTTTAGTCCATAAATGCATTAAATGGCTAAAATAGGGCTCTATGAGTGAAAAGAAAAGGGAAACTAGAGGAAAAAATGAGAGAAAAGTAAAGAGAGGAAAGCAGGAAAAGTGCTATAAAAGCTGAGCTACAGCTGTGAGGATTTCTAAACCATGAGAGGGCTATATATAGGAGAAAATTAAAGATTTTCACTGGGATTGCAGCAGAAGGACGTGGGCTTCTTTAAGCATTTTTGCGGCACTACTGCAAACACCTATGCAGTGCTACAAGCCTCTCTGCATCAACCACACAAGGCTTTACAGCATCGCACAGGATGGTTAGTTGCCGTACCCTTGCCGTACCTCCCCACTAGCTACTGCGACCCTTCCTTTGGACATATCATGAAGTATTTGAGGGGAATTTGATGAAAAATAGGGGAGAGAGCAAAAGGGGAAGATGGTGGAGCCCTATCATGCATTCATTCATAGACAGATGCATTCATAACATACATAAGTCAAGCCCTTGCATAATCAAGTCATAACATCCATGCATCATAGTAATAAAATAGAACATGAGTCAAGTTTTGCGTCAACATGCATACATAATCATACATAAAGTCAACATGACATCTGTAATAACAGGAGGAAAGTTAATGTCGGCCTCGCCTATGTCTCCTCCTCCAATCTGCATCATCTCCTTCATCACAACCACTCAGAGTGAGAGTCACAGACAAGGTTATCCTTAAGCGATGAACCATCTCATAGTTATGGCAAGCCTAATCCTCAGAGATCTGCATAAGGAAAAGAATGAGTAAGAAACTGCATTAAGTGATAAAGAGCAAGCTCAGAGAGGGGGGGCAAAAGCACATACCTCGCCTATATGATCTGGAAATGGGATAAAATCAACAGGGAGGTCATGAGGGATCTTATATTGAGCTAAGTTGTGATCAGTAAAAATATAATTCAAGTCCTCTCTTGCCCATAAGTAGGCAAGAAAACTCGCTTGCTCACTCGGACCACCACTCCTCCTAGTAGCAGAAGTATGAATTGATCCTGTGGTAGAAGATCTATAGATAGAATGGGCCCATCCTAGAAGAAATGGGATGCAAGGTAGTAGGTGATGTATGCAAAAGCTCCTATAGTCACCGTCAAGATCCAAGAAAGGCTCGACTAGAAGGCTTGCTAATAATGAATCTTAATCAGGGATGCACGATCCATATCGTATCTCAGTAGGAGGATCAGCTGGGATAATCCTCTCTCCTGTAATCTGGCCGCAAACTCTCTCACCAAGGTAAAACAAGGAATCAGTGCGAAAGCACAAAAGGAGCGGTGGGAAGACAAAGCCACACCAGGCTTATGATATGGAGTAATGAGGTGAAGCTTGTCAAAGAAGGGTAACCATCAGACCTGTAAAAAAAGAATAGTAGAGAAAAATAAAATATCAGAATGAGTGATAAAGATGATGAGCCAAGCATGTGTGTATACCTGAGATGATACTAAACGAGAGAAGAAATCACAAATATAGCGAAAATCGTATCTCTCCTGATGACAGCAATTCTGAGTCCGCCAAAGATAGCTGCTCGAGATATGATTTGCTGTACAATCTCTCAAAGCAAGAGAAAGAAAAGGGAAGTGCTCATAAGCCCAATACTGCATAAAAGAAAATAATCATAATATACAGGGATAGTGGGTACAAGACAGAAGTAGAAAGATAAAGGCATACCTCCTAGATGATATGAGTCCCTCCTAAAGCAACAAACACGCCTTGAGACAGATCAGACATCTCTCGGTACATCACGCACAGAGCTGCACCTCCCCAGTCAAAGTCCCTAATAATGGATAGATTCTCCAGTGAGCGCAAAATATTCAGATCAATGGTATCCCTTCGAGTGTGGCAGAATGAGCAGCCTAATATCATCAAAATCAGCAAGCGGGCAACCTGTTCATCCAAAATGACTCCTACATCATAAGTATAAATGTTGATCTGTCCTCGCCGCCAAGAACGAGGGACATGTGGATCACCTCAAGGAGGGTCAACGCCCAATAAGTCAACCATAGCCTTTGATGAAATAGAAGTCCAAGTAGGATAAAGCTCTAAGGCTTACGGTCGAAATGGCAGACTAGCTAACATCGTCAAGTCTAAAGGGGTCACAGTCATCTCCCCACATGGAAAGTGAAGAGTATCTATGGTATCCCACCACCTCTCTGCTAGTGCTCACAGCAAAGGAATATTACCCTCTCAGGTATAATCTAAGGACAAAAATCCTAGCAATCCAAATGGCTCAATCAACCCTCAGACTCGGGGATGATCTCGAGATAAGTAAACGGTAGATAAATTTGATCTACCACCTCTCAATCTAATGGTGGTAGTCTTTGTAAAAAAAAAAAAACTTTTATTTTACATACATATATTTTCTATGAACTAACATTGCAACAGGAAAGAAGGGTAAAATGGTAAATACCTCCATGACCCCAGTACAAGACACATGGTGCTCCAGTTCTTGTAGTAAGTCTGCTGGGTTGGGATCATGCCTTGGTACTTGATAGCTCCTGGTATGGTGCCTACTAGAAGGGGAAGCCATTTTAGAGAGAAGTCAAAGAGAATGTTTTCTTAGAGAGAGAAACAAAACTTGACAAATGAGAAAAGTTGTAAAAAGTAAAAGGTGGCACACCTTTATATAGTGCCTCTTGCATAGTAATTTTTTCACGCGGGAATGCAGTAGTGAACCTATTTCAAGTTAGAATTTAGAACAGCAAGTTTCTTTATGATCGCAATAGTTTCCTCGAAGCATCTAACCACTGTTACTCAAGATTCAACATATAAAAGATTTTTGTAATTACAGACAAACATTCTGCTCCTATCAGACAGGGTTGATAAATTGCCAATCTTACTAGAAAGGATGATCATACCTACTAGAAAGGACCAATACTTTGCTATTCCTATTAGACAGGAATATTACTCTCAGATCCTACCAGACAGGATCATCATTATCTTTCCTACCATATAGGAACTGTCGCTTTCAAATATACCAGGGGCATCCACTTCACTTCCAAATAAATCGGGAGCATCCTCTTCACTTCCAAATATACCGAGGGCATTCTCTTCGCTTCCAAATATACCGAAAGCATCCTCTTTATTTCACAATTGTTAAAATTTCCTACTGCTTTAAAATATACCAGGGGCATTCTCCTCACTTTCAAATATACTGGGGGTATCTACTTCATTTTAAAGTTCACACTCATCAGAACTGCCTAAAAGGCAGAGCAATCCTGATGAAGGGGGCAACTATGAACCCTTAATTCTGCACTTTTTAAAATTACAGACCTTTCAGTTAGGAAAGGAATCAATCAAGCATAATTAATCATCATCAAATCATCTTGGACTCAATAACGAGTATAACAAAGCTGAAATCATGGAAAACAGATGAGAAACGAGCAAAAAGGGGCAAAAATAGACAGAATGGGTGAAGGATGGCCCATTGCCGTAATGCCACAGAGTCTCTTACAGTGCCGCAAAGCTCTCTGCGGCACTACCCACAGAGGCTTTTGCGGAGCTGCAGAGGCTTCTATGGCACCGACGACATGTCTCTACTCCCATATTGGAAAATTGAGTCTTTATGCTTCACTCTTCCCCCTATATATAGAGGTGGCCTCTCTACTCTCAAAACACACAGACTTGGAGGCTTAAAAAGCTATAAATTCAAGTAAATTGCTTTGCTTCTACTCCTTGCTTTGCAAAGCATGTTGGGTGGTTTCTCCTTGATTCCTACTCAATTAGTTTAAGGCTTTCCGCTAAGCCTGTTTGAGGCAAGTCTCTTGCCCAAGGCTCGTGTCCGTCGTGTGGAGAAGGCAAAGTTGCATTCCAATGGTCCGAGGCTCATGTCTTTTGTGTGGAGAAGGTGGAATTGCAATCCTGTCGTCCGCTCCATCTGCCCTGTGTCCCCAAGCCACGAAAGCGTAAGGTAATTTTCTTTTCCTTTCTATTTGATTATTGTTTATTTTAGTTAGTTAATTAAATTGGTGCATCTAGGTTGCTAGTTAATCAACTTTGGTAATCAATTAAGTTAATTAATTAATTCAATCCCCTTTTAATCAATCAATCAAAACATGATAAAATGGCTAGGCTAAACTAACCTCTTTGCAAGAAGGGAGAACTGTGTGGATTCTAATTCCTATTCAAAAGGATACGTAGGCATGCTTAGTTTAGGCATCGAATCCAATTAAAATTAATCAACTATCCCCCTATCACCTTCTTCACTTATATTTTTTGTGTTTATTAACTTTATTATTATGATTAGTTTGGGGAATGTGTGACTTTCCTAGTACCTATAAGGGCTAGAGAAGGTATCCCCTATGTTTTGGGATCTTATTTGTAATGATTAATCTTACCTTGGATTATTACTTATATTTGTTATTGAAATCAATGATCATATATATTATAAACTGTTCATGCATTTTACTTGTTCATGAAATATATTTTAAAGTTACTTTTATATTACTTGGCCAAACATGTTTTGTTAAACTGAAAACCTAGTCTCTGAATCCTCTTTGATTTCGAGGCTAGTGATCTTTTTCCTTTGGGTAATGATGGGAGTCAAATGGGTTTTTTCCTTATATTTTCCCAAAATAAAAATAAATTAAGATGGCAACTCTAAAATGATTTTTCAAAATAAGCTCGAGGGCTTCTTCGTGAGTTCTTTCCCAAATGAGCATTTCGATTCCCTTTAGCAGATCAAACCGGTGCTCGGGCGAGGCCTCACACTACCCTAGCCTTTGACCTTAGGTTCCATATACCATAATAATCGATACTCTTACATGTTCATGAGACCTTTTTTGGCATACATCATGTCATGATTATGCATACATAACATGAGAAGTTCAATAAGGTAAACCCTCAAACGCCTCAGACCTAAACCAGTGGTCTGTTACCTTAAAACACCTTACACACTCACCATATAAATCCAGTGACCAACCACATGGAAGGAATCCTTTTTTTGACACACCTTCCCTTTTTTTTCTTCACAACTTTTTATTCTTACCTATTTTCTATTTTTTGTTTCAAAGGCACCAATGGCCAACACTTTCAACTTTGAATAAGAGGCGATGAGCACCTTTTTCACCAATCTCCTCAAGAAATAATACGAAACTTTTCAAGCTACACTAGCTGCCACCCTTAAGACCTAAGCTGACACTTTCACCCATGCTCTCAATGCTCAGTCTGCTACCTTTATCGATGCCCTCAACTCCCCATGCCAGTCCATCATCAATGAGGTCAAGGAATAACCAATGCCACTATTAGTCCCCCTCCTGCTTGTGTTGAACTTACATCTACCTAAGCTAGGACTAGCCATGCCCCCTACTCCTACTTCCCCTATTATCGATCTCACCGATAAAGGGAAAGCACCTGAGACTCTAAGCTCTCTTACCGTAGACTTAAACACAACTAATTCCTCTCCCACTATGAATCTTTTTTAACGTGGAGATTTGTCTAGCTTTCCTGAAGCTAAGAAATTAATGGAGAAAATTGAGGCCATGGAGAGAACACTTAAGAACATCAAAAAACACGAAGACATAATAGATGTCGACTCTTTAACTCTCTTCCCAAATGCATGGGTTCTAACCAAATTTAAAATGCCAGTCATAGATGAGTTTAATGGCACCATATGCTCCAAAACTCACCTCAAGATGTTTGTGGGTGCCATGATACCCTTTGGTATGGATAACGAGCTCTTTGCTCAGTTATTCCAATAATTTTTGATCGGAGCAGTTGTTAAGTGGTTACTAGATCTTGACCAAAATCACAAGAAAACTTGGGATTACAACTGCAATACTTTTGTCAAGCAATACTACTATAACATCGAGGTGGATGTCACCCATCGAGATTTGGAAACCACCAAACAAGGGCTAAGAGAATCTTTCACCGCATTCCTTACAAGGTGGAGGACAAAAGCGGCTCAAATGGTGAATCGTCCATCTGAAGTAGAGCAAATTGACATCATTGTCAAGAACCTCCTCCCTCAGTACCAGATGCATCTATAAACTCAATATCTCCCCAACTTCAAAGCTCTCATTAACATTGCCTCCAAGATTGAGGATTTGATTTAATCGGAACAAATCAAAGATGAATCCTCTAGTTTAAGGTATCATAAGAACAATAATTACACCTCCAACTCCACTACTAAAAGAGAAGGGGAGGTAAATGCTATCTCTTATCACCAATCAATAAAGTTAGAAACAATAAGGACTTTCTCAGAGCTGGGCATGCCCCTTAGCGTCATTTATAAGAAAGCCTTAGAGGCTAATTTGGTTAAGCCTTTAGACCCATGACCTTCTCCAAACCCCTTGTGGAAAGGGTTATAATGCTAATGAGCACTGCGACTATCATCAAGAGCTAGGGCATAAAACTTATGCATGCAAGGCTTTAAAGCACAAAATTCAAGATCTCATTAATAGCGAAGACATTATTGCTCCTAGACCTAAAGTCTAGCACCACCATTAATCCTTCTTGAACCACCGAGCTCACTCGACCATCTCAAGCCTCACCCGATAACTAGTATTTTGAGAAGACTGCCACCACTACTGTGCCCTTATCCAAGTCTTCTGAGGATATGTCTAAGTCATGTAAAGTTTGACTTTAAGTTTAAGTCTTTTGAGTCTGTTTTATATTAAATTTTTCTTTGAATTTGAGTCTATTGGGCCTTGTCTTTCTAAGTCTGTATTTCACCTTCTAGGCTTATCCTTCAATGTACTCATAGTGGGACTTTTATCAGTAATAAAAAGTTTGAACTTTCTGATTTGCTTTAATTTTTTTTCTGATTCATCTTTAAATGGGACATCTTAAAAAAGAAAAAAAAAAGAACAAAAAAATGAAATGAAAAATGCAAAAAAATACAAAAAAAATGATGAAAAAGGTAAAAGGATTAATTAATTGTGGCATAAAAAATCCAAAATCCCATACATTGCATTTGCATGGCAGTAGTAGAAAAGCTTATGGACTATTCTATACAAGACAAGGTAGGGATGATCTAAGCATCGCAGTTCACGAGATCCCTACCTACATACACAAGAAGCCATAGAGAATGAAGACAGAATAGACCAAAAGGTATCATGACCAACTAGATGTCGTCGAGGAAAAAGGAATCGATGCTCTGTACAAAATTCAAGGTTATCAATAGAGACTAGCCGAGCAGAAGGTAAGAGATAAGGGTTCATAAAAAGGAAATCCAATTCTGGGAGAAATCCAAGTCCTCATTCATGATCCAAAGGGAAGTTCAAACTAAATTAGGCTGGACAATATATGCTCAAGAAAATCCTATCCAATAGAGGCACCATCTTCATGGACGTGGATTGAAATGAATTCTCCCATCTTGGCAACCTAGATCAGCTGAAATGATACATCATTCAAAGATGACATCTACATTTCATTTTTATTTCTCATGCATATGCAATTAGAACTACATGGACCTGATTCTCCTTAAAAGAAATGACTAATAAAAAATGATTGAAAGGGATATGTAGGAAGCCCATCTTGGGTGCGGTCCAAATTATAATACAAAATATTTTGTTTGCATCACATTCCCATTTTCTTTATGCCTAGTACATCATTCACTTAATTCTTTTACCTAAACCAAAAAAAAAAAAGAAAAAAAGAAAAGAAGAAAAGAATGCTCGTTAAGCTGAAAACCTGAAAGGGTGGCTCAGGAAGAAATAGAGCAAAAATAAAAGATGTCTCATTTAATGGTGATCAAATCTTGCAAAATACAAATCCATCATTATGGTAAAAAGCATAGCCTTTTCAATGTCATCTATAACTTATCATATATCATGTAGTCCTGTCAACCTACAAGTGTTTTTGAACAAAAAGTAGAAAAGGTCAACTATGAAGTCACGGTCCAACCAATCTTTCTCAACCTCCGAAGGTGCATATCTCTTGTGTCCTCATTAGAATCAGAGTTTGCCATAATCTTTGTAGCTCCTTTTGCCGCAATAGTAAAGGTACTAATAGAATCAGAACTATTCACCATAGCAATATCAAAAACCCTCTCTTAAGTACCAGTAGTTCTGAAAATGTTCCCAAAAATCCCTGTTTGTAATTTAGAAGTTGCAGTCCTCCTTTCTACCTTAACTGTAGTAGTCCTTCCGTGAACCTCCAATGTAGTGTCATTCTATCCTTATTGCAATCATAGTCTATTTTGTCATTGCCACTGTAGTTTGAGTAACTACTACAACCTGCGGTGTAACACTTCCAATAGATTCCTGAGTCTCCTTCAAAGATCGAGTCACCCTTTTGTCTATGTTGCAGTCCTCTCGCCATTAATAGCTTCTCTTACAACCTATCTTTCCTTAACTGTGTCACCCTCAGTAGAGCAGCCTAGCGCTCTTTCTCAACTAGTCAAACCACCTATCATACCTTTCTATGGTCCCAAGTGAAACCTTAAAATAAATAAAATGATAACTCCTCAACTAGCCACCCCCTGATAACTCTAGCAATGGGAGCTGTGATATGTATAGATTCCAAGAAAGGAAAATTAGAGGCATGCCACAAGTCTACCTTGTCTGCCTCAAAACCCTTATCCCTGGTGGAAGGAAATTTAAACCAAACCCAATAGGCAAACTAATTGACACTCATGGCCCTCAATCATGAGGGATCTAATCCTAACCATTGGTAGTGCTAAAAATATATCCTCTAGGGGCAAGCTACAAGTAATTATCCTATTCGATCTCTGGCTGAGTCTCAATAAAGCATGTGCAAACTGAAATGTAGGGGCCACCACCTGAAAATAATCCATCAAGCCCACTTCCAAGATAACCCAAAACCTAAAACAGACACCCACAAAAGCAACCCCAATAAAAAGGGTAAGAATAGACAAAATTTTCTTCCTTAGTGAATAACTGGCAAGATAGGTCATCTCTATAAATCTTACATAAGTAGTCGAGGCTCATCAGTGTCTTTCCCGCATAGCTCTAACCACAAAATGCCTCTACTCCATATGTCACTCTAGCATCACCCCAATCAATAGACCTATATCTGACACTTAAAATAGAAAATCAAGACCCTCATCTTGAGCTTCTACCCCCCTTATATCTCCCTAGTCACTGGGATCATGGAACATCTCAATTACAATGGTCAAATTCACCTGACCATCACTAACCACTGTCTGACCTATGGCATCTTGAGGCAAGTCTAAAACTCTTGAAAATGCCAAACTCTGAACTCTAGCTCCACTAGAGATGCCTCTGAGTCATAACTAAGCCAATTGAACTTCCTAAAGGTAGGGCATGACTCCTCTTTAGCAGCACCAAAATAGAAAATACGGGTCACCAAATCCCAAAACTTGAATCAAGCCCTCAGAAAAATCTTAATCCATTCGAACACCTCGTAATGCCATTAGGGCAATGATTCTATACCAAATCCAAGTTGAGTTCCTCAACCTTGTCGAGTTTTTCTTAGTCCATAAATTTATGTCTCTATAGGACACAAAAGTCACATGTAAAAACTGCATTCACAAAAGCAAATGCGTAAATCCACCCTCAGGCATCCATGCAATCATTCATTACAAGCATCATCACAAACAATGCATGGTATAGAAGTCAAATAAAATGTCTATGAATTTTGAAACATGCATACATCATTTGTGTACTAGGCAATCATCTACAATCATGCACCATCATGTATAAGCTAAGCCAATAGCCTCACCGATATCTCCTAAAGCTTACCAGTACCTCCTCAAAGCAGACCAACACCTCCTAAAGTTGACCTGTGCTTCTTTAAAGCTAAATGATACCCTTCCAAATACTAATCAATGAAGTGTGACTTCTGGAGTCCCTTTACTCCTAGCAAAGTTCCTTTGAGCCTTCTAAAGGGCCCAACCCCTTACATTCAAAAGCCTAAGTTTCTCTGGTACAACCAAAATCTTGTCAAAATCTATTGAGCTGACTCGCTATAGGTTGAGGCTCTCCCTTTACCAAAATCTTCTTAGAATCTCTCAGGCCAACTCACCATAAGTTGAGACTCTCCTTTCACTAAAATATCTTATCCCAAATTCTCTTCCACCCATAAATGTTTAGATACAATAACCTAGACATTCATGTGGTTCCTTTTTCCATCTCTTTTATCCAAATCTATCAATTTCACCCATAAATGTCTATAAACAATCACCTAGACATCTATATGGTTCCACTTAGATAACTAGTCACTAGCTTAGATATCTCTTTAGTCCATTTTCTCACTTCCATTCATCAGCCACACTTTTCCCCTATAAATGTTTAAGAATGATTGCTTAAACATCCCTATGGTTCTTTTTACCATCTTCCTTTTTCAACCATATCTCCCACTAAACTATGTCCAAGTACCGACATAGACATCACTTTGGTTGCTCATACCATCCCTTTTCTTGGGTTCACTATCATCAGAATTGAGATTTACCCAAATCATCTTTACCTCCAACATTAAGGCCAGACATATAGCCTTGATTGAGATTTACCTAAATCATCTTTACCTCAAACATTAAGGCCGGATAGATAGCCTTGATTGAGATTTACCCTAATTATCTTTATCTTCAACATCAAGGCTGGACAGATAGCTTTAATTGAGATTTACCTAAATCATCTTTACCTCTAACATTAAAGCCGAAAAGATAACCTTGATTAAGATTTACCTAAATCATCTTTACCTCTAACATTAAGGCTGGATAGATAGCCTTGATTGATATTTACCTAAATCATCTTTACCTCTAACATTAAGGCCGGACAGATAGCCTTGATTGAGATTTACCCAAATCATCTTTACCTTTAACATTAAGGCCGGACAAATAGCCTTGATTGAGATGTACCCTAGATCATCTTTATATCCAACATTAAGGCCGGGTAGATAGCCTTGACTAAAATTCACCAAATCTTCTTCACCTCTAATATTAAGGCTAGACAGATAGCCTTGATTGATATTTACTCAAATCTTCTTTACCTCTAACATTAAGGCCAGACAGATGACCTTGATTGAGATTTACCCCATATCATTTTTATGTGTAATGTTAAGGTTGGACAGATAACCTTGATTGAAATTCAACAAACCTTCTTTATTTGCAACATTAAGGCCGAACAAATAGCCTTGATTGAAATTCATCAAACCTTTTTTACCTCCAACATTAAGGCCAAACATATAGCCTTGATTGAAATTCACTAAACCTTCTTTATCTCTAACATTAAGGCCAAATAGATAGCCTTGATTAAAATTCAACAAACCTTCTTTATCTCCAACATTAAGGCCAAACAGATAGCCCTGATTGAATTTCAACAAACCTTCTTTATTTCCAATATTAAGGCTGAACAGATAGCCTTAATTGAAATTCACCAAACCTTCTTGATCTCCAACATTAAGGCCAAACAGATAGCCTTGATTGAAATTCAATAAACTTTATCTCCAACATTAAGGCCGAACAGATAGCCTTAAATGAAATTCACCAAACCTTCTTTATCTTCTAACATTAAGGCCAAACATATTGGCTTATTTGAAATTCAACAAGACCATTTTCACATCCAACATCAAAGCTAGACCAATATCCATTGATAAAACCTCATTTATCCTAGAGGGCCCTCCTAAAAGACCTGACAAAAACATACAAGCCAAGAGTCTAACATGGCACCTCTTCCCAACATTTATTATCATCAGAATCACCTTTTGTTCAAAGCTAATTTTGATGAGGGGCTAGCTATGAACCCTTAATTTTGTACCCTCATCATCCAACTGCAGTCTTAGCACCTGCTAAGTTTAATGCTCTATGCAGAGCTGTTATGGTGTTCCTGCTAGCCGGTTAGCAGGTGGGGGTTCAAAGGCAGTGCTCCCGAAAGAAAATTTTTTTTAGCCTTCAATTACATTACTACTAGACATCCAAATTTCCTAAACTCTATACCAACCAATCTCTAAAAAAAAAAAAAGGAAACAAGCCGCCACGTCAACTGCCACATAGTAGCCTTGCAGCGTTGCACCAGGCCTGTACGGTGTTGCAAGTCTAACTTTTGGCACACCACACTAATATGGTGTGGTGCTAAACAGGCTTAGTGCGGCGCCACACCTGTCTGATACAAGTGGACCCCCTTTCCTGTAATGACCCTTTTACCCCCCTTTAGCTAAATTTTTAGCCCTACCCCTCATTGTCTTTTCACATTTTCACTAACTAAACTACCCTCACTCATTTCTCCTATAGATACCCCCCTCCACTTCTCATTTCTCTTCACCCCTTGAATTTGAGTAGATTATTATCCTCAAATTCCTCTCTTCTTCTCTCTCCAATCACTCTCTAATTAATTAATTAATATTTTTAATTAATTAATTACCTCACCCTAACCAAGTTAATTAATTTTTGTAATTAACTAAAACTCTTTTTTAATTAATCACTCAATTAATTAATTAATTAATCTTTTTAATTAATTAATTAAACACTCTTTTTTCAAAAATCATTCTTTTTTTCAAAAATCAAATTAATCCATTTTCTTAATCCACCCTTCATCCACATTAATTAATTAATAATTTTAATTAATTAATCCATCGATCCATTCATTTCATCATATTAATTAGTTAATGAATCATTTTAATTAATTAATTAATCTCCTAATCAATCCAATCATCTAGTCCTGATAAAATGGAACTTCGATCTAGTAAAACTCTTTGCCCACTAAAAGCAAAGGTATCAGCCTTTTTCCTTATTCTCAACACACCTAAACCAAAATCAATATGATCAACTCCTAAACCCCTCCATTTAATCGTGGAAGGAACTACTTGGATTTTGATCCCCATTCAATGGGGTATATAGGCACGTTTGGAATCTAAATCCAGACCTCAAATCCAAATCTCTATCAATCTCTTTTTTCCTTTTTAATTTGTGGATATTTTATTTTAATTTTCTCCTTGTACTCATGTCATATTCATGCATCTTATTTACAATTATCATCTTATAATATTTTTCATTCATGAAATCAATTTTTCAAAGTCAACCTAAACTTAAGAGCCAAATTTTGATTATTTAAAACCAAAAACCTAGTCTCCAAGCTCAACCTGGTTCGAGACTAGTGATTTTATCCATGGGCAAATTAAAGTAGAAAATTAATAAATTGGAGTCAAATTGGATTTTTTTCTTAATTTTCCCATTTAAAAATAAATTAGGATGGCGGCTCATAAAAATCATTTTCAAAATCAATCAAATATGAATCCAAGGGTTCCATCATGAGTCCTAACCCAAATGAGCATCCTGATTCCCTCTACCAAATCAGGTCGGTGCTTTGGCGAGGCCTCACAACTATAAAGCTCTAAAATAAGGGTCTTCATAGTTGTAACAACCCACAGCCACCATAGGAGTTTCATAGCAATTCACTTGAAGTTAGAGTTATTATGACAAAATGTGTGCTTTCATGAAAATTCATATGCTATGTGATTAATGAGTATTTGGCATGGTAGATTTGTTCTAATATATATAACATGAATTTTTAATGTGAAATAAGTGATTTATGTGAAATGCATATGCATAAATTAATTTATTGCATATAAAGTGAATTTTCACGTACAAAGCGATTTTTAAGTAAAAAATAATTTTTATAAGTATTTTTAAAATATTTTTAATTAAATATTTTTAGTGGGATTTTAATGAAAATAAGAAGAAACAATATTTTATTTTAATTATTTATAATCATCCCATAAATTAAATTAAAAGGCCCAACACACGAGAACACTCTTAACCTAGCTCATTAATGGCAAACTTGTAATTTTTGCACAAAACCCTAAAATACATCTAATATTCAGCCTCCTGACCATTGTGGCAGCCTCCATTCTATTTTACATCAGATTTTTATAGAAAAATTCTTTCAAAAACTCTCTCTCAATAGAAATTTACAAGGGCCTTCAAACCTTGCGATTTTGTGATCATCTTCATAAGTTTTTCCCTTCTTTCAAGCTACTATTTGATTTTTATGAAACTAACATAAAAAATCCATATAGGGCTGTATATTTACTATTTTTCTTGATGTTGAATTCAACCTAGGTGTTTTATTTGAAGGAGAAACTGATTTTCAACCATAAACACAACTCTTTCTTTGCAAATCCACTAAAGGTGAACCCTAAAACCTAAAGTTGAAATTTTCATGTATAAATTCTATAAGGAGGGTGGAGGGGAAATTTGTATGTTAGTGTGTTCTAAAATGATTTTTTTATGTTTAGATGAAAAATATTGGTTTAAATCATGTTTTAGCAAATTCTTATAATGATCGAATAGTGCAAAAAGCAAGAAAATCCATGGTTTCCATGGTATATGTGCATTCAGCCTATGGTGGGATTTTCATTGCATTTTCTATAATTTCTTTAATATATATTTTAATGATGGTTGATATGTGTATATGAATAATACATGGTTTAATTGCATGTTGGTCAAAGGAGTAACCTTAGCAAACTCCAATAAAGGTTCAACCTACCTAGGGTTCCAAAACCCTAATTGATATGTTTTGATTAATATGTGTACATGATTAAGTGACATATGAATTAGGCCTTATGATGTATTAATTGTGAATTAATGACCTTAAATTGACTATAAGATTGATTGTATGATTTGGTCAAAGGAGACATGTAAGACACTTTCAAGGTTAGTTGTTAAGTTGATATATATAGAAAGTATTAAGTGTACCAAGTTGGAAGTTGAATTGAATTGATATTAAGGTTATGATTTATTGTGTTTGACTTTAGAAAAATCTTGGTATGAGCTATTATGTGATTTCAGGTGATACTAAAAAGGCAAAGTGTGCAAGACTTAAAAGTCAATATATTATATGCAAGTGATGAGTGCACTTCTAAGTGCAACTCCAAGTATTTATGAAAGATATATGTGCATAGGGTAGTTATGGGATTGGATAGCATGATGTTAAGAAAATGCTAAGTATTAAATTATAATGTATGTTAGAGGTTGAGGATTATTAAAAGTTAAAGGGCTACAAGCACTAGCAGCTAAGGAACCACAAGGTGAGTAAACATTATGTTCATGTTATGAGTACAAGTTATCATGATATGTGAACCATTGAGATTTTTGAAACCCAAGTTCCTTTCTATTTTCAATTATAACTATATGATTTCTTTGTTAAGCTCGGGTTGCTAAAGGACAATTGGTCCAAAACTATTATTATTTATTCAATGATAAGAAAGTATTTTTGTGATTGTTGCCTTACCTTATATTCTTTCTAAAA
This sequence comes from Reutealis trisperma, assembly GCA_947687605.1. Taxonomy (NCBI): domain Eukaryota; kingdom Viridiplantae; phylum Streptophyta; class Magnoliopsida; order Malpighiales; family Euphorbiaceae; genus Reutealis; species Reutealis trisperma. The sequence goes on along the minus strand of CANTUT010000628.1, from coordinate 32,768 downwards.
CTGCACTGTTATTTATCTTTTGTTCAATAAGCTAAACTACCATTACTATTATATTACATGTTATTTCCTTCTTCAGTGCTATTATTATAGGTGATTGTCATTAGCTCTAGCTATGGTATCCATGAACCCTTTAAGCAGAAATCCTCATGCCGATGCGAGAAATCATCGAAACCTATGCACATGGTCTTAACCCAATGGATAGGGATAGTGTATCCACCTCAGCTAGAAGGGGTAATTCTACACATGGAGCTTAATCAACTTCATACTTATTCAGTGATAGGAGTTAGAATTTGATTTGATGCCACCTCTCCTCAGTGTTTTCAAGTGAACATGGCAAAAACCTTCACCCACTAGTGATAAGTTTGATTTCTGTGAACCTTGCTAAATTACAAACAATGAACTATGAACTATGAATCATGAACTATGAGTTACGAACTATGAGCCCTTTCTAAGGAATATGTGTTAGTGTTATTGTATAAGCCATGTTGTTTACTCATTGAGATCATCTATCTCACCCTTTTTTTTGTGTGGTTTCTAGGTGAGCATATGAGGAGGCAAGGTGATAGCTCAAGCCATCTACTCCACTTAGGGGATTTCTTTATCCAATTTATTACCATACTATGATATGATGAGTCTCTTTTAAACGCTCTAGGAGTTTATGTGTTTGGGGAATTTTATTTTGGAACATTATGTTTTGATGATTTGTTTGGAGTGTTAAAATGTTCTTTTCTTATGGATTGTATTTAAAGTATTTCAAAACTATTCTTCCACAAATTAAGGTTTGCCCTTATAAATGGTCAAATTAAGTTAATGCATGAGGTTTGGTATGATCTTAAGCAGTGTTTATATGTGCAAGAGTGGATTCTACGGGCATGGATGACCTTATGTCTCCTTATATTCTAGGACCATCATATCTTCGAAAATTGGGATGTGACAATAGTCATATAACCAAAATTCATAAACCCCAAAATTAGCAAAGCAATTTCAAGGTGGAAGGAATAGGCTTGAAATTTACCTTGCTAACTCATCAACTTAACTTGAAAAATTTAAACAACTAAGAAATGAGACAAAGCTCAGTGAGTAAATAACAATACAATATAAGGTGAGTATATGAAATAATAATACAATATAAGATGGGTATATGAAATAATAATGTAATATAAGGTGACTATATGGGTCATTATTAGGATAAATTCATTATGGCACTGGAGTGATATTAAACAAAATTGTCATTATGAATTAATTTATCATTCAAGACAGGAGCAATATCTTTAGTAGAAATAATAAATTCTTAGAAGTGGTATGCTTCCCACATATAAATAAAAGAGTGGCAGCCTAAGCCTTGCTCACTCACACATATCACATTACACAAGACTAATTAGGTTTTATGATTAGGCATTCCCCCCAATTGAGGTTAGGTAGTCGAACCCTACTCGTAGGCTTCTATTAAGTACACAAGGTCTGATATATTACCCCACATTAGAAGAGTATTTTTGATTAACAATAGGTATCAATAACAAGGTTCATATGACATTCATAATATGGGTTCAATAGAAAATATGCTAATATAAAAATAGTTCTCATCAAAGGTCATATCATGAAATCAATGTGAAAGGGCTCGCAATGACCAAATTCCATAAAGAAACATCATATCCTATAGCTCAATATTTAATAGGCAATTCACGTTCAACATGAAATTGAAGTATTTCAATGAAAATGATTTGATCAATAATGGTTCATAGAATATGACACATGTCATATTATATTATTAAGTACTCACCTTGGACTCCTTTGCTCCTATTTATGTTTAACCTTAATGCTAGTAGTGCTCCTCAAACTCTTGGACAATGTCCTTGTCATTATCTTTAGATTCTACACATTTTGCATTTCAATTATACATTAATCACCACTTTGTTATCTCATTAACTTAAATTTAGCTCAACTTTGTTAACACCTTTTATCTTGTCCATTGTCTCACTAACTTAATAATTTAAGGTCAAGATACACTATACATATACATATTACTACTTTTAACATTTTCCTTTAGTTGCTATCTAAATGGTCAAATACATTCACTTATGAAAAAATAATTCTTTTCCTCCTAATTTCATTTCAACTTCATATTACTCAATTAGAATAAATTTAAACAATTTTTAATATTCAATGGAATTAATTCCACTTTCATTTTCCAATCCAACAAATGAATCAGATTTATTAAATTTGGGGAAAATTATTTCTATTAATTGAATTTGAAATTAACATCATATAAATCTTGTTATACTATTCTTAAGCTTAATTGCCCCTTCAATTTCATGGATTCAAGTTCAGTTCTTAAAATCTTAGATTTGTTCCCTAATCTTAGAATTTGGCGAAAACCATTAATTCCTTATCCAATCCTTAAATTGATCATAGATCGTCAAATTAATACTTAGATAATCAATTCCCATCAACTAATTCAAATTGAATCACTTTGATTTGTAAAACCCTAATTTGTCCCACTTAAGGAAAATTTGGGCGAAAACCTATAATTCATTATCAAATATTCAAATTAATCATAGATATATGAAATTGGCATGATAGTTATCCTATATGATCCATCAAATATTAAAAACAAGCATTAGAACACAAGGCCTCTCTTTTAGTTAAGTTTATGCCTTCAAAATTCTCAAGTCTTAAACCAAGCTTTCATAATTCATTTTGACACTTCCATACCATTCTTCTCCACCAAAAATAAACTTAGATACCTTCAAATAAAATTTTGAACACTTTCCTTATTTATTTAACGAAGTGACCGAACCCCTTTATGGTGAGCCTTAGTTGACTTTCATGCTTCCTTTGCTTAATTTCACATATTAAACCTTAAATTCTCTAACCAAATTCTCATATTCAACCAAAGAACATCCAAAACAAATATTTTCTATTCATACCCTCTTTTGGCTGCATTATATAAGTAGAAAAATAGGGAAGTTTTGTGACTAGAACATCAAAATTTTACTTAAAACAAGGAAATGAGAAGATGAGCATAATTTCTTACCTTGGAAAACTTTGATTTTTGAGATTCTATACTGATGTTAGTGTGGAGAGATTTGTTTTGGTTGGTGTGGAGTTTTAGTATAGAGTCTGTAAGAGATGAGTGTAATTCCTTACATTGGAAAGCCTTGGTTGTGTTTCTAGGATGGGGCTAAAATTTAAAGGATGTTCTTCCTCTAGGAATTGTGTTTTGCGTTAGGTTTCACAAAAATGGAGAAATTATACTCATTATATTGCTTATATATGAAAGTTGAATGGTGGTGATTTAATCACACTTAATCCAATGGTTACGATTTAATCAAAATTAATTGCTATGATTTAATCAAGTTGAATGGCTGTGATTTCATCTTGATTAATGATGTTCATCATATGGTGTGGAAAGAGCAAAAATGAATGTAGACTTTGGTGTAGGAAAAGTGAGAATTCAAGTTAGAAAAAGATTTGTTTTAGTAAAAAATTGTGGCTTTTAGGTCAAATTTTGTGGTTTGCTCTTCCAACATCAAATTGTCTCTTGGCTAGCCAATTCTAACATTAAAGTGTTTATTTTCATCCAACCATGGGCCCAATAGGCTGGTCATCCAAGTGGGCTTGAGCCTTTGGTGTTCAAAAGCCCATTAACAAGCCCATATATGCACATTTTAAAACTAGTAACTTAATAGATTTTCCATTTCTTTTCTTTCACTTTAGTATATATGTTTCTATCTTCTAATATCACTACACACTCTAGACATTACTAGATAAATCTTATTCACTTTACAATGCATATTTACTAGCCCTTTAATAGTATTGTTCAAATAAGTAGATTATGTAGGCTCACTAGATCAAGCTAAGTTTGACTTCTATTTTGCCATTGTAGCTTTGATTAAAATCAACTTCTTATGTCACTATTATTATCTCTAATGATTTAGGAGATGTTTAGGTATTATATTCATAGCCATTCACTAGCACTATAGAGTCACAATTTGAATAAATAATTAATGTGATCACATTAAATCAAACTCAGTTTGACTCCTTTTTACTATTAAGATGCTTATCAAAATTGATTTTATTTTTCATTCATTGTCACATTATTTATTAAAATCACTTCTTGTGATATTCTTATGGTTCTTAATATGCTTGAAAGGCCTTATATGGTACAGTAGATGAATATTATAGTGTCACCATTACTGACTCTAATAGGTTAAGGAAACTTTGGGTATTATAAAGATCAACAAATCCTCATAGTGAGATTTGCATCATTCCACAAGTGCGATGTCCTATACCTTCATACCTTTTATGCCCACTAAGATCAAGCACCTTAACTCTCTAAGTGTCTCTTTATACTAGATCCTATCATTACAAATTCTCTTCTTAAAGCGGGACTAGACCTGCTCTTTTTTAGGAAATTCAAGGCCTAATACTAAGCACAAAACAAAATATAATAGCTAAACAAAACCCAAGGTCCCAGCCTAAGCAGGGCTTCTAAGGCTCGAGATGCCTCGATTCAAACTTGAACTAAGGAAAAAGGCCAATTATATATTATTCAAATTTTATTATATGTATTAATTAAAATAATATCTTAGTTTGCTTAGGTCCTTATTCTCATTTTCCTCCACCTAAAAAATGATATTAATAATTTATGTCCTTAAAAGTTTTTCTATATATAAAAATTTACATATAATTTTATACGTCAAAATAAAAAATATAATAAATTAATAATTAAAATCAGGTGTAACATTATGTTCTAAAGTATAATAAAATTAAATTAGAATATAGTTCACTACAAGAAAAATGCAAAATGGCAACGAGACTTTCCGTTGGCAATTATAAAATTTCCATTGGTAATGTTGATTACTATCTGATCAATGACAAAAACAAACTATCAGAAAATATTTGTTCAGTAAATATTTACATACAAAATTATCTAAAAATTTATAAACAAAAATAACCTCAATAAATTATTTGGGAATCTATTGTGTATTTGCCGACAAAATATTTCCATCGGCAAAAGTGTCGATAAAGTGGTAGGTAATGTGTTGTTGTATTATTAGAAATAATAATTTGAAAATTGATTCTATTGGTAATTGATCCCTAATTCCATCAGTAAATTTATATTTCGCTAGCAAATCTGTCAGTAAATGAGAATAATATTAAATTAAAAATAACAATTCCATCGGTAATTCATCGCTATATTTTCAACTATAATTTTTTTTACTTAATTGTATTGTATTATTTTCATATTTATATTTATATTTGTATGATACTAAATTAATGTAAAATATCAATTTAATTTCATTAACTAAGATAAATGTAAATATGTACATAAAATATCAAGATAAAAATCTCAAAAATAAAAAAAAATTAAGTAGGATTTGCTACATCATCATTATCACCCTATTGATCAAACAGATACTCATTAGAATGATCACCATGAGAAGCAGCAGAAGGAATAAGAGTAAAAGTAGTAGCATGGCTTATAGGAGGTATTGACTGAGTAAGGACTAGAAGCACAAGAGTTTGTAAATGAGAAGGAAGAGCTATCCCAGTCTGCTCTGATAACAATTGCAAGTACTCGTGCATGGCCCTCATCCGAGCATCACCAACATATACATGAGCATGGTAGCCAGTAATCCTCTCATCTACTTATCTATCCACCTCCCACTGAATGTACTCAGTTGAAAAAGCCGGAGGGGGTAGGGCAGAAGAAATGTTGGCACCCAAATGTCCATAAAAATGCGGGGCTTGAAAATCAATGCCATAAATCCTGCCCTTCTCTAGGCTCCCAACAGCCTAAAGGAACAGCTCTCTCTTCTCTAGCTAGTAAGCTCACTGGATCCCGAGGTTGGCTAGGACAACTGCTCATGGAAGATTTAGATACCTTCTTATAATTTATAAAATATTAACAATTATCATAATACTATAGCAATTACTTAAGCATTATACAAAATTTTATTTTAAATTTAACTACTTTGTGACTTACATTAAAGCTTTAAGATATGGTATCAATAAATGCCTGCTTGTAATACTTCTTCATATGTGTTTAAATAAAGACATCGACAGCTTGAACCTTGCATCCTAATTTATTTTTAAATGGAAAATTAAGAAAAAACCCAATTGACTCTAATTCATTAATTTTCATTTAATGGACCCAAGGATAAAATCACTAGTCTTGAACTAGGTTGAGTTTGGATACTAAGTTTTTAGTTTTAAATAATCTAAATTTGGCTCTCAAGTTTAATATGACTTAAAAATTAATTTCATGGATGACATTTATAAGATGACAATTATAAATAAAATTCATGAACATGGCATTTTAACAACCTACACCTACCATAGAAGTTTCGTGACAACTTACTTGAATTTAGAACTATTATGACTAAGTGAGTGCTTTTACGAAAATTCATGTGTTATGTGATTCATGAGTAAATGACATGTTCGATTAGCTCTAATATGCATAATATGAATTATTATGGTAATATAAGTGATTTATATGAAGTGCATAAGCATAAAATGATTTAATACATACAAAGTGAATTTTCATGCACAAAGTGCTTTTTAACCTTAAAAAAATTTTATGAACATTTTAAAAATATTTTTAAATAAATATTTTGGGAAGAATTTCAATGAAAATAATAAGAAAAATATTTTACTTTTAATTATCTATAATCTGTCCATAAATTAAATAAAAGGCCCAATTTTTCAAAAGCCCACTACACCAAAACACTCATAACCTAGTTCATTAAGGGTAAACTTGGAATTTTGCTAAAACCCGAAGGCTATATTTAGTTTGCGGAATAGAATTTACAAAGAATAGAATAACTATTCTTGAGGAATAGAATAGTGTAGGAATAGAATAATTATTTCAATTCCATAATTTGGTTCATAATATATAATAATTATTCTATTCACATAAATAATCATAATATCCTTATAAATTAATTTCACTATTAATAATAAATTAAATATAATTTTACCAAATTTAATTTAAGAAATAACTTAAATGCATAATAAATAAAATTTTTATTTGACATAAAATTTAAAAAAATAAAAAATAAAAATGAAAATCTAAAAAAAAAAAATAAAGCAATAGTAGTGAATTTTAGCTTGTTTATATTTTTTAAGGGTAAAAATGGAAATACTCTATTCCATAACATAAAGATATCAATTCTTTAATTTTTTATGGAATTTGTATTTCATAAAAGTTGTGGAATTGCTATTCCATGAAATTGGTATTCTTGTCTAAAATTTGAACCAAAGTTTAGAATAACTATTCCATATGGAATAGATATTCTATTCCTTGGCTATTTCATGAACCAAACATAGCCTAAATATTTAAGCTAAATTTTGGCTAGCCCTAGTGGAGCAGCCACCATTCTATTATTTTTCATAATTTTTACATAAAAATTCTCTCAAAAATATTTTCCCAATCGAAATTCATAAGATACTTACAAATTGTGCGATTTTGCGACAATTTTCATAAGTTTTTCTCTTCTTCCAATTTACTATTTGATTTTTATGAAACTAATTATGAGAAAATTATTTTGGGCTATGTATTTACCATTTTTGTTTTGATTAAATTCGGCCTAAGTGAAATTTTGAAAACGAAATTGATTTTTCTACCAAAAACACAACTCTTTCTATGCGAATCCACCAAAGTTGAACTCTAAAACTCAAAGTTTGGAATTTTCAAGCATAATATTGGGAGGGGGGTGCTGCCAAATTGTATATTATTGTGTTCTAAATTGATTTTTATTGTAAGTAGATGGAAAATATTGATTTAAATCATATTTCTGTATATTACTGTAATGATCAGAAAAGTTTGGAAGGTATGAAAATTCATGGTTTTCACCCTAAAACTTGAAGTTAGAAAATTTTCATGCATATACATATATATGGGTGCCGAATTGTATATTGAGATGTTCTAAAATGATTTTTGTTATGTTTACATGAAAAATCTTAGTTTAAACCATGTTTTTACATATTATTGTAATGAATAGAAAATGTGAAAAGTAAGAAAATTCATGTTTCTCCTTGATGGGTGTATTCAGCCAATATAGAAATTTTAATCCCAATGTCTATAATTTTTACATGATATATTTTGATGATTATTGACATGTATATATGAATGATAAATTATTTAATTGCATATAGGTTGAAGGATTAACTCTAGACTAGCCTAGAGACAATTCAGCCTACCTAGTGTTTAATGACTCCATTACTATGTTATGATTAATATGTGTATATGCTTAAGTGATAAGTAAAATAGGTCATAAGATGTGTTAATAGTGAATTAATGATCTTAAATTGACTATGAGATGGATGGTATGATTTGTTTACTAAAAGAGATAAGCATGACTCTTCAAGATTGCTTGTTAAATTGTTATATATGTAAAGTATTAAGTGTACTAAGTTGAATGTTAAATGGAATTGATATTAAGATCATGATATATTATGTTTGACTTTAGAAAAGTCATAGTATGAGTTATAATGTGATTTCATATGAGTATATGAAGGCTAAGTGTGCAAGACTTTAAAAGTTAATATGTTATGTGCAAGTGATAAGTGCAACTCCAAGTTTATGAGAATGTTATATGTGCATGGGGTAGTTATAGGATAGAATAGCATGATGATTAATCAAGTGTTAAATATTGAATTAAATATTATGTTAGAGCTTGAGGAGTAGTAAAAGTTCAAAGGGCTATAAGTACTAGGAGCAAAAAAACCACAAGGTGAGTAAATATTATGTTTATGTTACAAGTATGTGATACCATGATATGTGAACCTTTGAGATTCTTGAAACCTAAGTTCCTTTCTATCCTAAATTATAATTATATAAATTCTTTATTAAGCTTGGATTGCCAAAGGACAATTGGTCTGAAACTATCATTGTTTATGCCATGATAAGAAAGAACATTTGTGATTGTTTCCGTACCTTTGTTTTTAGAACCACACTATTGTTTATCTTTTGTTTAATAACCTAAATATCTATTGTTATTGTATTACATGTGATTGCATTCTTTAATGCTACTATTACCTCTGCTTTATGTTATGAGTTAGCAAGGCAGCAGGCTTCACTCTATATTTATGTTACAATTGGATAAGGCAGCAGTCTTCACTTTATTTTTGTGTTATGAGTGGACAAGACAACAGTCTTCACTCTATATTTGTGTTACAAGTGAACAAGGCTACAACCTTCACTCTACATTATGTTAAAAGTGGACAAGACAGCAGCCTTCACTCTATATTTATGTTATGAGTGGACAAGGTAGCAACCCTCACTCTATATTTATGCTATGAGTAGACAAGACAGCAGTATTCACTCTATATGTTGCAAGTTTAATATCTGTGAACCTTGCTAATCTGCAAACTATGAACCACGATCTATGAACCCTTATAAAGGGTTAGGTGTCATTGTTCAAGTATTATTGTTTACTCATTGAGATCATCTATCTAATTCCTTTTTTCTTTTGTGGTTCTAGGTGAGCATTATGAGGAGGCAAGGTGAAGGCTCAAGCAATTCTACTCTGTTTGGGGATTTTCATTGTCCAAATTTATTAGCATATTGTGATTTGAAGAGTATTTTTAGATGCTCCAGGAATTTCATTTATGGAATTTTATTTATGTGTTATTTTATTTGGGAGTCTTAAATGTTCTTTTCACAGGATTATATTTAAAGTAATTTAATGCTATGCTTCCACTAGTTAAAGTTTTCCTTATTATTGGATAATTAAGTTAATGCATGAGGTTTTAGTACAATCCTAGGCAATGTTTATATGTTCATGAGTGGGTTCTACAAGCGTGGGTGACCTTATGTCTTCGTATATTCTAGGATCATCATGTCTCTAAAAATGGGATGTGATGGAGATGGTATTAGTGCTGTAGTTTTTAAGTCCAGTTTAGACTTGTCTAATTATGGGGTTGATTAAATATAATCCTGGAGCATCATAATTTTTCTTTCATGTTAATTGTAGTCTATCACTAGTATACTTTTGCGAAATCTTAATAGGCTGTAGTACTCCTTGTTACTATTTGCAATCCTTATAATTCTTTTACCAAATGACCAAGAAGATTACACCTACTAGAGGACAATAACCTAGAGCACTGCATGTGGCATGCAAGAGGACATAGTGAGAGATGTTTGAGAAAGTCATGCCCGTGATTCACCACAAGGAAGAGAAGATGCTTGAAAAAGAGGATCTTAAGTAGTATTTAGACTATTATTAGGTTTATGGTAAGATTCAGAAACTGGAGAGCGACTGCTCAGATTTGACGGAAGAAAATTGATGTCTTAGGTTATTAGTTCATGCCTTGAGGGAGGACAGACCAGAGGTATAGAGCAAATGGATGACAATGCACCAGGAGATTTTTATCACTCGCCATCTAAGACTTTGTCTTCGACAGGTCATGCGCCAAATAAAGATTTACTTTGCTATAAATGTCATGGTTTTGGTCACATTTTTGCCAATTGCCCTTTTATCAATTATATGCCTAAGCGACTCTAGAAAATACTTGACATTTATCCTAACAAGGGGCAGAGTTGAGGTTTGCACGAGTAGTGGATAACTATTGGCCTGATGGTATAGGATTTATACGATGTGAACAATACTATTGGATTGTCTAACAACTTAGTATGCATTAATTTCTTTTATTGCTTATGACATGATTAACTTAAATATGATAGGGAAATTTATGATGCTATAAGTTATATGTTACATGATTATGATACATGATACATGCCATGATATGTGATATATGCTAGGTGATATGTGTCCTGTGATGTGATATTATATGATGGGTGCTTAAGTTAAATGCATGCTAAGTATGATAATTTGATAGTGGGTTAAGTGGATTAGAAAGAGAAGTTGACTAAGTTTTGATCCAACTGAGATTAATGATTGATGGGTATAATGTTATGAGGTATGAAACGCTTACATGTTACAATGGTTTGATATATGAATTATATGGAGTTATTAAATGATAATTGTGATTGGTGCCATAAGAAGAGAATTAATATTTAGTAATGATTAGTAGGAGAATGAAACAAATCAGTTACATTATATATACATAAGTATATGATATGAATTAAGTGAATTATATTAAGAAATTTGTCGCTTAGATGTTGCTGTATAGACTAGAACACACTATAAGAAATTTACTATTTTGTGACAAGAATATTCTTGACAAGTGTAATTTTGTCACAAATAGTAGTCTTGTTGTGACAAAATAAAATTTTATGACTTCAAGCCTATAGAGTAAGTGGATTTGTGACAAAAAAAAAAATATTTGTCAAACCATTTTGTCACAACAAGTAAAATAAATAGAAATATAATGACAAAATGATTTTGGTCATAATTGTTTGTCACAAACATTTCCCACCATTTTTTTGGCATCAATTGAAAAGATATATTGTGACAAAAGTTATTGGTCATTAAATATTTTCATCATCATAAATATATTTGTATAAGATATTTTTATACATAGTTTTGTCACAAAAACAATTATTTATTGCTACGAAGAAAAATTTCATGGTAATTAATAACATTCTAGTAATAGTGACATAATATATTTGTCACTGTAATATTTATTGTATATAATTATTAATTTGTAGTGGCAAAATTAAATTATCATAAAATTAATTTTGTCATAAATGAGGATCTCTTTGTAGATAATAAAATAAATAATGTCAAGTCCAAAATATAATTCAATGCATGACAAAAATATTGTGTGGCTATTAGAAAAGTTGAACATACCCTTTTTCTTGAATTTTAATTTTGAAAGTTAAATTAAATTTTACTATTAATCTAAATTACATTTTCTTCTCTTTTTATAAAAATAACAGATGTATTACCATAAAAAGTATTTTACCATAAAACAAGATGGGGTTTACTAAAAAAAAAAATTATCATAGTCATATAATTAATTAGGAACAAAAATAAATAAATTTAAAATGTATAGAAAATTTTGAGAATGAAAACAAGTGAAAAAAAGTGTAACGTAAGTTCCCTCAAACTATGGATCTAAAATGAGAATTAAAAAAAATAAAGAAAGAAGATTTATGGATTATTCTTATGTAAGGAGTAAATCAATGGAGGATATTTTTATTTATCTAAATAAGTATAGCACATTTTTAAACTATGGGCATAATTTATTCGTCTCACATTAGAATCTCTCTATTGATATTTTTTAATGCTAATTGCAACAACAATTAAAAGTTAAAAACTATTATATCCAAATGAATTGTGTTAATCATATAAGATATATAGAATACATGAAAAAAAAAAAAAAAAAAGGAAAAATTGTATATTGCTAAGCAATAGTAGCCATTACCCATTTTATTCTGAGCAACACCAAATGAATAAATTTAATTAACAATTCCTCCACTCAAAAAAGTCCAAAAAAAGAAACAAAATATTAAAAAATAACAATTCAAAGTTCAACTAAATGGAATTAGTCCATAGTGCACCAATTTTATCCTGCAGAAATTTAAAAATATATATATATAAAATAATTAGTGTATGTATTAACATAAGTAAGAATAACTGGATAAAATACACATAAATAAGAACAACATATTAATAGTGCATCAATTAAAACTTTTATCTAAGAATATGAATTATGCACATTAAAACTTACCATCATCATCATCATTATAGTCATCTTCATTGTCACTATCATCTTCTTTGTCATCGGTATCATTATCATAATAGTTATTAATAGTATCATCTTCTCATCACTAGAATCTTCTTCATCACTGAAATCATCATTAGTTTTATCTTTCGTTTGTACCAATTTTTTCATTTAAAGCATAATGTTAACATCAACTGTTTCAGGAAGTACATCCCTCGAAGTAATGGATCCATATTTTCTTCATTAATTTCTTCAATCTCATTAACATCATCTAATGCATATTGTTGATATGGCTCATCATTAAAAATTAATCCTTCATTTGCTTTTGCATTTTCTGGAACGTTATATACATTCCTAAGACATACCTTTTGCTCAATTTTCCATCTACCTTCATTTTTTACATTGTCAATATAAAAAACTTGTTCTGCCTATGTGGACAATACAAAAGGATCATTTTCATACCATTTTTGACTTGTATTAACACTAACTAATCGACCATATTTCTTCAATCCATTTCTTTTGTCACCTACATTCCACCAGTCACATTTAAACAAAAAAACATGCTTCCTATGACAATATTCAAGCTCAATGATATCTCTCAATACACCATAAAAATCAATTTCTTCTGAATTATGTTCTCCTTTAACCACAACATCACTATTTTGAGTGCAACGATATTTATCATGTTCAATTGTATGAAATCTAATCCCATTAACTATTATACCACTATACCTTACAACACGAATATCAGGACCTAACCCTAACACATATAGTTGATCTTTGGATCCAAATGAGCCATTTACATTCAATTGCGATACCTATAAAAAATAATAAAAAATCAATATAAAAGGCTTGACCAATTTGATGGATTAGCCAAAATTGTATAAAAAATTGTATTTATTTATTTTTTAATAAAAGGCCTTAGATGTATTACTAAACAAAAAAGTAATATGCTTACATGTTTCGTAAACCAAGATGGAAATTCACTTTCATGCCTTTGTTGCATACTAATCAAGCTTTGCCTTTGAACTACTTCCTTGTGTAAACTAGAGAAATAATAATAAATTAGATGTGATATAGAATAATTGTATATAAATAAATGAACTAGTGAAATTGTTTAATCAAAAATTTTGAACTTAGAAATTTTTAATTGAAAATTTTGAACTTACTTTAAATATGATTCTATCTCCTCACAATTATTAAGTATATACCACTAAATTTTCTTGAAGTCAGAGGAAGACAACACATCATACTTAGGAGCTCCCAAAGTCCTTATTTTTTGTGTAAAAATTGAAAATTCATTGTGTATTTCCATTTGAGGGCCATCATAATTTCTTTCTAATCGATTGTGCTTAGTTTCAACTTCATGAAAATACAATGAACAAAAATTAGGACATTCTTTATTAATACATGCCTCTATAATAGAACCTTTTGGATGAGCTTTGTTTCACACAAGTCCTTTCAAAGCACACAAATACCTATTCACAATTATAGCATAAATAAATAAAAAAATACCTATTCAAATACTTATGAAAAAAATAGTTTTTTATTATTATCACTTCTAACATATGTAATGTATTCTATGTGTGTGTGTGATAAATAAACTATAGGATTTTGAGATTACCTCTCAACGAAGTACATCCACCGATAATGAACTGGCCTATCCAATTCAACTTCACGTGGTAAATGAACTAGTAAATGCATCATAATGACAAAAAATGCTAGAGGATATGTCATTTTAAGCTTACACAATATTAGAACTATATCATTCTATAACTTAGTAATTAGGGCTCTGTCCAATATCTTTGACCATAAATCCTTGAAAAAACAACTCAACTCGGATAAAACATTACATAAATCTTTCTGTAAGAAACCATGAGCCATAGCTGCAAGTAATCTTTGTAAAAACACATGATAATCATGGCTTTTCATACCTGATATTTTACAATCATTAACATTTACACATTGAGATAAATTTGATGCATACCTATAAGGTAATTTAATTGATTTCAACCATTCACAAAATTTTTTCCTTTCTATTAATGAAAAAGTATAACTTGCAAATGGCATCATAAACTTGTCACCATTCTGCTGTAAGTGCAACTCTTTTCTTATACCCATTGCTTCTAAATCCATACGAGTCTTAAAATTGTCTATAGCTTTTCCATCATTCATCAAGGTTCCTAAAATATTCTCACATATATTTTTTTCTATGTGCATCACATCTAAATCATGGCACAATTTTAATGTTTTCCAATAAGGTAGTTTAAAAAATATACTCTTTTTTGTCTAGTTAAACTCCATTTCTGCACGTTTACGCTTCCCTTTATAAGCTTGTTTTCCAAAGATCACATTTGGAAGATTATATAATTGTCTCAATATATCATATCTTGAAAACTCTTCAGGTTGGGACTGATACTTAGGCTTACCATCAAATTTTTTACTTTTTTTCCATGGATGGTTCTTATCTAAATATCTATGGTGGCACATGTAACATTGTTTCTTCCCATTCTTTAAAGAAAGCGAGCATGTCCATTCATTACAAACTAGGCAAGCTAATTTCCTTTTTGTACTCCACCCGGATAACATTGCATATGCAAGAAAATCATTTATTGTCCATAATAATGCAACATGTAATTGAAATGTATGACCCATATAAGCATCATAAGTTTCTAAACCTTCTTCCCATAATTCTTTCAACTCTTCTATCAATGGTTGTAAATAAACATCAATATCATTACCAGGAGAATCCTTACCAGGGATAAGCATAGTCAAAAACATAAATTGCTCTTTGATACATTTCCAAGGCGGCAAATTATAAGGTAGTAAAATAACCGGCCACATATTATAACTAGTGCTCATATTCTCAAATGGGTTGAATCCATCAATAGTAAGGCCAAAATGCACATTACGAGGATCTTGAGCGAACCAATCATTCTCTTTATCAATCTCTTTCCATTCCTTTACATTAGCTGGATGCCTAATTATATCATCATCAACATGTTTTTCTTTATGCCACCTCATATCTTCAGCAGTTTCTTTAGACATGAATAATCTTTGAAGTCTAGGTTTTAAAGGAAAATATCTAACCTTCTTTTGGGCAATCTTCTTATGCTTACCCAAACCAGACTTCCATCTAGGAGCTTTACATGCAAGATTAGGACATTGATCAAGATTTTTGTACTCTTTTTGATATAAAATGTAATTATTCACACATGCATCTATAGTGATATAGTCAAGGCCCAAATCACGCATTAATTTCTTTACCTCATAATACGAGTTTGGAAGTGTTTCACGTTCTGGAAGAGCATCCTTGAATAACTCCAAATTTAGACTAAAAGACTTGATACTGGAATTAGTTATTGCCTTATTGTATAACATCTTGACAATAAAAGATAATTTTGAGTACTTCTTGCATCTAGGATAAAGTTCAGTTTCAGCACCATTTAATAGCCTAGCAAATTTCTCAACTACTCCTTTAGACATGAATGAACCATGATTGATGGGTAGTTCCCCTACATTATCTTCCATAAAGTTTCCTTTTTGCATGTCATTCAACATTCTCATAATATCATTGTGTTCATCATCAACTTGATTTTCAAAATTACCTCCACCACATTGATCCTCATTTGAATGACCAATGCCCGATTGAAAGGATTCCCCATAGTGTATCTATGGATTATAGTCTTCAAGAATTCCATGTAGCAATAAATGTTGCTTGACTTTTGGTAATGTTTTTAGGATGCAATTTTTACAATTGTTGCATGGGCATTGAATTCGTCCAATGAAGTCAACACATTGTTTTATAGCATCTAAGAAATTTCACAACCCTTGAAGGTATTCGGGACAAAATTTATTTTTGAGTTTCATCTAACTTCTATCCATTGAGCTATATTTAATTAATAGAGGAAAAAAATTAAAATTATACGTGACTAGCTACCAAGTCAAAGAGGCAATTATATTAAATTAAAAAAGATATAAAAAGAAAATGCCAATAACATTGAAAGAGTGAGAGACGGATATGAACTATACAATAAAATAACCAACCATTCAAAAGAGCTAATATGACAATTAGCATCTCAATAGACCAAATATCACATATACAAAATAGGATTAAAAGTAACAACATTAATCAGTAAAATTGCATTGAAAAATTTATATTTGCACATATCTGTAAAACAAATCTTTTGAGGGACAAATGAATCTTTTAGAAATTGCATCAATTACTAAATTTCATCAAACCTCATATTTGGTTAATTAATATATGAAGTATTAAAAACTCTCAAAAAAAATGAAAAACAAATTAAAACTATTAAATAAAGAGAAATTTATGAAAAAAAAAAACTTACGTGGAGAGACAAAAGATATATATATATATATAATGGAAGAAGGGACAATTAAGGAAAAGGTGTTAAACCTTAATAAAAATACAAAAATCAATTAGTATAAAAATACAAATACTACCATGAAGTTGTTCAGCCACATGCTAGAAGCAACTAGCAGGGAGAAGGAGTTGATGAAAGCATGTACGGATTCTGAGCTAGTTGCTACAATATTGGCAATGTGATGATCACTGCTGCAGGCCTCACACAATTAAAGCGGAAGCAAAAGAAAGCGAACAACTTCTTTTAAGTTGTTCATTTTTTAGAATAGTTGTAATAAACAAAACCAATTAGTATACATTGTACTCATATGACAATTACAATCTAAAATTTATGAGAGATGGATTTCGTGTGATTATAAGAGATTATAAAATTTATGTGGATTGATTATAACACATACTTACATCACAATTTCTTCAAAATTAGAATAATATCTACTCAATGTAAAAGACTTTTCAATTGGAAGGAAGACCCGTATTACTTACCACAAAGAAGAAAGAGTGGCTACAAAGCCAAATCTTCTAATTTTGAATAACTAAGGCCAAACAACAAAAAATTGATGTTTTAGTGACTAAAAAGATGTAGATTTATGCTGAAATTTTGGGTAAATTGATAGGTACTGGAATTTTTTTTTTTTAAAAATGAGTTTTAGGGATATGCTCCGTTTGAAAGAAGTTTCAATAAAATTATGTATATCATAGTTTTAGGCTTATAGTTGCTTATATAGACACCAAATCCAAGTACTACTAGGATTTGCTCAAAAAAAAAAAAAAAAAAAGGACTATCTTGAAGATTTTACCTCCATTAAATCATTGTCTATTGTAGCGATTTGGCTAAATCATTGCCTCCAGCAACAACAATCTTAGACCATATTGATTTGAATTTCTATTCTTATAGGGCTGATTCCATGACTGCCGACCACAAACCAACATCTTCAACCTTCTAAAAAGATTTGGTTGTTCAAAGTTTTAAATTTCAAATCTTAATCTCCTGATTTTGCCTTTTCCCAACAAAATAATCAGCCATACAAGATAGTTGGGTTTCTCTTGAGATGAAGGAGGCCTACCCCAAGCTTTGCCATTCTCTGATGTGCCCAGATAAAGTTGGTTCCATATGCTCTCTCCCTCATTTCTCTCTTAATTTCCTTCTCTGTTGCCCATTATATCTATTCCCCGTTTCGTTTTTCTTACTAAAAATTAAACTTTGAATTTGGCAAAGACTATAAAGCATAAACAAAGAGGAAAAATAATTACTTGCGAATCGAGCTAGTTTATGTGATTTTCAATGCAAGCAAATGGGAATCGGTTTGCTTCTACACTTTCGCTATATATTATTATTATTATTATTGCATATAGATACAACAGAGATCGGATGGAAAGGAAAGCGTCTTGCAGCAGCTAACATAAAAGATTTTGGGTTCTATTTGTTTGGTTGAAAATTAAGATTAACTTGTGTTTTCAACTTGGATATAATAACTAATTCAGGGAATCAATCAACACGACGATTGGGTCTAGTTCAGTGGTAAAACATTAATTGAACT
This sequence comes from Reutealis trisperma, assembly GCA_947687605.1. Taxonomy (NCBI): domain Eukaryota; kingdom Viridiplantae; phylum Streptophyta; class Magnoliopsida; order Malpighiales; family Euphorbiaceae; genus Reutealis; species Reutealis trisperma. The sequence goes on along the minus strand of CANTUT010000628.1, from coordinate 14,210 downwards.
CATATGAGTATAGTAGCTCGAATCCCTTATTTTTTTTCCTCCTATTTCTATATTTTTATTTAATTTTTTTAACTTATCCTTCATTATTAATACTCAACTTAACATAATAAAATATCAAATGATTCAAGTTAATGCAATGGTTAAAGGCAATTTAAAATTGCATTTAGGCAAAGATTTGAGCAAAGTTCTAGTCACATATATTTATTTATTTATTATTTTTTTGCCCTTTTCTAATTTTATTTATATATATATAATTAGTACAAAGACATTATCAATTCAATAAATTTAAGATTTTCTATGAATATTTTATTATTAATAAATTTTCCAAATAAAAGAAATATGTACTCATAAGAATAGTGGAAGTGACAGATAAATTTATTAATGGTTAGTTTTAGTTTAGCTACCATTTATTATTTATTATATAGTATTACTTTAACTTGATTAAGCTCATTAAGACCGTGATGAGTAATACTTCCAACAAGCTTAACTTGATAATAAATGAAATAAGAATTAGGCATTGATCTAAATAAAATTTAAAATGGTCAACAGGCTTCTTGACAATACCAATTATAAGAGTAGTCTTTCTTATATGTACAATTTTTCTATTTAAAATACTTATTTTTAGTAGTGCTACACCTGTATAAACTAAGTAATTATCACTGGAATTTTTTAACCTTTAGGCAATATTTAGTTTATGAAATTGACTAAAAATAAAATAATGACTAGTTATTTCTTACTTTGACTCAAATTTTAGATAGAGTTTTAATTATATAGAATAACAATTCCACTATTTTTATGTAATACATATTACACAATAAATTAAAGAATTGGTGTTATTACATTATAAAATAGAGTATTTTTATTTTTACTCTTAAAAAAATATAGGCATATACACACAGACAATTGTTTATTTTAAAATTGTTAACACCCTTGAACAATTTTTTGCAAAAGAAAAAAAAAAAAGAAAAATTGAGTAAATAGAACAAGGAATTAATTTGTGTAGCTAATTAAAAAATATTTTTTGTAAAATTTTTATTTATTATGCATTTAAATTATTTCTTAAATAAAAATTGATAAAATTATATTTAATTTTAATATTATTGATAAAATTAATTTATAAAGGTATCATGGTCTTTTATATGAAATAAAATAGTTATTCTATATTATGAATTAAATTATAAAATTGAAATAATTATTCTATTCCGAACTTATTATATTTTTTATGAATAATTATTTTATTTTTTATAAATTCTATTATGTGAAACAAACATAGTTTTAATCTTTATTTGATTCCAACCTATAGTAATTCACATATTAAAAAACTAAAAATTGCCAAAAAAAAAATTGTAAAATTCTAATTGTGAACAAAGTATATAATAATACAAGATGTAAAAAATTGTGCATTGAACATATAATTAAGTTCAAAGGACGATTTTGGTATGATTTAAAAATCATTATGAGGTCGTGGCACTTGATTATAGTGGAACATTTAAGGATTAGTCATAGTTATAAGTATTTACTGTGGTTGGTTAAGTAAGAATTGACTTGAAAAATATATTTTTTGGTGGTGGTTCATGAAATTCAATTTGATTCATTTGTGATATAAACAAAATAATCTAATGAAATATTTATATGCATAAGAAATCAATAGACAACAACAATATGTTTGATGATCAAATTATCAAAATGACCATGTTATTTTGGAAAAAATCCTTTTAATTAGCTTAACAATATGCGTATATTAATCTTTTATTTAATAAGTACTATATAATTAGAATACCTGTCAATTGTTATATATCTGACCTATCGATTGTTATATATCTAAGTAAAATATTAGATAATTAAGGATATACTTTTGTTCTATAAATAAAATCTTTACTACTCTTATAAATTGTTTATAATTAAAAGGAAAAAGACTAAAAATTATAAAAATATTAATGTCATGATATTTAAAGTAATTTAATTAACTAATTTATTAAAATCGTTGACACTAGAGAATTGTAATATGTAAGTTAAAAAAATTCATATTAAATAAAAAATTTACTTTTTATTTTTGATTGATATACAAAGAAAGTTGTTATTTTTTCAGTTAAAAAAAAATTGTCATTTTTTTCCATATATATTGAAGAATAAATATAAGTCATTGGATGGGGACTTTGAATGAGATATTATCCATCTACTGTTGGACTTAAGAAAATAGAAAACGCTAATAAAAAGGAGGGAAAATGGTTAAAATTTCAGCGGCTGGGAAAAATTATTTTGATTTGGCGGCAATATAATCACTTTTCAATGTTAAAAACCCTCCTTATTCTCGTCTCTATAAAACTTAAGAAATTGAGATTGGCGGCATATTCTTATCATTCCCATTATTACACACGTTAACCTATTTGTACTTCTAATCTACAACTTTTATTTTTGGTTAATGTTTTGCAGCAAGGGAATAATATTAACCATATTACTTTGCAAGTATTCTTCTCAATATTTGTTTATTTACCCATTACTCTATGATAATTGTGTTCATTAATAAAATCAATAAATTTGTAATTTTATTATTCATTGAATTCAATAGACAAATTATTTGATTGTTATTATTTGATTATAAATCATAAATCTAATCAAACTCAATATTAGAGTATATATAGTTTAATCCATTTAAACTCTGATTGTTATTGTCTCAAAGTCATTAATTAAATTTTTTTATTTTCAATATTAGGCTAATATCTTCATATTGATTTTCCATTGAACTACTAATATGCTTCATATTGATTTTCCATTGAACTACTATCTATCTATCAAAGTTTTAATAAATCTGTTAACTTTTTATGTTAAATAAAATAGCCCCAATAAAAAGTTGAATAATTTATTGATTTTATGAGTCATGGTAGTATTTATTAAGATATATAATTTCTATTGTTGAAGTCATGTTATGAGATTTTTTTTTTTAATATTTTCATTACATACATGACTAATGGATGATTTTGAAGAAGAAGTTAGGTATGTTGATTTTGATAGACTTGATTATATATAATTAGATGTAAGTGTAATTGTTTGAATTTTTTTTTCAGGTTTAAAAATATGGCACCTGGCCGCAAGAAAAAGGCAGGTCCACCATCCAAGATTGGATCTTCACAAGTTCTCAAGCACTCACAAACCAATGGAATATCACCACCTAGTTTGATTGAGGCCAACAATTTATCTCCCAAAACTAGTGATGGTTAGTAGCTTATTTTTTCTTTCAGTAATTTTCAGTCACTAGCATAACAACTACCATCAAAGTCTCCATAGCATATCTACTGCCACTACTATTTCCACCAATATAACCATTACAAATATTATACTGTACTATTACAATTCTGATCAATGCATCCTCAATTTCAAGCATCTACAATCACCATTCAAACCATAGTCTTTATATGATTTTTATTTTAAATTCATCATGGATTGACAAATAAAGAATTAAGTCATGTCTAATAGCACATTGAGCTAATAAGTTAATTTCTATACTAAGATAGACAATGTACCCAGCTTTCATTTTTACCTTAGGCAATCAGATTATTTAATTTGATAATAATTTCAATTGCTGTAAAAAATATCCTCTACTGAAACACCTAAAACTCTTGATTTTAAGCCTCAATAAAATACATGTCATTCAAGAGTTTAGAATAGACTTGACTATAGAAAACATTAACAAAAAGAAAATGCTAAAAAATCAAATTAAGATGGCACAATAATACAAATGCCAAAGTATATTGAATGAAAGAAAATGACAATCCTAATTCCTAAGTGAGAATGTGAAGTTGACACTTGTAAACAGCTTGACCTAGGGCTCCTCTTGCCCCAATTATGAAGCTCAAAAAAGGTAATACACAATAGAAAATTGTAGAGACACATAAATGTATTACACAAATGATTAAATAATTAGCCGAATATTGCCAAATATTACTTAGGATTTAGGAATGAAAATTACACTTAAATTGTATTCTATATGCGCCTATCATAAAATTCTAATTTCTCATCTAATTAAATTCTTGCATCATTTTAAAGGCATTTATATCCATGTTGTCTACATGTCAAATTTCTATTTTAATGTAAATTACTTTTTTTTTTAACACTTATGGCATTGATAGGTCTGACAACCATTCCACCGACTCATAAGAAAGGAACACAATCAATTGTTGAACAAGTTCAAACCATGCCAAGATCAAAGAGTTCAACATTTTCAAAAATGACTAATAGTACAACACCATCCACTTCAATTGAGACCAACAATTCAGTTGAGACACTGCACTCTTCAATTGAGGTCAACAATTCAGTTGAGGCACCATCTGCCTCAGCTCAAGAAAATCTATCAATTATACAAAATGATTCAACCATGTTTGAATCAATGAATTGTAAAGGTATTGTTACTAATAATTTTTTGTTCCATTATATAATATGACTATCAATAGTTTTGCATTTTCTTGAAGTACTAATTTTATAAAATTATCATTTGTATGATTTATTTAAATTTTACAGCTTCTCTTACAAAAAAAAAAAAAAAAAAAAAAAAGAGGTCGTAGTGTGACTAGAGCTTTTGAAGTTAAAAAGAGAATAAAAGAAGGTAAAAAAATTGGTGGTGTGATCATAAAAAAAAGGATTGCATTTACCGGTTGGTCTCGCTAAAAAAATATTTAAAATGGAGATAGGCGTGCTTACTCGATTTTTTGCACCAACTAGTGTTTTTACTGGAAAGATATGATTGAAGCTTAAGAAACCGATTGCAACGAAACTTAAGGTCAGATATATTAATATCACTTTTTTTTCTTAAACTTATAAATAGTTCAACTTGTATAAAATATTCATAATTTTAAATTTCATATATATAGGGTGAGTTTGATATAGACTTGGATGATCCACATGCAAAAAAGGTGGTTGATAAAATAATGGGAAGGCACTTCACTACTTTTAAACATCAATGTCATAAACATTATCAGAAATTCAATTCTCTTAAAGAAGCAATTGAACATCCTCTTGACAATATAAAATTGAAAAATTGGAAAAAGCTATGTGAGCATTTTGAAGATGAAAAGTTCAAGGTATTGTATTATTTACTTGTGTTATAAATTAATAAATTTTCTATGATATAATAAAATGCATAATATTGTAACTTCTTTTTTTAATATGTAGGCTCAAAGCATAGCAAACACAAACAATTAGAAGAAGATGAAGGCTCCACATACTTCAGGCTCAAAGTTTTTTTTCCAATGGATATATGAAATGGTATTTTAATTTATTATTAGTTAACACTAGGTTAGTTGTATAAATCAACTTGTATTTTTGTGAAAAGAAAAAATTGATATGCACATCATTTTGTATTAACTTTAAACATAGGAAACTATGGAGGAAAACTTGGAGGAGAATTTAGGATTGTGAAGAAAATCAAGAGGAAATGCATAATGAGCCTATTGAAATGAAACTTTATTTTAATACACATTGCAAAAGTGATGGTACATGAATTGACTCATAAGCTCAAGAGAACTATGTAAGGAATTTTATTTCAATAGATTTTAATAACATATTAGGCTGAATATCAATTTATGAATTTTAAATACTTAAATTAACTTCTAATTTTCTAGGAGCAAATGAATACTCTTTGGGAAAAAGCAAAGGAGAATGGTATTGAGATGACTGGACGTGAAATTCTTGAGAAAGTTTTAAAATCAAAGTCAGGTTATGTTTGTGGACTTGGTTATGGGATGAAATCAAGTAAATCTAAAGAAGTGGAACTAGAAGCTCTTTTAGAAGTTGAAAAGATCTGAGCTGAAAAACGAAATGAAGAGTTAATAGAGCAAATACAAAATCAACACTCAATAATTAATAGTTTACAAGAGTCTTACAATGAGCTCAAATTTTTTATTGATGAAATAAGACGTGGTCGAAGAGATGAAGAAAATAATTTTGCATCACGAAGCAAAGGTAAAAACAAAAATAATTTAAGTAGCCACATAAAATAAATTCTTTTTGTTCAATCCATGATGCTCAATTCTTATATTGACTTTTCTTTTCTTTTTTTCTTTTTTTTTTCTTTTTTTTTTTTGTAGATTGAAATTATTGAGCAACAAGTACTTGAGGATGTATTATAGTCATAAATTAGTTATAGACGAAAGTCTTCTTTTTGAAGTACTATGTTGTTTCTTGACCTTATAACTTTTGAATTATTGTTTTTCAATACTGTTGAGTTTATATTTATACTTCAATAATTCTTATTGATTATATATTTGTTATGCTTTTATTTAATTATGATTTTGGAAAGTGATGTGCAGGTAAATTTTATTTGTAGTTATGGTAAATTGTAAAACTAAAATGAAAAAAAAAATTAAATAAATATTAGTTTTTACAAAAAGATTTATTAGCAATGATAAACTTAAATTGTCATTATAAGCATTTAGAAAAAAAAAAAAAATTAGTCATCACTTCTCTTTAAAATAATTGTGATGAATAGTATTTGTCATCAAAAAATACTATGACATACATATTTTTGTCACTATTGACATTTATGACAAAAAAACTTATTGTGTTTTTATTTTCTCTACAAAACACTTTTGTCACTTTAAATATTTTTACTAAAAAATTATTTCACTCCTTGGATTTTTTAACAAAAATATATTTCTCACTAATAAGTGGTGACAAAAATATTTGTTATTCTACAATAATTTTTGATAAGTATAATTTTCTCACTATTACAATTTTGACAAAGCGTATTTTGTCACACTACTACATAGTTGACAATTTTTTTTTTTTGTCAATAAAATGTACTAACAAAAAAGTCCCTGTCACATTAGTAAACCAGTGACAAAAATGAATTTATCACAATAAAATTTTGTCAGATAAATTTTTGTCACAATTAAAATTGTGACAAAACTATTGAGTCACCATGCTAATTCCTAACAAAATATTTTTTATTAATAAAATATGCATTTGTCACTATATAATGTATTATTTTTTCATAAATTACAGATTTTTTGTGACTAAATTGTATCTACTGTGACAAAAGTTTTTCGTTTTGTAATAAAATATTTGGTCATAATAAATTGGTTTACGTGACAAATTATTCATTGTCACAATAAAAATATGATATGGTAACAACATTTTATTTCATCACAATATACTTATTAAGACAAACTTATTGCAACAAATTCAACAACAAAATAATTTATCACGATAAGGTTATAATGACAATATAAGGTCTTATTGTGATGAAATTACTTGTTACAAGAGAACTAATTTCTTGTAGTGACAACAAGAAAAGTAGGGATTCTTTTGTCAGCTATGAAAATAACAAGTATAGTCAAAGGAAGAATATTAATCTAGCATGATTTAAAAGAAAAAGGCATCATTCCCATTCGAATTTCTAATGCAAGATGCTTATTGATTATGGTGCTACGCATTCATTTGTGTCTCCATGTTTTACTAATAGTTTTGGTAGAAATAAGGAATTGATGAATGAACCCTTAGTAGTGTTAACTCCTTTCGGAGAGATGATGGAAGTAAAGTATGTGTTTATGGACAGATATTTCCTGTGGAGTTATTTAAAACTTGATGTGCTATAATTTGAAGTAATCTTAGGAATGGATTGGATTGACTATATGAGTATGGAGCTGGAATTGACTGTAGAGAAAAGCAACTAGAGTTTAAAAATAAGGATGGGCAGAAATTTGTGTATCAAGGAGATACTTATGATTAAAGTCCACTAGCATAATCATAGAATGAATGAGTGTACTCGAGAAGCCGAGGAAGGGATGCAGCAGATGCATCCCTAGTTTTTTGAGAACGTATGAGCAAGTATTTAAATTCGAGTATGAATTTATTTTAAGGGGAAAAATGTAACAACCCACACCTACCCTAGAAGTTTTGTGACAACTTACTTGAATTTAGAACTATTATGACTAAGTAAGTGCTTTTAAGAAAATTCATGTGTTATGTGATTGATGAGTATATGGCATGTTAGATTAGTTCTAATATGCATAATATGAATTATTATGGTGAAATAAGTGATTTATATGAAGTATATAAGCATAGAATGATTTATTACATACAAAGTGAATTTTCATGCACAAAGTGATTTTAAGCTTAAAATAATTTTTATGAGCATTTTTAAAATATTTTTAAATAAATATTTTGGGGGGAATTTTAATGAGAATAATAAGAAAAATATTTTATTTTTAATTATCTATAATCAGCCCATCAATTAAATAAAAGGCCTAATTTCGCAAAAACTCACTACACCAAAACACTTATAATCTAGTTCATTAAGGGTAAACTTGGAATTTTGCCAAAATTCTAAATATTTAAGCTAAATTTCAGCCAGACCCATTCTATTATTCTTCATAATTTTTACAAAAAAATTATCTCAAAAATATTCTCCCAACCGAAATTCACAAGGTGCTTTCAAACATTTCTATTTTGCAACCGTTTTTGTAAGTTTTTCTCTTCTTCCAATTTACTATTTGATTTTTATGAAACTAATCATGAGAAAATTATTTTTGGTTATGTATTTATTATTTTTTTTTGATTAAATTCAACCTAGGTGAAATTTTGAAAAAGACATTTATTTTTTCACCAAAAACACAATCCCTTCTATGCGAATCCTCCAAAGGTGGACTTTAAAACTCAAAGTTTAAAATTTTCATGCATAATATTGGGGGAAGGGGCTGCCTAATTATATATTATTGTGTTCTAAATTGATTTTTGTTGTAATTAGATGAAAAATATTGGTTTAAATCATATTTCTATATATTACTGTAATGATCGGAAAAGTACGAAAAGCAAGAAAATTTATGATTTTCACCCTAAAACTTGAAGTTGAAAAATTTTCATGCATATATATATATATGGGTGTCAAATTGTATATTGGGATGTTACATGAAAAGTCTTAGTTTAAACCCTTTTTTTACATATTATTGTAATGAACGGAAAGTGCAAAAAATAAGAAAATTTATGTTCCTCCTTGACGAGTGTATTCGGCCAACATAGGGATTTTAATCCCAATGTCTATAATTTTTGTATGATATATTTTGATAATTTTTGGCATCTATATATGAATGATAAAAGATTTAATTGCATGTTGGTTGAAGGATTAACTCTAAACAAACCTAGAGACAATTCGGCCTACATAGGGTTTAATAACTCCATTACCATGTTATGATTAATATGTATATATGCTTAAGTGACAAGTGAAATAGGTCTTAAGATGTATTAATAGTGAATTAATAATCTTAAATTGACTATGAGATGGATGGTATGATTTGTTTACCAAAAGAGATAAGCATGACTGTTCAAGATTACTTGTTAAGTTGATATATATATAAAGTTTTAAGTACACTAAGTTGAATGTTAGATGGAATTGATATTAAGATCATGATATACTATGTTTGATTTTACAAAATTCATAGTATGAGTTATAATGTGATTTCATGTAAGCCTATGAAGGCTAAGTGTGCAAGACTTTAAAATTCAACATATTATGTTCAAGTGATAAGTGCACTTTTAAGTGCAACTCCAAGTTTATGAGAATGTTATATGTGCATAGGGTAGTTATAGGATAGGATAGCATGATGATTAAGCAAATGCTAAGTATTGAATTAAATAATATGTTAGAGCTTGAGGAGTAGTATAAGTTCAAATGGCTACAAGTACTAGGAACAAAGAAACCACAAGGTGAGTAAACATTATGTTTATATTACAAGTATATGATACCACGATATGTGAACCTTTGAGATTCTTGAAACCCAAGTTTCTTTCTATCCTAAATTATAATTATATGAATTTTTTTTGTTAAGCATGGGTTGCTAAAGGAAAATTGGTCCAAAACTATTATTATTTATGCCATGATAAGAAAGAATCTTTGTGATTGTTGTCGTACCTTACTTTCTTTCTGGAACCACACTGTTGTTTATCTTTTGTTCAATAAGCTAAACATATATTGTTATTGTATTACATGTGATTACATTCTTCAATGCTACTGTTACCTCTCCTTTATGTTACAAGTGAGTAAGGCAGCAACCTTCACTCTATATTTATGTTACGAGTGGACAAGGCAATAACCTTCACTCTATATTTGTGTTATGAGTGGACAAGGCTGTTGTCTTGACTCTACATTATATTATGAGTGGACAAGGAAGCAACCTTCACTCTATATTTATGTTATGAGTGGACAAGGTAGCAACTTTCACTCTATATTTATGCTATAAGCAGACAAGGCTGCAGCCTTCACTCTATATGTTACAAGTTTGATATCTGTGAACCTTGCTAATTTGCAAACTATGAACCATGATCTATGAACCCTTATAAAGGGATAGGTGTTATTGTTCAAGTCTTATTGTTTACTCATTGAGATCATCTATCTTACCACTTTGTCCTTGTGTGGTTCCAAGTAAGCATTATGAGGAGGCAAGGTGAAGGCTCAAGCAATTCTACTCCGCTTGGGGATTTTCCTTATCCAAGTGTATTAGCATACAATGATTTGAAGAGTCTTTTTAGATGTTCCAGGAATTTCATTTATGGAATATTATTTATGTGTTAATTTATTTGGAAGTCTTAACAGTTCTTTTCACATGGGTTATATTTAAAGTATTTTAATGTTATGCTTCCGCTAGTCAAACTTTTCCTTATTATTGGATAATTAAGTTAATGCATGAGGTTTTGGTACAATTCTAGGCAATGTTTATATGTTCATGAGTGGGTTCTATGAACATAGGTGATCTTATGTCTCCCCATATTCTAGGACCATTATATCTCTGAAAATGGGATGTGATAGGCATAATATGGATACATGGGAAAATTGAAGAGCAAATCGAGTAAATCAAAAATTAAAGAGAGTGTTCCCTCTAGTCCTTCTGGATTCTACGGGAACCACTTAATCACTCCTTAATTCCAAAAATAAATAAATAATTAATTATGCTAATTACATTTGGAAAATAAAAAGGGAAAGGAGATTGATTGGGATTTGGATTTGAGGTTTGCATTTATATTTCACATATGCCTATGTACCCCATTGAATGGGGATCAAAACCTACATATTCGTTCCACAATTAAGTGGAAGGATTTTAGAGTTGCTCATATTGATTTTAGTTTGGGTGTTTTGAGAGTGAAAAAGGCTGATACCTTTGCTTTTAGCTGATAGAAAGTTTTACCATACCGAAATTTCATTTTATCGAGACCAAGTTATTGAATTGATTGAGAGATTAACTAATTAATTAAAATTATTAATTAACTAATTAATGTGATGAAATATATGGATGGATTAATTAATTAAAATGATTAATTAATTAGTTTAGGTGAGGGGTGTATTAAGAAAAGGATTAATTTGATTTTAAAAAAAGTGATTAATTAATTAATTAATTGAGTGATTATTTTAAATTTGAAAAAAGAGTTTTAGTTAATTAAAAAGATTAATTAATTTGGTTAGGATAAGATAATTAATTAATTAGAGAGCGGTTAGAGGGAGAAAAAGAGAGGAATTAAAGGATAGCTATCAACTCCAACTCAAGGAATGAAGAAAAATGAGAAGTGGAGGGAGGTATTTATAGGAAAAGTGGGTGAGGGTAGTTTAGAAATTGAAAAGTGAAAAGACCAAAAGAATAGTACTAAAAAGGTTAAAAATTAGGTTGAAAGGGGCAAATTTTGGTGCAGGAAATGTCTACATGGATCTGTGCCAAGTCTGTGCGAATCC